>MU968480.1:24023706-24396329 GCA_034641835.2 Pinus albicaulis
ACAAAATTTTCGGACAAATGTCTTCGGAAAAACCCAATGCGGGAAAACCGTTGCAGCTAGCTCTAGAGGGTTTTATTATTATGCAGAATTTGAATACAACAATTTTTGGGCACCAAACATGGTTGGCCCTACATAGAAACCACAACAACAATACGTCTCACTTGGAGACAGAAAATATCGCTGATTCACACCCTTAAACGGGATTTACAGAACTCGAGCCCTTTATGGCCCATCGAAAACCCCAACGCTGCTCCTTAGCCCTCTGATTCAACCTCTGCACTGCTCTTGAAGGGCCTGCGTCACCCTCTCTGGGATTACGCTGCCCCTACACAGCCCTGACTGGGTCTGCATCAGCACTGAAGGGCTCCTGCTGCCTCTATGCTGCCCCTAATTGGGCTCTGGTTGGACTGTGTAGCACTGGCTGCCCTCTGCATTGCTGGATATGTTGCCTCTTTGTTGTTGTTGTATTCTTGGCCTTGGATCAGAATCCCTCGCCAATACTGCCCCTCACTGCACTGCAAACTCTCTTTGAAATTCTTAGCAAACCATGCCCTAGAATTTCAGCGTAGCTTCAGTGCTCTGCCAATGTGTGTATTCTCCAACTGACCCCAAGCCCTTCTCTTATACTTTTCTCATTGGAAAACCAACATCTGTGATCTAATCTCTAATCAATGGCTAATCTTAGAAGCTGCTTGATCCACGTCGCTTAGAACATTCTCATCACATGTTTAATTTAATTCACTTTAATCTTTTAATTTTCCTAAGTTAGACTTATGGTCCTTAATTAAAAAGATTAAATATTTGAATAACTATCAAACCAGATGAAATTTCTCCAAACGCTCTCTGGGTCTTGGAGATCTCATGTACTCCAGCTCCACAAAATTTCAGAGCTAGAGCACAACCGATGCTACTCCAAATTCTCAACACATTGTACTCTTTTTGCTGAATCATTTGATGAAGATCTAAGAAGAAGAATTTGCAAGGGTTTTCCCCATAGTGGGTTTTTCCCTGACCTCAGACCAATCATGGTGTCTCTATGTGTTCATGCTTCTCTTCCTTTAATCTTTTACTTTCCGTTACTTAGATGATGATGATGATGATGGTATTGTTCTTTTTGCGTAATTTCATATTCTGATGGTTAATAATATAGATCTATACAATGGTATAATTATTTGGGGTGAACTTATCATGTTATTGAAGAAATGTAACTATCAAAGTAAATAACAATATTTCTCTATGAAAAATTAACATGGTATCAGAGTTAACTGAAGAAAAGCCATGGAGATCACCCTAGGGAGACTTTTATGGAAGCAAGCAGAGGATGGTAGAGACCTAAAAGAATTGTAGGGTATGAAGAAAACCCTAGGGAGTGAATGGATAAGGGTTTGAGAGAAACCCTGGTTTATGGTAAAATCTTGAGATTTGGTATATGAAACCCTCACATGGCCTTTGTGATGATGCTCAAGTACTTGGGATTGATTTAACAGATGACCTGGTTATTGATAAAGTTGTTGATTGAAGGCAACATTGTTTTATGGTCTATGGATGGCTCTTGAAGGTTGGTTCAAGAGGGAGAGGATCATCTCTCATTGAAGATAAGTATTCCATGACTTATAACCTTACTCTTGTTTACACTTATGGATCTGATTTCTTTGATTATTGTTTCTAGTCATTACTTCTTGCATGTATATTTGAGCACCTAGATATTTCTAACCTCCGCGATGAGATGTGATGAATGGATCTCTTTTGAGGATCTTTGGAAATGCAGGAAAAGATGGCTAGATCTGGAAAAGGTAAATATGACTAGATTTGGAAAAGGTAAAGAGGCACTTGGGCACCAAAAGTTGTCTTTGTGAAGGTGCACAAGTAATACCACAAGGCATGCATGGTATATTATTTTCATGTTATGATTCAACTACAACATTGGATGGCTAGGTAAGCCCTACAGTAGATTGAGAATGCCTCCTTCTCAGATGGCTCATACATGCATATGAGAGTGATTGGGATTTATGTTTCCTATGATGAAATGGTGCACCTGGTATTGAATGTTTTGATCATGATGATCTACTTGATTCTGCAAGAGTACTGGATGTGATTTTTTATCTTGGATATAGTGGTATAACTTGATCTATTGTTTTTGAGATCCTGATTCTAACTCTAGTGGATGGTATTCTTGACTCTTGATATGCATAAAATTTGTTGGATCTCTTATAAAAGTTACCTCATTTATATGGTATTGATAATGCTTGTGATAAGCATGATGAAAGCTCATGGAAAAAGAGTGATTGCACTTTATTGGTATGTTGAATAATCTAGCTTGATCCTATTGATTATGATATACATGGTATTAGCAACTGTGATGATATAGGCATATCTATGAGATTGATGTTTCAGATATTTGACTATCTGCGGTGAAATTAAATGCTCTAACTTTAAGTATTTTTATTGGGATCATAAGATTGTGTTGTCACATCAGCATGCTACCCTAACCTTTCAAATCCAACCCTTGATGAAAGATTGATGACACGATGTTGATGATCATGATAAATATGTGTTTATGATCTAACAAACCTGTTGTTGCAAGACTCCATGAAAAACAGGTTGATGACATGAATGAAGTAGATTCTCATTCAGAGGGAGAATCACTCTCCTAAAAGATTATTACTCATGTTGCTATTGATATATGATTTATGAGTGTTTGACATTGTTGATCTATAGCAGAGGTCTGAGTCTCATTCACGCAAAGGAAGGCTCATAGATGTGACTATGTCTGATAGACACAGAATTGAAGTTTTGTACAATGAATTCGGTTTATACTCTGAATCCATGGATCTCTGATTTGTCTTGCCATTGTAAACTAATTTCTAGAATTGTTGGAATTAAGCATAAAATCAGATGGTCACTTGGAAGATGTTAGATGCTAGTAAGATCTGTAAGCAGGGAAAGTTCGTATGTTTGAACCGAACTTGTGTGTGCAGGTAACTGAGACATTCATATGGATATGTTGTTATGATTGAGGATTGTGCATCATGTTTTTGGCTGATTGATATTGATAAAATATGTTTGGTTCTTTTGACATAATTCTTAATGATTGAGATATCTCTAGAATTATAGATCTTACCATGATAGCATATTTGGATTTGACATGATTTGATTTGGCGATAGTTGATTTTCCCAAATGACAATGCTATGTGGGCATAGTGACCTTCAATGTCGTACGTGAGTATAGAGAAGTATGGTTCTGTATTGACCTCCTAGTTCCTAGCACAATGGTTGTTGTGACTTAGTATGAACATGAATGGATTAATCTTGATGTGTATGCACTTGCATCTAATGATGGAAACGACCTATAATGACATGTTAAAAGTTAGACTTGAGAGCTTGACATGAAATGAAGTCAAGACTTGATGTGTGCTCTACCTGTCTCTGGTTGAAAGCATTGATACCATGAAATCAATGTCTTTGGTAATAGTTTTGACTGGGTTCTAAACTTTGATGAGCATTTGTCTAAGGCTAGATATGTTGGCATGGTAAGGCATTATAGAGAGTGTTGCGTGATGCAAGCTCCTTGATTCAGATTTTTTTATAATTGATTGTTATCTGTGAAGTCAGGATAATGAGTTCCAAGGTATGGCCTTGATTTTGACTATGGATTTGATTATACATACTAATAGTCTATTCTTGACAAGTGACGAGCCTCTGAAGATCTAAGTAAGAGGGAGATGGTTTCTGAATATCGTATTGATGTATCATGGCATGACGAATTGATTTCTGGAATTTGGGAAAGAAATTCATATTGAAAGACTGTTGATATGTCTTTGTGTAATGTAAATCCTTGGACACTCTGATTTAAAGTTCAAATGTTGATTGAACGTGACATAGCATTTGTTAGTTGGTTGAAGCATTGATGTTCCATTTTGAACATCCATCCGTATATGATGTGTATAGAACATGATTGAATTCATGATTGAGCTGCTTCATTTAGGATTTCCACCAAACATCTTTTGAAATACCTGCATTAAACATTCTACTTTTAAAGGTTGAGATATTTTTCCCATGATATGTAGTTGCGTGATTAACTGATGATGTTTGGGATTAGTATTGATTATGAAAATTTATGAATATTACTTAAGTAGAAACCCTACTGTTAAATCACGATTTACTTCTCCTACTTATACAAGTTATTAATCTGAAATGTTCATTATTAACATCGAAGTAAACACTTTAACAGCCTACACATATACAAATCTAAACTGAATACATGCACATAGACAAAGTGACACAAAAGATTTTCTGGACAATTGTCCCCGAAAAAACCCAATGGGGGAAAACCAATCTTCTGGCTGCTAGAGGGTTTTTATTATTAAGTAGATTCTAAGTACAACAAATCTGCGTACCTTACTGGTTAACCCGACAGAAAAAACACAAAATCTGCAGCAATACCTCTGTTCTGGAGACGGAAAACTAGACTGATTCACACCCTCAAACAAGATTTACATAACTCAGCCCCTTTTTGTCTTCAAAAACCCCAGTGCTGCTCTGAAGCCCTCCGCGTCAGCTCTGCTAACCAGCGTGTGCCTCTGCGCTGCTCAGGAGAGGCCTGTGTAACCCCAGATTGGGTTACGTTGTCCCTGTGTTGCCCTAGTTGGGCCTGTGTAAGCCTTGATGGCCTCCTGCCGCCTCTGCACTGCCCTTTCTGGGCTTGCGTAGCACCTGCGTAGCACTAAAGCCCTCTGCATTGCGCAGCTGCTGCGTAGTTTCTACGTAGCTGCTGCTCCCTCTGCGCTGCTCTGATTGTTGCTTCTCTGCCTCTTGCTGACTCTTTGCCTAGGATCAAATCATCCCTCTTGCCAATACTACCCCTCACTGCCGCTAAAACACTTCTAGAAATTCTTAGCAAACGACGCCCTAGAATTCCAGCTTAGTCTCAATGCTCTGCCTCTGTGTGTGTTCTCCAACTGACCCCAAGCCTTTCCTTTATACTTTTCTCGTTGGGAAACCAACGGCTGTGATCTAATCTTGAATCGACGGCTACAATTGAAAGAAAGCTTGATTCGTGTGACTTAAGTCATTCCCATCACATGTTTAAATTAATTAACTTTAATCTTTTAATTTTCCTAAGTTAGACTTAGGTTCCTTAATTGAAAAGATTAATTAATTAATTTTCTCTTAAACAAGATGGAATTTCCCAAATCCCTTTCTGGGTCTTGGAGATCTCATGTACTCTAGTCCCCCCACAAAGTTAGGGAGCTAGAGCACATCTGATGCTACCCCAACACTCAAAATATCAACACTCCCTCTTAGCGAGGAATGTGCTCTAGTACAACACTACTCCTCCCCGAAGCTTTGCACTAATCTCTGGTGTGGGTCTCTACGATGATGCTTGGCCTACTGCCCTTCATCACTGCGTTTTTGCTGCTCTCCCATACTGCTGCCCATGACGTTGCCATTGCCACTACCACTTCTGTACCACAACTCCCTCTCAATCTGCGACATCGTGCTGCCAACTGCTACACTACAACTCAATTGTTGAGAGAAACAACTAAAAACTCTTGCCCAATCTTTCACAGATAAGTCATTTGGGCTGCATCCTCATCACTGCAGCTCCATAGGTGGATGATCTCTTCTGTCATCTGGAGACAACTGCACAGCCACAGCTCTGCACTGCATAAGAAGACCTTCTCTGCACTGTTGAAGTCACATCAACCCCTGTGTTGAAGTCCCCTACGTTGTTGTTGTGCTGCTTTGTCCTCCTGAAGCCTCTACGCTGTTGCAACTCTACTTTGTGTAAGATAGCCTGCTCTGCGTTGTTGAAGTCACATCAGCCGCTTCATTGTTGCATCTGCACTGCGCTGCTCCCCTCAGCTTCTAGCTCTGCCTCTGCTCCATCTGTAATTCTCTGCACCCACTGCTCCACTTGTCCCGCTACTGTCTTAAGGCTCCCGTAGCACGGATGTGATCCAAGAGTTTGGGCTACTCAAGGATCCTGCCACCACTCTGTAGTTTCTCTACAGCTCTATGTCGCCCCACTTTCGTGGTTCATGAGTGCTCATGGCTACGTCATCTTCAGAGCCATCGTCTGCCACAGCAGCCTTGGAG
Source organism: Pinus albicaulis (assembly GCA_034641835.2). Taxonomy (NCBI): domain Eukaryota; kingdom Viridiplantae; phylum Streptophyta; class Pinopsida; order Pinales; family Pinaceae; genus Pinus; species Pinus albicaulis. Next base: position 24,029,806 of record MU968480.1, read on the forward strand.
CTAGAAGCTTCCCTGTCCTTCTTCTTCTGTGGACAATTGCTGGCGACTGCACTGGAAACACTTGATCTTTGACAGATCTCACTTCTTTCTTGTTGCCTCTTTGATGCCAAGGTTGCATCTTCTTCCTCTTCCTTCTTCACTTTACTTCATCCGGTGCTGTAGTGTCTCTTGGTGAACCGACAGAGTTCTTCTTGTCAAAGGATTGTCCACATACTGTCCCAGTTGGGAAGGTCTGCTATGCCCAAGATACTTTGGACAAAAGTTTCCCAGTCCTCTGTGATCGCATTGAGTGCAATCCTCACCATATCATCATCCTCCACTTTCACTCCCATGGCAGTCAGTTGATCCCTAATCGCCTGTAATCTGAAAAGAAAGGGTTCGGTCTCCTCTCCCTTGGCCATCATGAATAACCTCATCTGATTGTCCAAAAGCATTCTCCTCTAGATTGGATCTTCCTTCATATAGTGTGGTCGAAGCCACCCACATATCATGAGTCGTTGTCTTTTCGCCTATGTGAGGAACTACATGATCTTTGACTCCGTTCATGATGAAGCGCTTGGGGTGCGTTGCTGCTTCTTCATGCTTCTCCAGGAGCTTCGCATCGGTTGGCGTGGCCAGGACTTTCTCTGCATGCTCCCTTAGACCGTATGCCTACATGACTACCAGGATTCTGGCCTTCCAGACAGAAAAGTTGGATAAACCGTCCAACCTATCTTGATCACGTGGTCCTTGAGGTGCCATCTTCTCAATAAATTTGTCAGAACTAATCCTTCTCTCTATGCTATAGACTCGGATCTAGGGTCCTTGGCGGGAAATGCACCCTCTACTCCCTCTGACAACTAACTTCCTCTCTTGGAAGCTTGCCAAATCACAACGAATTAGCTCTCTTCGATCCTCTAACCAAACTGCAGATTTCTTTGGCTAGAAATCCTCTTAGAAGTTGTTCTCCTCCAGCACTTTCTCAACTAGCGCTCAGGCTAATTTTTGCACCTTTAGAAATTTAACCCCACCAACAACTATTGAAGCTCTGCAGCACTGCTTTCGGCACTCTGAATCAGCACAACTTCAGGAATGTGTCACCCTAGTTGGCCTCTACGTGCACAGACAGTCCTAGCACAGCCTCTGTGCTGCCTATGCGCAGTAAGTGCGTGGGCTTGCGTGGAGACTGCGTCACTTTGGCCTCGGCGTGGCTCTGCTTCCCTCTGCTGCTAAGTTGTCCTTTCTGGTCTGGCTCTCTGTGGCTGCTGCTGCTTTCTTTGCTACTTTCTGCAACAAGGATTCTCCAGTCTTCTTGTTGATGATTCAGATAGATCTGATACCATATGAAAAATTTTGAATATTACATATGCAAAAACCCTATTGTTAAAATTTAAATCACGATTTACTTTTCCTACTTATACAAGCTATTAATTTGAAATGTTCAGTATTAACATCGAAGTAAACACTTTAACAACCTACACAGATACAGATCTAAATTGAATACATGCACATAGAAAAAGTGACACACAAGATTTTTTGGACAATTGTCCCCGAAAAAACCCAATGCGGGAAAGCCGGTCTTCTGGCTATTGGAGGGTTTTTATTATTAAGTAGATTCTAAGTACAACAAATCTGGGTACCTTACTGGTTAACCCGACAAAGAAACACAAAATCTTCAACAATACCTCTGTTCCGGAGATGGAAAACTGGACTGATTCACACCCTCAAACAGGATTTACAGAACTAAGCCCCTTTATGTCTTCAGAAACCCAAGCAACGCTGCGGGGATTTACGGTCGGCCCTGCGGTAGCACATGTGCCCCTGCGCTGCTCGGGACGGGCCCGCGTCACCCCTGGGCGGGTTACGTTGTCCCTGCGCGCCCTAATGACCTCTTGCTCTCTCTGTGCGCTTTTGCGGGGCGCGCGCGCGACCCTTTTCTTTGCTCCTGCGCGACGCGGTGGCTTTGCTTCTGCGCATCACCCCAGCGACTCTTGTGCAACCCGTGCTCTGCCTGGGCGGCTCACCCCTGTTTGGTGACATTCTGGAAATTCTTAGCAAACCACGCCCTAGAATTCCAGCTTAGTCTCAGTGCTCTGCCTCTGTGTGTGTTCTCCAACTGACCCCAAGCCTTTCCTTTATAATTTTCTCATTTGGAAACCAACGACCGTGATCTAATCTTGAATCGACGGCTAAGATTAAAAGAAAACTTGATCCGTGTGACTTAAGTCATTTCCATCAAATGTTTAAATTAATTACCTTTAATCTTTTAATTTTGCTAAGTTAGACTTAGGGTCCTTAATTAAAAAGATTAATTAATTAATTTTCTCTTAAACAAGATGGAATTTCTCAAATCCCTTTCTGGGTCTTGGAGATCTCATGTACTCTAGTCCCTCCACAAAGTTTGTGAGCTAGAGCACATTTTATGCTACCCCAACACTCAAAATATCAACATTGATGAGCACATTTGGATGTCGCCTTAGTATGAGATCTGGCATGATATCTTGAACGAAATTTCCATAGCACGACCAAGGTCGAGTACAATGCTACTAGCAAGGCTATCTATGAGGCATGATGTAGAAGCTCCTCTGCATGGATGGATATCCTATTGCTAGATATGGGGTTGTAGAGGTATAGCTCCCCCATGAGATTCAGGGTCGAGATGTGCTCCCTTATGCGGTTACAGTGCTCCCCGATGCGGTTACAGGTTGAGATGTACTCCCTATTGATATGCTCCCCGTTGATGATATTCTAGGTAGTAGCCCGATGGCAGAGATTCCAAGATGATAACCTGATGTATGAAGGGTGGTAGCCTAAGCTCCCCTCCAGTGACAAATTCTTCTTCTAGATCTGAGAATGTTTAGCATACAAGCAGGAACAATCAAGAGACAAGCATAAATAAGCATGAAGAGTACATTGATGATTTGTAATGAGAAAGGTTCACAGCATGACAACTACATGACAAAGATGTAATTTTTCGTAGATGTTCTATTCTTGATGCAACTTTACTTTAAACCCGATATCAAATAGCAATCACATAAACATGAAAGTAAAATGCTGATAGAACATACCAATATATCGACGAAAAACAAGCCAAAAATACACTTAACTTGATCAACAAAATATATGAGTTGTCGTGCGTTACGGCGATCAACAGGATGCTTCAACTAGCAAAGTCTCCTCACGGTCAGCCAATCAGAATGTGTCACACAACCCTCAAGACAGCTCTACAACAGTCAACCCAAAGTCAACAAAAGTCAACGGTCAACGCAGAACAACATCAACAAAAAGTCAATGCAGCACGGTCAAAGGTCAACATCCAACCTCGTTTTTTGTGCCAAAAAATGTGGACTACAGAGATCAAAGTTTTGGGAGAGTTTGAGGTCAAGTTGACGAAGCGTTGACAAAAGTCAATGCTGGTCAAAGCTGCGCTGAAACCCTAGATCAGATCAGAAAACCCTAGCTGTTGTTTTCCCATGTGTGAGAGAAGAGAAGCCTCCAAATGTGTGATCAAACCAATCAGATACAAGAGAGAAGTATGTGACGAGTGATGGTGAAAATGACCTCTAATGTTGACCAATATATATCCATCTGTGAGGGTGTATGACACATTTGTTGGGGCTCCAAGCCTACAATACAAATCTAGCTGACCTTGTACATAAGTGGAATTAATTCAAAATAAATGTTCTGCGCATCCGATCAAGATGATCCTTAGATCGATCTTGCACCTCTTCGAAAGAGGAATCCAATAAAAATATTGGCATCGTCATCTGAGCATCACAACATGGAGTTTGGACCTAGTTTCCCAAAATTAACACTCCCTCTCAATCAGGGAGAATTCCATCCACCTGTGCATCATCCGACTGTGACTTGCTTTGCTGGCTTCTTTATTTCAGAACAAAAGGTGAGTCACAAAGACATCACTCTCGGCTGACAAAATCAGTTCAGAGGTCTGAAACCTCTATAGGACTCAAAGGAGTCTCGTACTAACCCGAAGTTATTTTAACTAACCAGAAGTCAGTTGGAGGTCCGAAACCTCACTAGACTTGATCCCAGATCAAGTGGTTGGACATGTACCATCCTAGACATAGAGAGTACGACAATCTCCAATGCGTCCATTGGTCTTGCTACTAGTCTCTATCTTTTCCCACCTCATTAGCCAAGATGAGAGGTACTTCCCATGAGTCCGGGACTCCATGGGTAGGATGCATACGAGGCACAAATCAAAGAGACGTGAACCAACTCAATATCATAACGGTGGGGCAGACGTGCACCAACAAGGTTCGGCAACCCTAGTCCTGTGGTTGCTTATAGCTCCAAGAAGCTATCCCCAAAGCCCCTTGGAGCTCCCAGAGCTCATCGTCCAACAGGACCCTCAGAATAGGGTCATTCCACGATTCCAAGATTCTCACGAAAGGTTAGGAACTTGACCTTCCCCAAGGGCTTTGTGAGAATATTCGCGACCTGCTCATCAGTTCCTATACGATCAAGCCTTACGGCGCCTCACTGTACCATATCCCGGATAAAGTGGTACTTGATATCGATATGCTTGGATCAATTGCGGAACATGAGATTCTCTGACAAACGATTCCCACTCTGGCTATCACAAAGGATAACGTTGGTATCTAGCACATGCCCAAACAACTCACTAAAGAGCTTTCGCAACCAAACAGCTTCACAACAGGCCATACTCGCTGCAATGTATTCGGCCTCAGCGGTGCTCAAAGCCACCGACTTTTGCTTCCTACTCATCCAAGATATTGAAGCAAACCCAAGTGTGAAGCAGCATCCAGATGTGCACTTGCAATCCACCACACTGCCAGCCCAATCGACATCAGTATATCCATGGAGTCTCAAACTCTCGACAGTGTATCTCAGCCCATGGTTTATCGTGCCCCGAAGATATCTCAACAAATTCTTGGCACCAACCCAGTGAATGTGATTAGGATCAACCATGTGTTGACGGAAAGTGTTCACTGCAAAACGTATGTCTAGACGGGTGTTCAGCAAGAACATCAGGGCCCCTACGAGTTGACGATACTCGGTAGGATTTGCTAGCACGAGCCCAATAGCGTTTCCACTCAACTTCTTAAAGTTGAGTTCCATCGATGTCGACACGGACTTACAGTCCACCATTCCAAATCTTTCCAGCAACTTCACAATGTATTTTCCTTGAGAGAGGAAAATCTTGCCAGGTCTCTGCCAGACCTCCAGGCCTAGGAAGTAATGCATCAGTCCTAGGTCCTTCATCTCGAACTCGGAAGCAAGCTCCCTCTTACACTGATGAATGAGAGGGTCAGCACCTATCAGGAAGAGATCTTCCCCATAGAGAAGTATAATGAGAGGCTTTTCTCTATCAACCTTGAAGTAAAGGTTCGGATCAACATTACTTCGAGTGAAGCCCAGCTTCATCATGTAGCTATCTATCCTCTCATACCAAGCCCTGGGGGCTTGCTTCAACCCACAGAGAGCTTTCTTCAACCTGCATACATGAGAGTCTCTATCCTGGACTTCAAACCTTGGAGGTTGCTCCACATACACCTCTTCCTTTATCGAACCATGCAGAAAGGCAGACTTCACATCCATCTAATGAAGATTCCATTCTTGCGTAACAGCAAGGGCAATAATAGATCGGATGGTGGTATATCGGGCCACATATGAAAATATATCATCATGGTCTACGCCTTCCTTTTGAGAGAAGCCACGGGCAACGAATCTTGCCTTGAATTTTTCAGCGCTATCATCAAATCCATGCTTGATCTTATAGAGCCATTTCGAGGTGACAACAGCTTTGTCCTCCGGTCTCGAAACCACATCCCATACATCATTCTTCATAATGGACTCGTACTCTTCGTGCATAGCATCCTTTCAGACTTGATGCTTTACGACTTCTTTAAAAGATCCAGGCTCAAATTGTACGATTGTACTCATGGCTACTAGATACCCTTGGTATCTATTCGACTTCTTGCTTTCACGGAATGTCCCTGTTGGGCCCATATGTCTCTCGGCATCTTCGAGAGTATCCTGGAGCCATGCGGGTCTTCTCTTCTTTGAAGGAGGTGGATCAATGGGGTCCATCAGTCCTTCAATATCAGGCATCATCTCATCCTTCGGCTCTTCCTGATTCCCTGATCTTACATCATGATCTTCCTCAGAGCTCGGAAGATTTATCACTTTCCTGAGGGAAGCATCTTCATCAAAGGTAACATCATCGAAAATCTCCACTTCTCTTTGACCAAGCATATAGACTCTATAAGCCTTCGAAGTTTCACTGTAGCCCACAAACATTCCCTTCTTCCCAGAAGCATCCAGCTTGCTTCTCTTTTCTTTTGGCACATGATAATAAACGGGACAACCAAAACTCTAAAATGAGAAACATCAGGTTTCTCACCAGAGAAAACCTCTTCAGGAGTTTTGGAGACCAGAGCGGAATGTGGGCATCGATTTTGTATGTAAATAACAGTGTTCACAACTGCTCCCCATAGAAACTTCAGAAGACCTTGGTCACATAGCATGGCACGGGCAGCTTCCACAATGGTCCTGTTCTTTCTTTCAGCAATGCCATTTTGCTCAAGAGTATATACGGTTGTGGTCTCCCTCTTGATGCCAGCTTCTCTGCAAAAGTTATTGAACTCGTTTGTCTGATATTCCGTGCCATTATTGGTCCTCAAAATCTTGATCTTCTTCCCTGTTTGATTTTCCCCCAAGGCTTTGAAAGTATGAAACCACATGAATGGTTCGTCCTTCTTCTTCAAGAAATATATCCAGTTCTTGCGAGAGAAATCATCTATAAACGTCATGTAGTAAGAACATCCTCCGAAAGATGTCATAGACAGCATACCAGACAAATCAGAATTTATCAATTGCAAGACATCAGATGTCTTTGTGACACTTGAGGGGAAAGGTCCCTTAGTATGCTTTCCTTCGGCACAACCCTGACATACACCTTCATGATCATTTTTGAATTCGGGCATCCCTGTCACCACCTTCCTTGCTTCGGGAAGGGCTTTGTAATGAAGGTGTCCAAACCTCCGGTGCCATAGTTTGATTTGACGAATAGTATCACATGTCATAGCCCCCAGTGGACTTCCTCCAACCTGGTAGAGTGTATATACTCTCAACCCAATCGTAAGAGCTTCCTTGAGACTCTTCTTCCAGATGCATACCTTTCCATCAACGAATGCCACCTTGAAACCTTTGTCTTCCATGGCCGAAATAGTCACAAGGTTCTTCTTTAAATTAGGTACATATAGTACATCTTGCAAGCGAAGGACTTGACCTTGAGATAGATGGAGGGTCACAGTCCCTGTCACTTTCATGGGATAGGTGGCATTATCTCCAAGGATAATTTCTAGATTAGTATCCTTCTCAATCAAATCAGAAAGCTCTTTAAACCCAGTGAGGTGCCTTGAAGCACCACTATCAATCAACAAGACATCAAAGGTGTCGCGTGGAGATGTAGTAGAGAGGGTAGATACAAGAATGAATTCATTTTTATTATCATCAACAACATTAGATTCCTCATACCTCGAATTTCTTGACCTTTTGAAAGGTTGCTCATTTCCATTGCAACCAGAGGGAGCCTTCCTATTTCCTTTTGTTAAATTTTGCTCCTGTTCTATGCCATTTCAGATTAGGGCACAATACTGAAGAAGATAGAACATATTAATAGATCGATAGAAGACAAGCCAAAACAGAGATAGGAGATGGTGACGTTACGGCGATCAGCAGGATGCTTCTACCAGCAAAGTCTTCAATAGGTCATACAGCCAAGCGTGTCACACATAACCCCAGAACAACCCAAACGCAGCTCCAACGCTATCCAGAGAGAGAATTCCTCCACATCGATGTGTGTCAAATGAACTCCAAGTCTTTCCAATATATAGGAATCTTTGGGGGTGTGTGACACGTCCTTTAAGACATTTAAGTCAATATTTTATTCCAGGCCGACCCAGCACATAAGTGGAATAAATTCAAAGTACATGTTCTGCTCATCCGATCGAGATGATCTTTAGATCAATCTTACACCTCTCCAAAAGAGGAATCCAATAAAAATATTGTGATCGTCATCTGAGCATCACAACCCGGAGTTTGGACCTAGTTGTCCAATTTTAACACTCCCTCTCAACTAGGGAGAACTCCGTCCACTAGTGCAATCCAAACATCGTGCGTCATCCTGCCGTAACTTGCTTTGCTGGCCTCTTTATTTCAGAACAGAAGTGGGTCAGTCACAAAGACATCATGCCGTTGGTGATTCGACCCGGTGAAAACCTCTTGTCGGACTCTGAGAGTCTCCAACCAACTTCGAAGTTCGGGTTCATCGACCCGAAGTCGAGGCGGAGGGTCCCGGACTTTCACTGTCGGACTCACAAAGAGTCTCCAGCCAACACGAAGTTGGTTCATCTGACCCGAAGTCGAGCGGAGGTCCCGGACCTCTGCTCAGGGCTACAAAAGAGTCTCCAGCAACTTCCAAAGTTGGTTCATCGACCGCGAAGTCGGGCGGAGGTCTGAACCTCACTGTCGCCCGATCTGCGATCAACGGTTTGTTATTGCCATCCCTGGAAGTAGAAGTGCGGGGGCAAGTGCAGTGCGATCACCATCGTCTTTGCTACTAGTCTCTAGCCTTTCCCATCTCATTAGCCAAATGAGAGGTACTTCCCATGAGCCCTGAACTCAATGGGTAGGATGCATACGGGGCACAGATAAATGAGAGGCGAACCAACTCAATAATCACAACGGTGGGGCAGAAGCACCATAAGTGCTTATAGCTCCGAGAAGCTATCCCCAAAACCCCCTTTGAGCTCCCAGAGCTCATCGTCCAACAGGACCCTCAGAATAGGGTCGTTCCATGATTCCAAGATTCTCACGGAAGGTTGGGAACATGACCTTCCCCAAGGGCATTGTGAGAATATCCGCGACCTGCTCATCAGTTCCTATATGATCGAGCCTTACGGCGCCTCGCTGTACCATATCCCGGATAAAGTGGTACCAACCATCAACATGCTTGGATCAATCGTGGAACCCGGGATTCTGTAACAAATGAATCCCCCTCTGGTTATCACAAAGGATAACGGTGGCATCTAGCACATGCTCGAACAGCTCATAGAAGAGCTTTCGCAACCAAGCTGCTTCACAACAGGCCATACTTGTTGCAATGTATTCGGCCTTAACGGTGCTCAAAACCACCGGCTTCTGCTTCCTGCTCATCCATGAGATCGAAGCAGAACCAAGAGTGAAGCAGCATCCCGATGTGCTCTTACGATCCACCACACTGCCAGCCCAATTGGCATCAGAATATCCACGGAGTGTCATACTCCCGGCAGTGTATCTCAGCGCATGGTCTAACGTGCCTCAGAGATATCTCAAGAGATTCATGGCACCAACCCAGTGAATGTTATGATCAACCATGTGTTGACTCAAAGTGTTCATTGCACAACATATGTCCGGACGGGTGTTCACTAAGAACATCAGTGCCCCTACGAGTTGACGATACTCAGTAGGATTTATCAATACGGGCCCAGCAGCGCTGCCACTCTTCAAAAAAAAACGACATCGATCGAAAAGGACAGCGTCACATCGGAGCAGTGTGGTCAATCCGATTTTGACTTCCTGCTATGCAAACGTACCTTTCTTGAAAAGGAGTTCCGGTTAATCTTGAACGCTGAACATAACTCGGAGACAGCGTTTAATATATTAGTTTCTCGGCTAATTAATCCAGCAATCTCGAATCAGATTTGCCCCTGAAGCAGTCCTTCATCCTAGACGGCATGTCCTACAGAAATTTGGCATCGCTGTCTTGAGTAGACTAGCTCACGCTGATTCAAACCTAGGGCATTGTCTTCAACCTCAACCTCTGATACCATGTTAAATTTTGCTCCTGTTCTATGCCATTTCAGATTAGGGCACAATACTGAAGAAGATAGAACATATTAATAGATCGATAGAAGACAAGCCAAAACAGAGATAGGAGATGGTGACGTTACGGCGATCAGCAGGATGCTTCTACCAGCAAAGTCTTCAATAGGTCATTTAGCCAAGCGTGTCACACATAACCCCAGAACAATCCAAACAAAGAATGTGCAGCTCCAATGCTATCCAGAGAGAGAATTTCTCCACATCGATGTGTGTCAAATGAACTCCAAGTCTCTCCAACATATAGGAATCTTTGGGGGTGTGTGACACGTCCTTTAAGACATTTAAGTCAATATTTAATCCCGATAGTACATGTTCTGCTCATCCGATCGAGATGATCTTTAGATCAATCTTACACCTCTCCGAAAGAGGAATCCAATAAAAATATTGCGATCGTCATCTGAGCAGCACAACCGGAGTTTGGACCTAGTTGTCCAATTTTAACACCTTTGAACCTGTAGTTCCTTTGATTTCCATTCCTCTTGTTGTTGTTGTTATCATCATCCCCAGGAGAATCCCTTTTATTTGGGCATTCTCTAGCATAGTGGCCAGTGTTGTTACATGTGTAACATCTTCCTTTCTTTCCTTTGACCCCAGCTCTTCCATGGTTCCTCGAACCAACATTGTTCTTCTTCTTAGCACGAGCTATGAAGGCAACATTACCTTCATTTTCATATTCCATCATTCTTGTTTCCTCTTGAGTGCATCTCCACAATACTTCGTCAAAATCAGGAACCACATTGTTATTGAGAATGGTAGTAATGAATGCATTCCATTCAGAGGGGAGACCTCCAAGTGCGGTGAGAACCATTTCTCAGTCATCTATTGTTTCCCCAATGGCAAGAAGATTATTCTTGATTTTAGGCAACTTCAGAAAATAAGATTGAACGGATTCATCCCTACCTTTCTTAAGATTCTTCAATTGGTTCTTAAAGAAAAGAACTTGATTTGCATTGTTGGCCGTGAACATATTGACCAACTTGTCCAACATCTCCTTAGATGTGCCCAACTTCGAGATGTAGGCAACCAGACTTTTATGGATGGAATCCCGGATGATCAGGTTAGCCTTGATTTCTCCTTTACTATACTTCGTCTTGGTGGCAGCAGGTGCAGATGATGGAGGCTCTAGGATTTTACCCTGCACATAGTCCATGACATCTTGGTCTTCCAAGATCAAATCCAAAGATATCTTCCAAGCATGAAAGTTAGACTTGACAATCAACTTGTCATCATCTTTGAAGCCATTATAATTTGAGGTACCCATGAGTCCTTGACTAATACTACTTCTTCGGTGATTGCTCTCAATACAAACTTGGTCTTTGTCTTCACCTTAGCTCTGATACCATGTAAATTTTCGTAGATGTTCTATGCTTGATGCAACATTACTTTAATCCCGATATCAAATAGCAATCACATAAACATGAAAGTAAATTACTGATAGAACATACCAATAGATCGACGGAAGACAAGCCAAAATACACTTAACTTGATCAGCAAAATATATGTGTTGTGGTGCGTTATGGCGGTCAACAGGATGCTTCAACCAGCAAAGTCTCCTAACGGTCAGCCAACCAGAATGTGTCACATAACCCTCAAGACAGCTCTAGAACAGTCAACCCAAAGTCAACAAAAGTCAATGCTATCAAGTCAACGATCAATGCAGAACAACAGCAACAGAAAGTCAATGCAACACAGTCAAAGGTCAACATCTAGCCTCGGTTTTTGTGCCAAAAAATGCGGATGACAGAGATCGAAGTTTTGGGAGAGTTTGAGGTCAAGTTGACCAAAGTCAACACTGGTCAAAGCTGCATTGAAACCCTAGATCAGATCAGAAAACCCTAGCTGTTGTTTTCCCGTGTGTGAGAGAAGAGAAGCCTCCAAATGTGTGATCGAACCAATCAGATACAAGAGCGAAGTATGTGATGAGTGATGGTGAAAATGACCTCCAACGTTGACCAATAAATATCCATCTGTGAGGGTGTGTGACACATCTGTTGGGGCTCCAAGCCTACATTACAAATCTGGCCGACCTTGCACATAAGTGGAATTAATTCAAAATAAATGTTCTGCTCATCCAGTCAAGATGATCTTTAGATCGGTCTTGCACCTCTCCGAAAGAGGAATCCAATAAAAATATTGGCATCATCATCTGAGCATCACAACATGGAGGTTGGACCTAGTTGCCCAAAATTAGCAGATGTTCAATGACGACACGTGATGATGCATGAATAACAGAATGGGATATTGATCGATGAACAAATATCAATAGATTGAGTTGATTCACGATGACACCTTGATGCAGAGAACTACAAGCAGATTTGCAAAGTGAAATTCTTCCTAGTTGAGAGGGAGTGTTAATTTTTGCAACTAGGGTCAAATTCCACTATGGACAATTCAGATGATTAAGATAATAATTTAATTAGATTCCTCTCTTGGAGAGGATCAAAATCGGCCTATAGATCACCCCAATTGCTTAATCAAAAGTTAAGTTGTGATTTATTTTATTATTTTATGGGTCAGCCTAACCGCATGTTGATTCGGTCAAAGTCCCAAGCGATCCCTCACAATGTTATAAATAGAGGCGACCTCAAGCTCATTTTGCACACTTTGCTCAAGTGATCTATGATTTTCATCCATTGGTTTGTTTCCTCTATTTTTTGTCTTGGATCGCACAGATACATCAGGAGGACCTCGCGCAAAGTGTCGGGATCACATGCATGATCTTGCATCAGAACTGGGTGATCTGAAGCAGAGTCGCAGGCAAGAAATGCTGAGGTAGCGGCGCAGCTAAGCAAAGCCGCAGGCTGGGTGTGTTGTGCCCGCACCCAGGAGCCGTTAGCACAACTTTTTAAGGGTGCGACCAAGCTTCTAAGGTCATATCGGGTTGATATGAAGCAGAGCCGCGGGCACAGTGTCCTGGTAGCGGCCAAGGACCTCAGAGCCGAGGGCAGAGCGTGTTAAGGCCGCGACTAAGAGATTTTCTGAGCAGATTTGAGTTGGGTCACCTTCAGTTGATTACGCAGTGCCTCCAGACATCAGTTGTTCAGTCACAACTGCGTCAGAACAGTCATTGATAATCTCCTGGATTCAAAACATAGGACTTTAGAGTTGAGATCACTTGGTGATCTATCAGATCCATGTTTTGATATTATAGATTTGTTGATCTTTAGATCAGATCTGTTTGTTTCCACTACAAGATGTATTTACAGTCCTCATTCAGTATCAACCATATTCAACAGTTTGCTAGAGCCAGTGTTAGTGCATTTCAGTTCTCAAATTCAGGCTCCTTCAAGCGGAAGTATGGTTATGGTTTCATTGCATGTATACTAGTTGTTTTCTTCATCGTAAAGATATGTATCTATGGATCATTGTACTCTTGTTGCTGAATCATTTGATGAATATCTAAGAAGAAAAATTTGCAAGGGTTTTCCCCGTAGTGGGTTTTGCCATGGTCCCGGACCAATCCTAGTGTCTCTATGTGTTCATGCTTCTCTTCCTTTGATCTTTTACTTTCCGCTACTTATATGATGATGATGATGGTATTGTTCTTTCTACATAGTTTCATATTATGATGGTTAATAATATAGATCTGTACAATAGTATAATTATTTGTAGTCAACTTATCATGTTATTGAAGAAATGTAACTATCAAAGTAAAGAACAATATTGCTCTATGAAAAATTATCAAGGATGCCTTATTGTGACTTTCGTTAACATTCTTTCCCTTCCTGCTTCAAGATCGAACCTGCAGAAGAAAACCCTAGACCAGTAGCAGAAACCCTAGCCTTCCTTCACATGTGTGAGAGAGAAATATCCTAAAGACAAGTCTCCTTCGTCCTCTTCCTTCTTTGCTACGTTCTTCTTCTTTTTCCTTCGCTTGAATGAGAGAGTGCTGAATGTCTTCCAAGGAGGTCGAGTTTCCTCCTTTATATAGGCTTCTCAACATGGACGTAGCTCCTCAATTTAGGCCGACTTGCAAGCTGCTAGGTCGACTTGGTCTTGAAGGATATTTTGACACTTTTAAGGACAAAAATAATTTTTTTTACAAGTTACAATGTGCCCGATGGCGTCTTCAAATTATGACAATGACTCTTTTGACTTATTGACCTAGGATAAACCCTAGAAGCACTTAATGGGTGCTTGACCTATAAAATAAAAGACCTTGAGAATGGAATCCATGCTTCAAAAATAATAATAATAATAATTTTTCTTTCATTTTACAATTTACAAGAATCAAAAGTACATTTCATATTTATGAAGACCGAACCTAGTTACACATTTTTCAACACTCCCTCTTAACTAGGGAGGTATTCATAAACGGTACATGGACATTCTCAATCTGAAGAAATTTGTTTAGCATCATATCAACCAACAATGTCATATAGCAAGGTGTTGACTGACAGCTCTATCTCTCCACAAGATCAGAGTTCAATCCTGGCAAGACCAATGATTTATAGACACCATCATCATTTTATAAGAAGGTACATACCCCACCCAGGTGTTCATAGAGTATATCCTTCCTTGGACTATTCTTATCTTGGATAGCTAGTCCTCAAAGAATATTGGTCCTCGACTACTCTTATCTTGGATGTCCTACCTCATCCTCAAAGAGTATCAAATGCTAGATGCTTACCCAATCCTCCTTTATGTCTTCCCAAGTGATGACAAGAATGATGTGCCTATCTCTCCCTCTCAACCAGGGAGAATATATCAACCAAACCAAGCTTATCTCTTAAATACACAAGCTTCTTATTCAGAAGAGATTTTGTCAATATGTTAGCTACCTACACATCAGTGGAGATATATTTTAGCTGCAGCACACCATCTTGTACTAGCTTCTGAATGTAGTGATACTTGTTGTTGATATGCTTTGTCTTTCCATGAAACATTGGGTCTTTAGACAATTGTATACAAATGGTGTTACCACAATGTATCATTATACGGTAAATTGGTCTTTCAAATAGGTTAGATAAAACTTCCTTAACTAGAAAACTTCTCTGCTTACTTCACAAGTTGCAATATACTCAACCTCAACACTACTCAAAGCAACAGTATCTTGATTTTTGTTCATCAATGAGATCATGAAGGATCCCAAACTAAGACATCCTCCTGTAGTGCTCCTTCCATCCTGTTAAGTCCCTCCCCAGTCGGAATTTGTATATCCAATCAAGTGGACATCATTCCTCCTATCACATTTTAGGTAGTAGTGGATTGTTCCTTGCAGATATCTCAGTATATGTTTTGTTGTTGTCTAATGATCATGCTTCAGTTTCACTTGGAATTGACTAAGAACATTTACTGCAAAACATATGTTTGGTCGAGTATTCACCAAGTACATTGGTGAGCCAATCAATTGTATATACCTGGTAGGATCCACAAGGTTCGATTCAGAACTCCTTAGTATTTTCAAGTTTGTGATCATCAGCATTGTCATTGGATTGCAATCCATCATGTCAAACATCTTCAACATCTTGATCACATACTTTCCTTGACCTAGATAGATCTCATCAGGTCCTTGCCAGACTTCTAGTCCCAGATAGTAGTACATCATCCCTAGATCCTTCATGTCAAATTCTGCTACTAGTTGCTTCTTACAATCTTCAATTTGACCTTCCACACCTGTCAAGAGAAGATCATCCACATACAAAAGAATGATTATCGGCTCTCCCTTCACAACCTTAATATAAAGGTTCAGATCAATAGACATCTTTGTGAAGCCTAATCTTTGTAGGTATGCATCCATCCTAGCATACCATGCCCTTGGTGCTTGCTTGAGGCCATATAATGCCTTCTTCAATATGAAAACATATGCCTTTATATACTTAACTTCAAACCCCAAGGGTTGCTCTATATAGACTTCCTCATCAATTGTGCCATCCAGGAATGCAGTCTTGACATCCATTCAGTGGATGTTCCATCCCATCGATGCTGCTAAAGAGACCTTCTTAGTCAATGCCTTCTTGTTGAGAGAAGCCACTATGTAAATTTCTGAAGATGTTCTATGCTAGATGCAAATATACTTTAAACTTCTAGGACTCCATGAAAGTAAGATGCAGACAGGACATACCAATAGATCGATGGAAGACAAGCCAAAATAGAGATAAAGAATGGTGACGTTACGGCGATCAGCATGATGCTTCAACCAGCAAAGTCTTCATAAGGTCAGCCTCCCACATGTGTCACACAACCCCAAGACTGCTCACAATAATGATCCATCAAGACGCTGCACCAAGAAGCCCTAAACGCAGAATCAAGAACGTTGCTCCAGCACCATCCAAGAAAGAAGAGAATGCCTCCACCAAAATGTGTGTGTGAAATGAACTCCAAGTCTATCCAATAAATAGTCATCTGTGGGGGTGTGTGACACATCTCTTATGCATGTGGGATAAATCAGGCCGACCTTGCACATGTCGAATAAATTCAAAATACATGTTCTGCTCATTCGATCAAGATGATCTTTAGATCGATCTTGCACCTCTCTAAACGAGGTATCCAATAAAAATATTGGCATCGTCATCTGAGCATCACAACATGGAGTTTGGACCTAGTTGCCCAAAATTAATACTCCCTCTCAACTAGGGAGAACTCCATCCACCAGTGCCATCCAAACATCGTGCGTCATCCCGCTGTAACTTGCTTCGCTGGCTTCTTTATTTCAAAACAAAAGGTGAGTCACAAAGACATCACTCCCAGCTAACCTGAAGTCAACTCAGAGGTCTGAAACCTCTATAGGACTCAAAGGAGTATCATATACTAACCCGAACTTAGTTGAACTGACCCGAAGTCAGTTTGAGGTCTGAAACCTCTCTTGGACTCAAAAGCGTCATATACTAACCCGAAGTTAGTTTAACTGACCCGAAGTCAGTTGGAGATCTGAAACCTCACTTGACTTGATCCCAGATCAAGTGGTTGGACACATGCCATCCTAGATATATAGAGTACGACAATCTCCGATGCGTCCATCGTTCTTGCTATTGGTCTCTATCCACATTTCCCACCTCATTGGCCAAATGAGAGGTACTTCCCATGAGTCTGGTACTCCATGGGTAGGATGCATATGGGGCATAGATCAAAGAGAGGTAAACCAACTCAATATCATCATGGTGGGGCGGAAGCACACCAACAAGGTTTGGCAAGCCTAGCCCTGTGGTTGCTTATAGCTCCAAGAAGCTATCCCAAAGCCCCCCTGGAGCTCCCAGAGCTCATCGTCCAGCAAGACCCTCCAAATAGGGTCGTTCCACAATTCCAAGATTCTCACGGAAGGTTAGGAACATGACCTTCCCCAAAGGCTCTTTGAGAATATCCGCAACTTGCTCATCAGTTCCTATATGATCGAGCCTTACGGCGCCTCGTTGTACCATATCTCGGATAGAATGGTACCAGATATCAATATGCTTGGATTGATCTTGGAACACGAGATTCCCTGACAAACGAATCCCCCTCTGGTTATCACAAAGGATAACAGTGGCATCTAGCACATGCTCGAACAACTCACTGAAGAGATTTTGCAACCAAGTGGCTTCACAACAGGCCATACACATTGCAATGTATTCAGCCTCAGCGGTGCTCAAGCTACCGACTTCTGCTTCCTGCTCGAAGCAAACCCAAGTGTGAAGCAACATCCAGATGTGCTCTTGTGATCCACCACACTACCAGCCTAATCGGCATCAATATATACACGGAGTCTCAAACTCCCAACAGTGTATCTCAGCCCATGGTCTATCATGCCCCAGAGATATCTCAAGAGTTCCTTGGCACCAACCCAATGAATGTTATGAGGATCAACCATGTGTTGACTCAAAGTGTTCACTGCACAACATACGTCTGGACGGATGTTCCCTAAGAACATCAGGGCACCTACGAGTTAATGATACTCGGTATGATTTGCTAGCACGGGCCCAACAGCGTTTCCACTCAACTTCTTAAAGTTGAGCTCCATCGGTGTCGACATGGACTTACAGTCCACCATTCCAAATCTTTCTAGCAGCTTCACAATAAATCTCACCAGGTCTTTGCCAGACCTTCAAGCCTAGGAAGTAATCCATCAGTCTTAGGTCTTTCATCTCGAACTCAAAAGCGATCTCCCTCTTACACTAATGAATGGGAGGGTCAGCACCTGTCAGGAAGAGATCGTCCACATAGAGAACCAAAATGAGAGGGTTTTCCCTATCAATCTTGAAGTAAAGGTCTGGATCAGCATTACTTCGAGTGAACCCAGCTTCATCAGGTAGCTATCTATCCTCTCGTACCAAGCCCAAGATGTTTGCTTCAGCCCATAGAGGGGTTTCTTCAACCTGCATACATGAGAGTCTCTATCCTGGAATTCGAACCCCAAAGGTTGCTCCACATACACCTCTTCCTTTGTTGAACCATGCAGAAAAAGCGGTCTTCACATCCATCTGATGGAGACTCCATCCTTGCGTGGCAGCAAGGTCAATAATAGATCACAGGTGCAAATATATCATCATAATCTATTCCTTTCTTTTGAGAGAAGCCTCGGGCAACGAACTTGCCTTGAACTTTTCAACACTACCATCAAATCCATGCTTGATATTATAGAGCCATTTCGAGCTGACAACAGCTTTGTCCTCCGGTCTCGGGATCATATCCCAGACATCATTTTTCATAATGGACTCGTACTCTTTGTGCATAGCATCCCTCCATACTTGATGCTTTATGGCTTCTTCAAATGATCCAGGCTCAGATTGTACAGTTGTACTCATACCCTTGGTATCTATTCAGCTTCTTGCTTTCATGGAATGTCCCCCCCTGGGACCATACGCTGTCATACATGTGTCATACATCTTGACAAGTATCATACATTGTCATATCACTTATTACAGTGTTTCCATAATATTATCATACACATCACTATCATATTCATCACTACCATACAGAACTAAAGATATCAAACTACATGGTTATATATATTTTTCCATATGCCGCTGAAGATACCACAGATCATGTCATATCACTTATTACAGTGTTGCCATAATATTATCATACACATCACTATCATATTCATCACTACCATACAGAACTAAAGATATCAAACTACATGGTTATATATATTTTTCCATATGCCGCTGAAGATACCACAGATCAAGTTCAAATAGACTCTGCCATATATAGTGAGGTCATATATACTTTGCCATTTGTCACTGTTCTAAGGCTCATCGACTAGCCATTGATATTATCCTTAGATTTCCTTGAACAACAGTCAAAGACAGACAAACTTTCCATGTAAGAATCGATTTTACATACCTCTTCTTTTGTCTGCCTTCTTACAGTGCTTTTCCAAAGCACTGTAAGAATCAACTCAGCAAGTCTGCCTTCACATAATAATTGAGATGCTTACTGATCAGAGGATTCGAATAGGGGCTTTAATACAGTGATTTATCCTCTAGAACATTACTATGCATTAGGCCTTAAATCACTTTGACTTATTCACCATACAAGGACAGACTTCCCCAATGAATCTGCCTCTCTCTTGGATCAGACAATACCACAGAGCAGGTGCATAATTATATTGAGGGTCTGTGACCTTATCACAGAGATAAAAACATACCTTATTGTCATCTTTTCAGGGTTTCGGCCCTCTACTTCAAGGCATGAAAAACAAAAACTTATCCTTCAATCTAGGCAAAAACTCGGCCTTGGAAGGACCATAAAAATTGATCCTCCTTAAAGTCTCAAGCTGGGAGAGACACTCCTCCTTTACACTCAGCCCCTAAGATAACCCACACAAGTCACCCTATAGGTGGCTGTCCCCAGCAGCAGAACAAACTGACCTCAAATCTTATAGTCTTATTGAGCTTACTGTTCTTCTATTTTCTGGTCTGAGCCTTCAACAGGTGTTAAATCTTATAGTTCTGAAGTCATCAGTATCACCACAGGTCCGAGCACTTTTGAGCCTCTCCACAGCACTGTTCTAAAACCGCAATACTACCACTGTTCTTGTCCAATTCTGAGCCTTCAACTGAGCTTGAAATCCAAGCCTCTTCAATGATAACTGTCTGAGTTGCAACCTGAGGTGAGGAGACCTTTCCGAGGCTTTAGAGGTGACAGTCCACTACATTGCTACAATCCAAGTTCTTTAAATACTTCTCCATAGCCAACACTTCTTCAATAAGTCCGAGATTCCAATCTCCAACAAGGTCTGCAATCCGAGCCTCAAAAAAAATTGTTTGTTCACTGGTCTGGGGTATGTAAATTGAGCCTTTTATCACAGGTCTGAGAAAGTGAAACTATAGGTGTAGGAGCTTCCAGCTATGAGACTAATCTGAGATGTTTATCACTACATCGAGTTGTTATACCTCCACAAATATGCTTACCACAAGTCCGAAGTCTGTATACTGCTGTAATTAATTGTTCTGGTTAGGGCATTTTGCAGGCTGCACCAACCACTAACCAACCATCGGACAACCTCCTTCTAGTTGTGACCTAGGCAATACAAGGTGTCCTATGTAAGGAGGCATGTGGAAGCCTTTGAAGACTCCAAGCTGGCCTGTTCATGGACAGAGTTTTGGTCACTGGTTAGGGCTACCTCTGTAACCTACACCAACCCAACCTTCTGCCCAAAACACACCTCAAATGATGCGACCTCCTCTCCTTTACATCCTAGGTGACCTTACTATGTGAGGAGGCACCTATAGCTCCATGTTAGGGTTGTTTTGACCCTCAAAACACCACCTACAGGCCTGCGGCCTGGACATCATAGGTAGGTCCCTTTGTCAGCCTGTTTCAGGAGGATTTGCTGCGTTTTCTTGCCCAGAATAGTCCTCTAATTTTCCTCTTTCTCCACGTTGTCTAACCCTCCAAAACACCATTGTTTTGGACCTGCAATCAATGAGATATGCAACCCTATCTAGGGCTTACTAATTTTTCACCATAGCACCTCCATAGACCCTATCACTTGCGTCCTAGACACCGAAAGATGCAGCCTTTTCTAGGTTGCCTTCTAGACTACTCGGATACTCCAAGAAATCTCGTCTTCCATCTGCAATCAACACAAGGTTTCATTCTATATGCAGAAGTAACTGCATGTGGCAGCCTTCAAAACAGTCCGCAAATGGCTCCTCTTCCTGCGGCCTCTGTTCTGAGCTTGGGACAGTCCTTAAATAAGGCCTAAAACATACCTAGAAGAGGCACACTGTATCTACAGCAATCGGCCTCTCTTCTATGCAGATAAGCCTCCTCCACGTTGTACCAATATGCTCCTTACAAGGCCTCCAACACAGACCTCTCCAAGTTGTTTCCATGCTGAAGGTTAGGGCACATGTATTTCGTTGAAGGTTAAGGCACATTTATTTCGACCGCATAGAACAGTCCTTATCTCGCTGCCCTAGATTCTCAACAAGATTGCCTTTGTCTTCTCCTTAGCTCTTATTCCATGTAAACTTCTAGGGCTCAATGAAAGTAAGATGCAGATAGAACATACCAATAGATCGATGGAAGACAAGCCAAAACAGAGATAAATAATGGTGGCATTATGGCGATCAGAAGGATGCTTCAACTAGAAAAGTCTTCATAAGGTCAGCCTCCCACATGTGTCACACAACCCCAAGACTGCTCACAATAATGGTCTATCAAGGCGCTGCACCAAGAAGCCCTAAACGCAGAATCAAGAACGTTGCTCCAACGCCATCCAAGAAAGAAGAGAATGCCTCCACCAAAATGTGTGTGTGAAATGAACTCCAAGTCTTTCCAATATATAGTCATCTGTGGGGGTGTGTGACACATCTCTTATGCATGTGGGATAAATCAGACCGACCTTGCACAAGTGGAATAAATTCAAAAAACCTGTTCTGCTCATCTGATCAAGATGATCTTTAGATCGATCTTGCACCTCTCCGAAAGAGGAATCCAATAAAAATATTAGCATCGTCATTTGAGCATAACAACATGGAGTTTGGACCTAGTTGCCCAAAATTAACACTGTAGCCACAAATCTTGCCTTATATTTATCAATATTTCCATCTGCTGCATGTTTGATCTTGTAGAGCCACTTGGAAGTTACCACAGATTTGTCTTCAGGCCTAGGTACGATCTCCCAAACTCCATTCTTCATTATTCACTGATATTCTTCATTCATGGCATCCTTCCATTCTTGGTGATTGACAACTTCCTCCAAAGTGGATACCTCTACTTCTATTAGTTTTTTCATGTAGGCTGCATACCTAGAATACCATTTGGGCTTCTTGCTTTCCCTGAATGTACCTTGATCTGCTCCATGACCTTCTGTATCTAGTAGTGTATACTTCAACCAGTTAGGTCTTTTTCTAGTTTTGGGGATTACCACAGGTTGTATAGGTTCACAAGAACCTTCATCTTCATGGTTTGATTCTTCTTCTTCCCTAGTAACTTCTTCGAATATCGGAAGTTCTTCATCATCAAAGTCCATAGGGAGATCCTTTGATTTCTTGAATGCAATACTTTTCGTCAAATTTCACATCTCGACTGAATTCTATTCAGTGTCCTTCCTTTATGTAGATCCTATAGGTCTTAGAAAAGTTATTGTAGACAAAAAATGTCCCCTTCATGCTTGATGGATCCAAATTCTTTCTCTTGTCCTTAGGTATATGAATATATATAGGACAACCAAAAATTCGGAGATGATCCAAAATTGGTTTCTTTTCAGTGAACACTTCCTTGGGAGTCTTGTTATCTAGTGACCTGTGGGGACTTCAATTTTGGATGTATACAACTGTCTTTGTAGCTTCACCCCACAAACATTTTGGTAAATCTTGCTCATGTAGCATAACTTTACACTTTCTTCAATGGTTTGATTCTTTCATTCTGCAACTCCATTTTTTTCGGGATTATATAGGACTATCAGCTTCCTCTTAATCCCAGACTCCCTACAGAAGGATATGATTTCCTTGGATGTTTATTCTCCTCCATTATCAGATCTTAATATCTTGATTCTTGTTTCTGTAAGGTTCTCTACTTCAACTTTGAATTTTTGAAATTTGGTAAATACTTCATCCTTGGATTTCATTAAGTAAACCCAAGTTTTCCTTGAATGGTCATCTATAAACGTGACATAATATAGATGACCTCCAAGTGATTTAGGAGTCATAGGACCACAAACATCGGAATGAATAAGATCGAAGATTTCTTTTGACCTTGAAGCATTGCTTCCAAATGGTCTCTTAGTTTTCTTACCCAATGCACATCCCTTGCATACTCCTTCGTGATCTTCTTTTAGTTTGGGGATTCCATCTACTATTGAAATTATGGTTGGAAGGATTTTGAAATGGAGATGACCAAATCTTCTATGCCAAAATTCACATGGGCTGATTTCAATGTGAACTAAAGCTTGAGCACAGGGAGTTAGCAACCTGTAAAGTCTTCCTTCACGAATCCCAATCACTCTAGCATTTTCTATGCTCGAGTTTTTACCCCATACTACAATTTTTCCATCAATGAAAGCCACTCCATCACCTTTATCTTCTAGACTTGAAATGGAAAGTAACTTCTTATGCAAACCTGGAACAAATAGGATTTTGTTGAGATGAATATTTCAACCATTCTCCAGCTGTAGCGAGGTTGATCCAATTCCTCTCAAAGGATAGCTTTTATTATCACCAAGCTTTACGAAGTAGGATGACTTTCCTTTTGACAATGTTTTTAGTTGCTTGTGATGACCAGTCATGTGCCTTGATGTGTAATATCCCTAGATGGGATATTTTACTAAATTTGCATGAATTTACTTAAACCCAAAATTATGTCGTAAAATCAACATGCATTTAACAGAAGATTGCCATGTAAAATAAAAACACAAAATACTGCAATCCATTACCACATAGAACGGGAAGAATCTCAGCGTTTATTATAAATAATAACGGGATTTACGTATAGACCTGACCTAGAAAGAGCTGAGATGGAAAACTGGCCAGCAATACAATCTGCTGCTCTGCTACACGACAATGGCCTCCAAAACTGAATTGCTGCACTCTCCCTCTAGCAACAGCTACCACTGAATCCACTGAAGCACTTGTTGAAGATCTTAATGATCCTCACTCCAATATCCTTGAAGGTCTGCGAAACTTCTGAATGAAGTCTCCTCAAATAGAGTTGGGTTTTCGTCCAACACTCACAAATCACCCGAGGATTTCCGTCCTGGGGCTACGGCTGAAGTAGAGAACCACGTCTCAAACCTCTCATACAAGAAAATGATATGATCCAAAGATATCCCTCAATGGCCTCCTCCCTTTCTTTTATAGATCTTTTGGAGCCTTCTAGAGCATTATTTTATTATTATTTTATTCATGGTGTACTTTTCCCTCTTATTAAAATATTCCTTTTTAATGCAGAAAAGAGTAAATCGGCTACCATGTCTCCTCTGGTCACTGAAGCTCATGCCCAACCGTCCCATCCTGTAGGTATCCTCGTCCCGGTTCCAATGAGCTATTACACTAAGGTGTTCCATCATGTATTCCTCCTGGAATGCCACCTTGAGCGTAATCAGCTGAGTTAAGCCCACAAATAACTCAAATTTCCTAAAGTTGTCGGAATGCACCGGAACGAAAGCCAAGCTGCTTGGATGATGGAATATATCAAGCGAATGCCACAGGACACCATGGAAACTCCTCAAAACTCCTCCAAAAAGCCCCTGAGCTCGTTGATAGCACCAAACTGTACCTGTGACCTGTCTACTCCTAACTCTGGAAGTCCAAGCTAACCCTGTCATAGGTGACACCAAAAAAAAGGAATATTACAAGTGTTACACGGGGACTCGCCCCCCCACCTAGGGGTCTAGAATCCTCGCCCCCTCGCGCTCTGGGGTCTTGGGGACTTCTAGGGGACATTTCCCGATGTCCCCAAAATTCAGGAAATTAAGGGGAACGTCAAAGGGGACGTTTCCTCAGATTGAGGGGTCAAGGGAGCGTGAGGGAGCATGAAGGGGGCGTGAGGGAGCATGAAGGGGGCGTGAGGGGACGGGAGGGGGCGTGTGGGGCCCACAATTTTAAAAAATAAAAAATTAAATGAAAAAAAAAAATTTAAATGAAAAAAATAAAAATAAAAATTTAATAATCGATTGTTTAATTAAATTAATTTTTAGGTTTCATTTGTTTTCATTGTATCATTGTATCATCCACACTTAGCACTTGCCGCCCAACCCTTAGCACTTGCCGCAGCCACCAGAAGAAGTTCGCAGCAGTCCGCAGCTTGCTGCTCGTAGTCGGAAGAAGCTATTTTTTATGTTTTATGTTTCACTGTTTCAGACATAACTTTAAACTTATTTGCTTTTAAGTTTTAATATTTATGTTTTAGACTTGAGTTGTAAACTTCAGTTTAAAGTTTATTTTGAATCTTAATATAATATCATATATGTCATGACTCATATAATATCTTAAACTTTATTTTCATTGTACATTGTTAGTAGTTACATTAATGATTATACAATTACAAATTTACATATGAATCCATCATGTATGTTTTAAGTTTTAACTTTTAAATTTGTTTAAGTTAGATGATTCATCATTCATCGATTTATAATTTTTAAATTTTATCATTTATGATTTATCTTTCATGATGTAAGTGTATGATGACTGTATATACATTCCTTGCAAAAATGAAATATACAGTTGCATTATAAATATTTATTATTAAATTTTCAATGATATATCATATATAATATTATAATATTATATATATTTTTATATTTTATAATTTTTATGACCCCGACGTCCCCCCACGTTTCCTGAAAATTGGTAGGGAGCTTTTGCATAGGCCGCTCCCACGCTCCCTCGCCCCCTCACACCCACCTCCAGGGGTCTTGGTGGAACATTGAATATTACAGACCTTCCGCCCCAAGATTGCTTGCCCTCAAGCAATCCAAATATGTGGGCCACTCTGTTGGCCCGATGTAACTGAGACCCAATGCCCGGATCCCATACAAACCTCCTGGTGCTGCTATGTGCCTATGTCAAGCCACCCGGAATAGACCCCTCAATGTCGGGACCCCAAACTAATCTCTCACTGTACATGTCATCAAACAATCCTCCCGGATCCCCACACCACGATGGCCAATCATCGCCCAAGTCTCATGGCTCGGACTGCGCACTACCTCTGGCTATAACTGATGCTCTAAGAGGTGAAGACCATGTCTCCTGCTACGCTGTATCTATGACGGTGTAAGATGCCCCACTAACTGTGTACCAACTCATCACCTCTCTCCAATCCAACCCCTGACTAAATCCAATGTTGATCCTGCTCTCCTGAAACCGGGATGGGATGTTGAAGAAATGTCGATCTGTGCCCCACTGCCAACTGGAATCTGTATCAGCTGTCATGTCTAAGGGCCCCTACTCCGCTGTGCTCCCTACGAAGAATATTGTACGAGGGTACCAACTCATGATCTCCCACCAATCCATCTTGGAAGAAGAATCCAATGTAGCAGCAACTACATACGAAACACGCCTGGAGTGTTGTCGCCAGTTCGTAATCAACTCACACTGCTCTGCCCTGTCTGTCAACGAAAGCTGCTTGTAGAAGGAAGCCCCTCTCTTTATAATGGGCCAAAGTGGGCAAGATATGCTGCAAGCCCCATCGATGTACTCCTGGAGAGTACTACTCACTGAAAGTACTGCAGCTCTGCCGAATGCATGTACATCTATCTGCATCTCATCAATGTGTCGGCTCAAAGATGGATGCTCCACCATCTCTAACAACTCCTCCCTCTCCGGATTGGGAATGTAATGCTCCGACTGTCCACTAGCCCCCTGCAGAACTATCCCATCAACCTCCACCATCTCCAGAGGATATGGTTCTGCAACTGCTGTCACCATACTCGGTGTCTGTGCATCTGACTGCTCCTCCTCAATGGCTGACCCCAAGGTTAGCCACATATGCATCATAGACTCAGTGTGAGTCTCCATCTGGCTCTCCCCCAAGGGACTATCATGCATGATGTGCATAGTATCCTCCTCTGCTGACTCAGGCTCCATCATATGCTGCTCTGGCTGAATCATCACAAGTGACTCATCACCCAGAGTATCTCCCATAGAGTCCCCTGACTGCTCACCCTGCACACTGGAATATAGCTCCGGCCTACTTTCATCATCTCTGCATGACTGCTCTTGCTCCCCAAAAGCATCCTCCACTGATCCCATGGACTCATCTGAAGAAGAGTCCTCACCCTGGCATACAAAAGGAATGCCCTTTTGTTCTACCTCTGTCGCATCATTCAAGCATGAGTGATTAGGGCCCCAAGGTTCTTTGCAGATGAAGCAAAGTCCCTTCCTCCTCAGCTCATTTCTACTGCCTAATCCACCAAACTGGAGCAGCTCCTCCTTGGTCAACTGTCTCCTAAAAAGCTCAATGTTCTGCTCAACGAGCCCTTGGGCTAGCTCATAAGCAGTGGGTGATACCAACTGCTCTCTCCTCCGAATGCTCAACAACCTAGTTTGCAGCTCCGGAAAATGGCATCATGGTCTCCCACACATGACGACAAGATGGACTGCATGTGAGCTATGGCTATGTCAGAATGATGTCTCCTAATGCTGAAGAAGCATTGGAACATCTACAGAATCAAGCCATCACACTCAAGATCGATCATGACCTTATAAGTCCGGGTCATGGCCATGGCTTCTAAGACCTTAAGCTTTATCCCAAATGTAGAGGTTACACAGTTGTATAAATCTCGAAAGGTTCCTACTATCAGTCTGAAAATTATTTTCATAATATCATCATTGTAGAGAGGGAAGGGTGCTGTTATCCTCAAAATATCACTGAAACATGAGGCAGTTGTAAGCTTGACTCTCTCACTTGGATGTTCCAAGAATCTAGCTTGTACCAATGCAAGCATAGATGGCTCCAAAGCCCAATTTAAACTCCAATGAGATTACTCTACCTTTGAAAGGCAGGATTCAAATCTCTCTAACATGGAAAAGTCATTTTCTGATCTTCCATTCTTTAAGTCCATCCCAAGTGCATAAAGCCAATTTCCCACTCCTTCCTCCTTCTGTAAATTCCTCGGATGTCTTTGTTGGAGAAAATTATGTACCTTCTTGGAGAAGGGTCTGTTGTTCTGTTTTGTTTTTTGGTCTTCTGATGCATGGTGGTTCAAGGAATCACCTTTATTTTTCTCAAGCTATTTAGGAATCCCTCCATGGTTCAACCAATGATAACAGGAATGTTTGTGACAAAAGTCTTATTGATATAAAATGACTGCCAATAGAGATATGTAATGTTGCCCCCCACTCTACTTATAATCTATTGTAGATGTTTTGTGGGTAGTTTAATTTTATCAACAATGATTTACAACTCCAACGAACAATTTCACAATGAGGAATAATACAAATCTGAGCATAGAAACAACCCATAAATTCACAGCATGGATTTACTTAACCTTCAAATAGTAGAAATTAATATTATGAATAGGTGTGCAGTATAACTTGGACTGATATGTCGATTGAGTTGATGGAAGACATTCCCCATCCAGCACAATGTTCATATTTGTGTTCAACCACACGGGAAACCAAGAAACTCGAGTCCCTCATTGCTATTTTCCATACGCAATATGATTTGAGGAAGCTACCTGAATATAGAAGAGCGCTTGCCTTATTTTTAATTCTCAGCGATCTAGCTCAGCAATGGTTTCTGTCTTGATGTTTATAAACCACTTCAAGCCCCAAAACACTCTCAGCAACAGTGCAATCATGTCCTTTGTTACGATCAGAAATTTGTGCCATAAATTAATTTTGGTTTGGCTGCGTGTTGGAAGCTGCTTTTCTTTTTTCTTTACGTTGCAATCGTGCCCACAATAAGAACACAGTAATTCCCGGAGTCACGATCTACGTTCTTTTCTTCGACTTTTGAGTCACCCTCGAAGATATTTCTACCCACGTACCAAACCACGAATAGCATTGCAATGCACGCCACCTACAGAGGGATATTTGCACTCGGTTCTCCCTGTGTTATATTGTGACAATGCACACTTCACTTACCGAAATGACTATGTCGCTGTCTCTTTGGCTTGCGTCCACTGTCGCATCTAATGTAGCGGCTAAACCTATCGTTGCAAACTATATGTGTTGGCTAACGACTCCACATCCACAGCAGAGACCAACTATCTTCACTATTTAATTGATGCCACGATTCGGTATGTCGTCGTTTAACGGGCTAAGTCAATGCCGCGACCTTTGAAAAATGTGGCCCCCGACCATGCCTAAATTCGGCCCAAATACGACGACGGTTCACTAAGCACGTTCGATGCCCTTCCACTAATTCGCTAGCCCAAATCACTAAGTGTGATATGCTGATATGACGGCCGATGGATGGATCGCGTTGACAATAGACGTGAATTTTCTTTTCACTGCCATGCACACAGAATATCCGTCGTTTGAGCTAATAAGCGATCCAACATAGACCCATGCTACACCCTCTGTTAATGACCCTTCCACGAATTGGTGTGCACTCTTTTGTCGGGACAGGGGATGCGCAATGATCGACCAAATTTCAGTTGTAAGCATTACACAACACATGAATCGACAACAAGGGATCCAATGCGCCCCATTTAATAGATGAATCAGACAGTCTGCAGCGAATACATTCCCTTCTACTGAAATCTGTGCAGATCGCAGTTTCAAAATTTGACTTCCCACGAATTGTGATTCGTATTTTATCAATTCGGCCTTTTGAGGATATTTAAAATAATTTGATTTGCTCTATGGCGGCTGCTAAAATGATTTTGTTTTACACAAATAATATTTAGCCTTCCTTAATTAACAGTGTTCTCGGTCTTCAATAATTCGTCACCCCAGTGGGCCATATGGCTTGAACTCAACCCTTCAATACTATAACAAATTTGACAAGATCTATTTGGTTCCTAAAAGAGTAGACCCAAAAGAAGTAATAACCCTCGAATCAATGCCGATAAATTGGAGTTTGCTGATAAAAACCCTCAATCTCCTTCTGTAGTAAAACCCTTGAACTTGGCTTCTTTTTTTTTTAGATCAATCCCACGGCTGAGCCAAGATCAAAGCTTTGATACCACTGTAATATCCCCAAATGGGATATTTTACTAAATTTGCATGAATTGACTTAAACCCGAAATTATGCCGTAAAATCAACATGCATTTAACAGAAGATTTTCATGTAAAATAAAAACACAAAATACTGCAGTCCATTACCACATAGAACAGGAAGAATCTCAGCATTTATTATAAATAATAACGGGGTTTACATATAGACTTGACCCAGAAAGAGCTAAGATGGAAAACTGGCCAACAATACAATCTGTTACTCTGCTACACGACAATGGCCTCCAAAACTGAATTGTTGCACTCTCCCTCTGGCAACAACTACCACTGAATCCACTGAAGCACCTGTTGAAGAGCTGAATGACCCTCACTCCAATATCCCTGAAGCTCTGTGAAACTTCTGAATGAAGTCTCCTTAAAGAGAGTTGGGTTTTTGTCCTGTTGACCACACTTTGTCAACTACCCATAGCAGTACACTCCTATTTTTTCAAATGGGATTCGTCATGTTCGATGTGGTCGCACCATTCAGATTCCATCATCAGTCGACAATTTTTATGAATGATGTAAACCCATTCTGCATGTAATGATGTAAATGATCTAAGTAAGACCATCAATGTATGTAACAACCTAGGTAAGCCTAGTATGTTGTTGATGATCTCTATCCTAGGAGGTTTTTTGTGTCACTGATTCACGAAAGTGATCGGCAGAGTTTTTCCCTCCAGCCTCACCCCAAAACTAGGATGGATTTTGTCATCAGCATACTAAGTGAGTCCTAATGTTTCTATCGAGTCCTTGTAAAATTAGTTTGAGCTACTTGGTCTACTAGATCATGTTTTGAGTCGTAGAATTGGGTATTTATTTGAGGGTCTATACAAATGGGTATTCCCCCTTCATGTATGTAAATGTATTATCTCATGTAAAGAGGGTTGGAAAAATAATTAAAATCCCTTCTCAGTCAATTAATTAAATTTTCTGGTCAATTAATTTAAAAAATCTTAAACCAAAAATTTAATTAATTTAGGGTCCTAAGTTAGGATTAAATCTTTAAAGGCAAAATTTGTGGGTCCTTGGAAAATGATTTTGAAAGCCCCAGGCCAAGGGAATATTGAGAATTTTAAGAAATTTTGGACCTTTGGGCCTTGGTGGTTAAGTCAAGGTCAAAATTTTGGGGTAATTAACTCAAAAATAATATTTTTGAGTTAATTAAAATTGAATTAAATGATAAATTCGTTTTTTTCCCAAAATTTTAATTTCAACGCTCCGGATTAAAAGATGATTAAATCTTTTGGACGGTTGAGATTATTTTGGCAAGGATCATCCAAACTAGTCGTTGGAGATTTTGTCCTATAAATTTAGAGGTCTTTGTCAGTATTGAATGATCCGATCTCAAGATCATGCATTTGTTCTTAGAAGCTCTTGTAAATTTTTGAGGAATAAAGCATAATGACTTTGGGGTTACAAATTTTGATGTTCCTTCTCGGATCTATGTGGTGAATTGTCTCTAAACTTTGTTCCTTTGTTTTTGCATTTTATGGTTGATGGCCTTCATGGATTAATCTGCATACAAACATCTTGTGCAGTTTTCTGGATTTATAAAATGACATTCTGATTTTTCTGAAGGATCTCATGTTGTTTTCTTAAATCTCTATCGATTTAAGGTTCAGATCTAAGTGTGCAGGGAAATTTTTTTTAAGATTGAGCGTCTTGGGAAGTCTTCGGTTGGACCAGCCGACTCTCAATAAACATAAATCTGAAAAGCTCATTATTTGTTAAATTCCAAGTCTATTTACGAAATTGGTGGTTTTGCAGGGTTTCTAAGACTTGTGCTTCTCCTAAAAATTTTAAATCTCTGAAAATTGTGCTAAGATGGATTCAGATCTGACCATGAGGGTTTTAAATCTGTAAACTAGTTTGTATATTTGTAAATTTTTCAAGACTGTAAGGGTTTAATCATTTATTGGTGTGTGTATTTTCAGATTTGATTGGTTTCTTGCAGGTTCAGGGTTCAAATCGGAATTTTTTTTTAGATCTAAGGCATATCTAGCCTCCAAAGGCCAGATTTGGCCTCAAATCCCTATTGTGGATGAATTTGGGCGATATTTGATTTAAGGGGCATAATAAATCTGAGTTTGCAAGCAGAATTCTTTTAATTCGGAAAGAGAAATTTAAAAGTAAGGGGTTTTACTGGAATTAGATATGTTTCTGGCATCCTTTAATTGCCCAGCGTCTCTGTCTTCAATGCTGCACCTTTGATTTGCATCGACCCCCTTTTCTTTTCGACCTCGTTTCTCTTATGCTCCTTAACCATCATTTTGTCATACGTTTCCCTTGCTGACAGATACTTTTCGTATTTTCCGTCCTGCATTTTTTCTCTGCCTCTCGAATTTTCGTTGTCCATCGACCTTCTCCCATTGCATTGCCGTCCAACTTACATTCTTCTCATTTCATTTGCTGCATCGAGCTTTCTCCTCAGCTATCATCGCAGTTCCCTTCTCCCATCCGCTCGACCGTCCCTCATACAGTCAATTTTTGTCTCTGCCTGTTGGATCTTTTTTGCCCTCAGCTCGAAGTTTCTCTCTACCTCCGAGCCACGTCGTTGACCTCCCTTCCGTCGTGCTCCATTCCGCCCGGCGTCCAAACTGCAAAACGACAAGAAACAAGCTCACACTCACATCAAAAAGGAAAAAAAAAATCGAACCCACGTCCATAACCTGGCTCCTCGACCTGCAAAACAAGAAAAAAAAAAAAAAAAAACACAAATATACATCACATATGCGTTAATTCTTTTTTTTAGTGCGGGTTCGTTTTTTTTTTTGATTTGTTTCGTTTAGTCTGACCTAGTGTTAAGTTCAGATTTTCATTTTTTCGTTTAGTCTATGATAGCGTAGGTTTAGATTTTAGGTTTTGATTTTTTTTTTGTTTAGTTTAATTTTAGTTTTAGTTTAGTTTAGATTTAATTTGATGTCAAGTTTAACTTTAGCTTTTAGTTTAGGATTCAAATTTTTAGATTTTAAATTTTAATTTAGTCGTAGTTTAATTTTAACTTAGTTTTAAATTTTTTGGTTTTAACTTAGATTTAGATTTTTTAATTTTAGATTCAAAAAATAATAAAAAAATAAAAAATTCCAAAAATCCTAAAAAATTTAGAAAATAAAAAAAAATATATAAATTTTTTTCAAATTTTCTATAGTCAAGTGCGCTAATATTTTTATCTAAAGTTTGACTCTGGAACATTTTGATTTTCGAACTGGATTGTAATTGGAATATCTTAATTTCGGAAATATTTCAAGCATCGGGCATTTTTTATCTCAATGGTCGTTTCATGATAAGCTTTGATTGGCTCAAATATCTTAATGAATGAACGTGGCACTTTCTATTGAATATCATTGTGGTCATTTAGCATCAGTTATACATCTAATACTTATCTTTAATTGCATAACGAGATCTTGTTTGACTCCATAAGGCACTAGTCTTAAATGTGAAATCTAATCTAGATCTGTGGAATCTCGTTAAAACATTTTATCAAGTATTTGATGTTTTAGTTGTGTCTCTTGGATTTTTCCTCTTCATTTCTAATAGGGTTTTACTTCCTTAGCTTGCAAGGAGACAACTTAAATAGAGAGATTGGGGATAAGGGTGACAGCCCCCGATCTGAGCCGTTGTCGCGGTGCCTTGACAATCTGTGCGACAACATTTTTTGGCGCCGTTGCCGGGGATAGAGTTTTTCTGTCCTTGGTCTTAACGACATTTTCTAATCTTCTAATCTTTCCTCGCCATTCATTAGCCTGTCACGAGGGATCACATTTTCTGACATTCTTTCATCTCTTCATCATCTTATCTTTCATCATCTTACTAATCATTTCATCTTTAGCACCTGGACATTTCGGTTGGCTTCTTGTTTGGGTGGCGACTCCACTTATTCATCTTTTTACTCCCAAACAAGAATCCCCTCTGATATCCATCTGCTATCTCTCGATTATTTCCTCTGTTTTAGAATTAGTTTCATGTTCAAGTGGCGACTCCAATTATTTCATTTCTTACAAGAGTTCCTGCTAAGAAGTTCGCTTCTTGAGGACCTTTTGACTATTCTTGAACACGGATCTATTTCTAAAATCCTAAAAAAGATATCATGGATGTTTTTGCCCGTGTAATTTTGCTAATATTCAGGGTTATCCCCATGATGTCCCTCAAATGGATAAATTACCTTATTTTCAAGGAAATGATGCAGTTAGTGTTAAATCTCATTTGTTTGCTTTCACTAACTGGTGGAATAGATTTGCAGTTGCAAATAATAATTTCGATGACGTAAAGATGAAAAATTTTGTTCTTACTTTTGGTGAGGATGTTGCTGAATGGTTTACAGAAAAACCTGATAATTCATTTGATACTTTTGAATCAATTATAGCTGCCTTTAAGGAAAGGTATGGTGATAAAAGGGAAGATAGGCATTTGGTAAGAGAGATCAGTACCATAAAAAAGAAAGAAAATGAAACGACTGAAGAATTTAACAGGAGATTTAATGGTATCCTTAGAGAAATATCTCAAACCCATAAACCTCCTGATGGATCTCTTCCGAATTTTTACATTGATGCTTTTGATTCTGATACTTCATGAGTTAAGGCGGGCTAAAACTGCAAATTATAAGGCTTGTCAATCTTTAGCTGAAGAGCTTGAAAAGGATAAGAAAGCATCTGGAATGTCCAAAATTCCAGATTTTGATAGGTCTTTGACAGATTCTAATGGAAAAGAAATTGAAAAAGATGATGATGACCCTATGAAAAGGTTAATGCAAAAGCTTGAAAGCATGGAGCTTAATCATGCTAAGGAAATAAGTGTTTTACAGGCTAGGTTGGTCCAAATGGAAAGGGCTCAAACGCAGAATTCCCAACCTAGAAATAATAATGCTTTGCAGAAAAGAGGCCTATCTTATGAGCAGAGACCGACAAATCAACTTGAATCTGCAAATCTTGTGGATGAAGCTCTGCCTTATTGTAGAGCCTGTAATGCTCTTCATGAGGAAGTTACTTGCCATGTTGCAAAAGAATCATGGATAGTAGAATGGCAGGGTCAAGCCATCAAATTAATGTTGTTGGCAAAGACTATCACATGCATATAGAAGATCATGAAAGTCATGTTAAGGAACCAGCTCAGATGATTAAGGATGTGCAACCTAATCATATGCAAATGATTCAAAACATGGAAGCTAACCAAATCAATCTTCAAAATAAAATAATTGCCATGGAAAAAAAACATGTTAAGGAAATAAATGTCATGGAAAACAAGTTAAAGATCATGGAATTTAATCACTCCAATCAAATAATTGCCATGGAAGAAAAACATGTTAAGGAAATAAATGCCATGGAAAACAGGTTAAAGATAATGGAAGTTAATCATTCTAATCAGATGTCCATTATACAGAATCATATGATTGCAATGGAAGCAAGACAAACCCAGGAAATGACTACCATGAAGGAAAATCACTTGTTGGAGATGAGTTCCATACAGAAAAGGTTGGAAAAAATGGAAAAATTACATATACAAAAGTTTCAGCCGAAATTTGATTATGAAGATTCATCAACAGATCATGAGACTTCTTGTCTGCTAAAGCCATTCCCATCTCATCATACGGAGGATTTAACTATGGTTTCAAAGGATGTTGAGAAAGACCAAGCTTATGTTTCACCATTGACAGAGTATATCCAGAATAATATTGGTCATGCTCCAGGTTCTTCAAATATTTTGTACAAACATCTTCAAGATGAGGACAAAAAATCTACAGTGGTCTCATTGCTGACATCACAACCCACTCAGAAGAAGAGAAAGAAGCAAAAAAGAAGTAAGTGGTTTGATTCGTCTGATGGTCGAGAGCAGCTTGACATTCGGATAAGACAAAGTCCTACATTATGCAAGATTGGACATGGCACATCTGAAAAGCACCACACAGACTTGCCTGAAAGCAGGCAAATGCTCAGCATACACTATGTTGAGCACATCTGATGCCACAGGGCATCCTTTGTATTGTATCTCTAACCTTACACCTTGTTATTTCAGCTTTTCATTTTGCAGTTAAAGTAGATTTACTTTTCATGTTAAGTAGAATAATAAATAAAAGAAGAGATTCTATTTTTCATAAGCTTAATGTTATATGATGATATTTGGATGGACGCTACTTATATAATCTTGTGTGTTGCTTGGATGCAGATTCTGGATTCTCACATTCCTTCAATGAAGCAACGTGTCCCCAAGTAGAGCCAGATGTTGACCACACCTTGTCAACTACCCCATAGCAGTACACCCCCATTTTTTCAAATGGGATTCGTCATGTTCGATGTGGTCGCGCCATTCAGATTCCATCATCAGTTGACAATTTTTATAAATGATGTAAACCCATTTTGCATGTAATGATGTAAATGATCTAAGTAAGACCATCAATGTATGTAACAACCTAGGTAAGCCTAGTATGTTGTTGATGATCTCTATCCTAGGAGGTTTTTTGTGTCACTGATTCACGAAAGTGATCGGCAGAGTTTTTCCCTCCAGCCTCACCCCAAAGCTAGGATGGATTTTGTCATCGGCATACTAAGTGAGTCTTAGTGTTTCTATCGAGTCCTTGTAAAAGTAGTTTGGGCTACTTGGTCTACTAAATCATGTTTTGAGTCGCAGAATTGGGTATTTATTTGAGGGTCTATACAAATGGGTATTCCCCCTTCATGTATGTAAATGTATTATCTTATGTAAAGAGGGTTGGAAAAATAATTAAAATCCCTTCTCAGTCAATTAATTAAATTTTCTGGTCAATTAATTTAAAAAAATCTTAAACCAGAAATTTAATTAATTTAGGGTCCTAAGTTAGGATTAAATCTTTAAAGGCAAAATTTGTGGGTCCTTGGAAAATGATTTTGAAAGCCCCAGGCCAAGGGAATATTGAGAATTTTAAGAAATTTTGGACCTTTGGGCCTTGGTGATTAAGTCAAAGTCAAAATTTTGGGGTAATTAACTCAAAAATAATATTTTTGAGTTAATTAAAATTGAATTAAATGATAAATTCGTTTTTTCCCCAAAATTTTAATTTCAACGCTCCTAATTAAAAGATGATTAAATCTTTTGGACGGTTGAGATTATTTTGACAAGGATCATCCAAACTAGCCGTTGGATATTTTGTCCTATAAATTTAGAGGTCTTTGTCAGTATTGAGTCATCCGATCTTTGGATCGTGCACTTGTTCTTAGAAGCTTTTGTAAATTTTTTTGAGGAATAAAGCATAAAGACTTTGGGGTTACAAATTTTGATATTCCTTCTCAGATCTATGTGGTGAATTGTCTCTAAACTTTGCTACTTTGTTTTTGCATTTTATGGTTGATGGCCTTCATGGATTAATCTGCATACAGGTATCTTGTGCAGTTTTCTGGATTTCTAAAATGACATTTTGATTTTTCTAAAGGATCTCATGTTGTTTTCTTAAATCTCTATCGATCTAAAGTTTAGATCTAAGTGTGCAAGAAATTTTTTTTTTAGATTGAGCATCTGGGGAAGTCTTCAGTTGGACCAGCGGACTCTCAATAAACATAAATCTGAAAAGCTCATTATTTGTTAAACTCCAAGTCTATCTTACGAAATTTGTGATTTTGCAGGATTTTCTAAGGCTTGTGCCTCTCTCTAAAATTTTAAATCTCTAAAAAATTGCGCTCAAATGGATTTCAAATCTGACCATGAGGGTTTAAAACCTGTAAACTAGTTGTAAATTTGTAAATTTTTTTTTAGGACTGTAAGGGTTTAATCGTTTCTTGGTGTGTATCTTCAGATCTGGTTGGTTTCTTGCAGATTCAAGGTTCAAATCGTAATTTTTTTTTAAGATCTGAGGCAGATCTAGCCTCCAAAGGCCAGATCTGGTCTCAAATCACAACTGTGGACGAATCTGGACAATATTTAATTTAAGAGCACTGAAAATCTGAGATTGCAGGGATAATTTTTTTAATTTGAAAGGAAATTTTTTAATTTGATTAGGTTATTCACCACATATTTCTGTCTCTTCCCTAGCTGCATTTGTTATATCCCTTCTTTATCATCGTTTCCACTTGTTTTCACGTCCAATCTCCATTTCTCCTACTGCCGCTATAACTGTATCCTTCAAATCCTCATCAAAGCCTGCGTTCAGGCCTTCGACCTCCACCATTGATGTCCCTTGGTTTCTATTCCTCTCTGCATCGTATCCTTTTCTACTCGTTGAACCCTCGATCTCCTTAGCCACATCTGCGTTAACCCTTTCCTCTGGCTGCCCGTCATCAACTCTGCGTTCACCATTTCCTTCAGCTCGACCCTCCCATCGATCTGCACCCTTTCTGTCTGCCCCTCGAGCCAGATCTCACGTTGCCCCTGTCTTTGACGTCAACGCTTCTCTGCAGCTCCACCTTTCTTTTTTCCACGCTTGTCCCTTTCCGCATACATTTCTGCTCCGTCCAACCCTCTGTCCATCGTCCAAGCCGTCTCCAACGTTAAGCTTCGACCTGCAAAACAAGAAAAAAAAAAAAAAAACACAAACATACATTGCATATGCGTTAATTCTTTTATTAGTGCGGGTTCATTTTTTGATGGGTTTCGTTTAGTTTGACATAGTGTTAAGTTTAGATTTTCATTTTTCTTTTAGTCTATGATAGCGTAGGTTTAGATTTTTTTTTTGTTTAGTTTAATTTTAGTTTTAGTTTAGTTTAGATTTAATTTGATGTCAAGTTTAACTTTAGCTTTTAGTTTAGGATTCAAATTTTTAGATTTTAAATTTTAATTTAGTCGTAGTTTAATTTTAACTTAGTTTTAAATTTTTTGGTTTTAACTTAGATTTAGATTTTTTAATTTTAGATTCAAAAAATAATAAAAAAATAAAAAATTCCAAAAATCCTAAAAAATTTAGAAAATAAAAAAAATATATAAAAAATTTTCAAATTTTCTATAGTCAAGTGCGCTAATATTTTTATCTAAAGTTTGACTTTGGAACATTTTGATTTTCGAACTGGATTGTAATCGGAATATCTTAATTTCGGAAATATTTCAAGCATCGGGCATTTTTTATCTCAATGGTCGTTTCATGATAAGCTTTGATTAGCTCAAATATCTTAATGAATGAACGTGGCACTTTCTATTGAATATTATTGTGGTCATTTAGCAGCAGTTATACATCTAATACTTATCTTTAATTGCATAACGAGATCTTGTTTGACTCCATAAGGCACTGGTCTTAAACGTGAGATCTAATCTAGACCCGTGGAATCTCGTTAAAACATTTTATCAAGTATTTGATGTTTTAGTTGTGTCTCTTGGATTTTTCCTCTTCATTTCTAATAGGGTCTACCTCCCTTAGCTTGCAAGGAGACAGCTTAAATAGAGAGATTGGGGATAAGGGTGACAGCCCCCGATCTGAGCCGTTGTCGCGGTGCCTTGACAATCTGTGCGACAACACGTCCAACACTCGCAAATCACCCGAGGATTTCCGTCCTGGGGCTACGGCTGAAGTAGAGAACCACGTCTCAAACCTCTCATACAAGAAAATGATATGATCCAAAGATATCCTTCGATGGCCTCCTCCCTTTCTTTTATAGATCTTTTGGAGCCTTCTAGAGCATTATTTTATTATTATTTTATTCATGGTGCACTTTTCCCTCTTATTAAAATATTCATTTTTAATGCAGAAAAGAGTAAATCGGCTACCATGTCTCCTCTGGTCACTGAAGCTCATGCCCAACCGTCCCATCCTGTAGGTATCCTTGTCTCGGTTCCAATGAGCTATTACACTAAGGTGTTCCATCATGTATTCCTCCTGGAACGCCACCTTGAACGTAATCAGCTGAGTTAAGCCCACAGATAACTCAAACTTCCGAAAGTTGTCGGAATGCACCGGAACGAAAGCCAAACTGCTCGGATGATGGAATATATCAAGCGAATGCCACTGGACACCATGGAAACTCCTCAAAACTCCTCCAAAAGGTCCCTAAGCCCACTGATAGCACCAAACTGTACCTGTGACCTGTCTACTCCTAACTCTGGAAGTCCCACCTAACCCTGTCATAGGTGACACCAAAAAAATGAATATTACATGATGCTCCACTATCAATCACCCAAATGCTCTCATCTTGAAATGTGCCAATGAGTGCTGAGGAAAGTCCTCGTCCTTTGTCTTAATCTCTTCCTTCTTTGGAGTAAATAGGAGATTCCATATTTCTTTGATGCCCTTCTTGAGATGACTTGCTACCTTTGAACACTTCATTAGAACCTTCTTCAATGTAGTAGAGATCTTCATAATGCCCTTAGCCAACCTTAGCTAAGATTCCACGTTGAGAAATCCAAAGGGAAATGATTAGAGTGATTTCTCAATTCTTGATAACTGCTTGTGATATCTTTTTACTTTTTCTTACTTATTAGATTTTTTACTTATTATTATGTCTGTATATCATCAAACAACTACCAAAATAAGAGGAACAAAAACACATAATATAGCTTGCAAGCCAGGGCCAAAACCTCTCCACTTGAGAGGAAAACCCGCAAATCTCTTCTCTTCTAATAGATTCTTCAATTGAAGAATTCCAAGATCTCTAAACCAAGATCATTACCCTCCAAGACCAAGTCCAACCATTCCAGATGATGTGCTTCATTTGTCCAAGTCAAACCTAGTCAAATCTCTTCCAGTAGCACAACTTCGACCCCCAATTGCAAAATTTCGGCCTCTACTACAGGTCTGAAATTTTTGGGCCTCCTACAACAGCTGCTGCCACACGTGTGAACTTATTCTTGCCTCCCAAGGCTTCCTCAGAACTTCACATGGCTTTTTCTTCCTTCTGGAGCTTGAGGATGTCTTATTGTGACCTTCGCTTACATTCTTTCCCTTCCTTCTTCAAGATCAAACCTGCAGAAGAAAACCCTAGCCTTCCTTCGCACGTGTGAGACAGAAATAGCCCAAAGACAAGTCTCTTGTCCTCTTCCTTCTTTGATTCCTTCTTCTTTCTCCTTCACTTGAATGAGTGAGTGATGAATTTCTTCCAAGGAGGTTGAGTTTCCTCCTTTATATAGGATTCTCAAGGTGGACGTAGCTCCTCAATTTAGGCCGACTTGCCAGCTTCCAGACTGACTTGGTCTTCAAGGGTATTTTGACACCTTTAAGGACAAAATTAATTTTCTTTATAAGTTACAATCTGCCTGATGGGGTCTTCAACTTATGACAATTGACTCTTTTGACTTCTTGACCCAGGACAAACCCTAAAAGCACTCAATGGGTGCTTGACCTATAAAATAAAAGACCTTGAGCATGGAACCCATGCTCCAAAAATAATAATAATATATTTTCTTTCATTTTACAATATACGAGAATCAAAAGTACATTTCATATTTATGAAGACCGAACCTAGTTACACACTTTTCAACAATATTTTTAGCATGATGAGGTCACAAGCTATTCTGAACACAAAATATCACAGCCTTGTATTGTGAGGTCACAAGCTTTGTACACCGATGGAAATGATTCATTTCATTATATATCCATGAATCATGCTTGATATGTATGCAAAATTGTGGAAGAATGTGGATCTTTTATAGTTATACTTACCAAAGCTTGCTGCAACACTACCCCACAGGCCTGCTATTAATAAGTCTCGAGTCTTCCACCATCCAATAAGGAATGCACCACAGAATGCATTGCCACACCCTGTTGGGTCAACAACATTTTCCACCATCGTTTCTCCTTGCATTGGAGAGTTTAGCAAGGGGCAAATTGCATGAAAAGCTGGAATTTCCCAAGTCTCCCGAGTGTCAGACCTGAAATAATTTGATGTAAGATAATGTGAAACAATAAAATGTCTGCAATGGAAATAATTTCTGGTTTTGACATTGGAACAAGACTACATCCAAAAGGAAAAGGTAATATAAATGCTTAATTTAGCACTAATATCTTGCCTGTGAGCAATGCTTCCAGAAGGCCCTCTTCTAAGAGTCACCACCTGCAATTTATATTTTATTTGCATTACCATTTCAATTCCAGAGAGTTTGCAACAATTCAAAAGAACTAATAGTAGATGTAAAAACAATTTCAATATATACTAGAAGCAAAACCTCAGCTCCAAGTTCTGCAATACGCTCGATCATCTCCAATGGTGATCCAGGTCCAACGAGTGAAGCAGCCTCCTTTTCATTTGCAGAAAATATATTCGCAGCAGAAACCAGTGCCCTGTAAGATGAAAATGCATATTAATATGTTACTGCATTTCCTAAGATAATTTAACTCAGTCAAATTAATATTTCTAGTAATTCAGAGTGCTAAAGAGGAAAACAAGCTGGGAAAATATTATAGCAGCACATAAGCTATTTGAAATGATCGATTCTCATGAGTCAGAACACATTCAATGCATTTTTCGGAGAACTACTTTATTTTGTTTAAGCGATAAATATGCAAATCGTGTCATTCTCTGCTTTATCAAAAGAAGAAAAATGGTTCTCTTAGTTTCTAGGCAAAGCACATTGTGTCGAATGAGCAGTAATTTCATATATAGTTCAAGAAGTAAAAAACACAGGAGCAGAAAATATAACTAGTCTTTTTATGAAGAGATAACTAGCGCTAATGTATGAAATAAAGGTACAGTTCTTAAAATCCAATAAAATTAGAAAATATGCTCACACCAACCCAAAACAAGCGTGCCGTATCTTGTCTTCTTGTCCTTTTCTTTCAACTTCTGCTTTCCCTCCTCGGAAGCATCTTGATTGTATTTCTGCATTAAGCCACTTGCCTGTCCTTTATTGTCACCCATAATTTCCAGATACTATGCTTGCATGTAGGCCTCATTGACTCTCTTTGGATCAAAGAGAATCACTTTCCATAAATGACTATGTAGACCTCCCCAGATATTTAAGCATATCTAGGTTCTTGGGAGATATACACAACATAATGGCTTTTTAACTGACCTCAGTGGCGTCCTCTTGAACACTTTTCCC
Organism: Pinus albicaulis; assembly: GCA_034641835.2. Classification (NCBI taxonomy): domain Eukaryota; kingdom Viridiplantae; phylum Streptophyta; class Pinopsida; order Pinales; family Pinaceae; genus Pinus; species Pinus albicaulis. The sequence continues at coordinate 24,072,651 of MU968480.1, forward strand.
TTGCTTCTACTTGAAGAAATGTCGAAGGATCCACTAGTCCTCTTCATACCCAATAGGATAGGAATAGGATTTAATGAAGGTTTTAACTTTTAACACCTTCCACTTAGTTACTGGGGCATCACCCTCCGGCTTAAGCATCTCTGTGTGAGTTTCCCACCAAGTTTGGGCATTTTCCTCTAACTTCAGTCAAGCATGTGAAAACTTTTTCTCTTATCCTATGTTACAAAAACTAAAATAAACTTCAAGTATTGTAACCATTGATACAATTTAACAACATCAATCTCACCTTGGTAAGGTTTGATGTTCTTTTTCACTTCCACTTTAAACAAAGAATGGGAAGAAGTGACGGCAGTAAAACTTGGCCTCTTTTTCTCTGGCTCTTTTTTTGACTCATTTCCTAGGTCTCTCTTTCTCTAGCTCCTTTTCTTATACCTTTTCTAGGTCTTCGTTATCTCCAGATTTCCCATTCATGCCAACTCATCAGTTAGAGCTCCCTGTAATATTCCCAATTAGCAGCAGCTAATTGGTAATATTAATTTTGGCCAGTTTTTCTTTTCTAATGTTAAGTCAGTTAATAAAGTGGGTGATGAGACACATAGCCTAAACTTAGGAAATAAGTATTCCCTAAATTCACTTGAGCACATATTCCTTGACAACGTGGGGCCCATGAGGGTGAAGTGGCAGCGTGAGGGAAGAGGCAGCGTGGGCAGTGTGGGCCCATAACAGCGCAGAGAGAGAGGGACAGCGTGGGCCAAGAGGGACAACGTAGTTTGGTGGGGCCCGGATGAGAGAAAGGCTCTCAAAGCATAAAAAGGGGAAGAGGCTCCTCATTCTCTCATTCTATTATGCATCTCTGATTTCTGTCTTTTGACATTGAGCACGCTTTTGTTGTTGAGCAAAGTCCACAGACTACAAGTGTTGTTCAGCACACCGAGTGTCTTCGAGTGGAGATCCCAACCTCAGCCCTAGGGGACTTCGAGTGCCTGCTCGGGTGAGGAGATCTATCCATCGTTTTACAGGAGGGAGCCATAGCATCTTCAGCCAGGATCACGCAGTTTCTTGGACAACGCAGTCTCTTGGAGGGATTACGCAGTTTATGGTAGAGGCAGTTCTGGGAGTGAGGACATATCAGGGATTTTAGCCCGAGGTTAGTGTGGAGGGACCAACAATTCACTATTCATCATTTTGACATAGGAGGAGGCCATCATTTGCAGAGTATCATTCAGGGCCAGCGTATTTCACTGGGAGAGCGTTATTTCCCAAGGGAGGTCAAATTCCGGGGTCAACCATTCTGGGATTCCTTTCTGGGCTTTTTTGGGTTATTGGAGGAGAGCTCATTTCCAATTTTTCACATTTTTTTGAGCAGGGGAACAGCCCCAAAGAGCCATTCCATTCCAGCAGTAGCAGTAGTTCGGCAGCAGCATTTGGAGATTACGCAGTCCTTGACAGAGCAACCATTCATTGAGCATTTATGAGAGTGTTTCCAGCTTGCCTTGTGCAAGCCAAGGTGCCATCATTTTGACCACTTTTTTACTCATTGTTATCTTTCAGTTATATAATACAATGGCTCAGCGTTTCTCCATATTTACAATATTTGTATGATGTCTCTCTATTTGTTGTAATTGCTTGTTTATGTTGCTTTGTATTACTGTTTATTTCTATTCGGAATATCACAGTGGTATCAAAGCTCATAGACTTGGCTCAGCCTGTGGAGCAGATTAGTCTATGACACCAGCAGGAAAACCATATATCACTTATCGGGGAAGGAAGTACAAGGACCAAGAGCGGAGGCTTGAGACCACTTTTGGAGAAGGTGACTGCATTCCAGTAGTGGACACAGAGGAGGAAGAACCAATGGCAGAGGAGAAAGATGAAGGGAGGGAGTTCGGGCAACTCCTCCTAAAGTCTGTGCAGGAGCTATTAAGGAGGATCGAAGAGATGGGGTAGAAGTTTACTGCAAACCAGAGACAACGTGAAACACCAAGGGGTTTTCACATCAGAGAAGGGTCTCACACTTCCCACCATTTGCAGGAGCAGCTCACAGCACAGCAGGTTGTGTCACTTACTCCCCCACGTTCCACGATGCCCACATTTTTGACTGCAGGCACAAGAATGGGAGCACCTCAGGAGCCGGAGCCGGTTCATATGGGGTATTATTGTTAATTTTGGGCAACTAGGTCCAAACTCCATGTTGTGATGCTCAGATGACGATGCCAATATTTTTATTGGATTCCTCTTTCGGAGAGGGGCAAGATTGATCTAAAGATCATCTTGATCATATGAGAAGAACATTTATTTTGAATTAATTCCAATTATGTGCAAGGTCGGCCAAAATTGTAATCTAGGCTTGGAGCCCCAACAGATGTGTCACACACCCTCACAGATGGATATATATTGGTCAACGTTGGAAGTCATTTTCACCATCACTCATCACACATTTCTCTCTTGTGTCTGATTGGTTCGATCATCATTTGGAGGCTTCTCTTCACTCACAAGTGGGAAAACAACAGCTAGAGTTTCGGATCTGTTCTAGGGTTTTCAACGCAGATTTGACCAGCGTTGACTTTGGTCAACGCTTGGTCAACTTGATCTCAAACTCTCCCAAAACTTCAATCTCTGTAGTCCGCATTTTTTGGCACAAAAAAACGAGGCTGGACATTGACCTTTGACCTTGCTGCATTGAATTTTTGTTGCTGTTGTTCTGCAATGGCCGTTCACTGGACAACGTTGACTTTTGTTGACTTTGGGTTGATTGTTGTAGAGCTGTCTTGAGGGTTGTGAGAAACTTCTGGTTGGTTGACCGTGAGGAGACTTTGCTGGTTGAAGCATCCTGTTGACCGCTGTAACGCACCACAACACATATATTTTGCTGATCAAGTTAAGTGTATTTTTGGGTTGTCTTCCATCGATCTATTGGTATGTTCTATCAACATTTTACTTTCATGTTTATGTGATTGCTATTTGATATCGGATTTAAAGTAAAGTTGCATCAAGCATAGAACATCTACAAAAATTTACATTGTATCAGAGCTAAGGTGAAGACAATGCCCAAGTTTGTATTGAGAGCAATCATTGAAGAAGTAGTATTTGTCAAGGACTCATGGGTACCTCAAATTATAATGGCTTCAAAGTTGATGACAAGTTGGCTGGCAAGTCTGACTTTCATGCTTGGAAGATGTCTTTGGATTTGATCTTGGAAGATCAAGATGTCATGGACTACGTGCAGGGTAAAATCCAAGAGCCTCCATCATCTGCACCTGCTGCCACCAAGACAAAGTATAAGAAAGGGGAAATCAAAGCTAAGCTGATCAACTGAGATTCCATCCATAAAATTATGGTTGCCTACATCTCTGAGCTGGGCACATCTAAGGAGATGTATGACAAGTTGGTCAATATGTTCAGGGCTAACAATGTAAATCAAGTTCCTTTCTTTAAGAACCAATTGAAGAATGTCAAGAAAGGCAGGGATGAATACATTCAATCCTATTTTTTGAAGTTGACTGAAATCAGGAATAATCTTCTTGCCATTGGGGAAACAATAGCTGATCGAGAAATAGTTCTCACCGCACTTGGAGGTCTCCCCTTTGAATGGCATGTATTCATTACTTACATTCTCAATAATAATGTGATTCCTGATTTTGACGAAGTATTGTCGAGATGCACTCAAGAGGAAACAAGAATGATGGAATATGAAAATGAAGGTAATGTTGCCTTCACCACTCGTGACAAGAAGAAGAAGAATGGTGGTCCGAGGAACCATTGAAGAGCAGGCGCCCGAGGAAAGAAAGGAAAAAGTTACACATGTAACAAGACTAGCCACTATGCTAGAGAATGCCCTAATAGAAGGGATTCTCCCGAGGATGATGATAACAACAACAACAGGAGGAATGGAAATCAAAGGAACAAGAGATTCAAAGGAAAGAGGAAGGCTCCTTCTGGTCACAATGGAAATGGGCAACCTTTCAAAAGGTCAAGAAATTCCAGGTATGAGGAATTAAATGTTGTTTATGATAAGAAAAATGAATTCATTCTTGTATCTGCCCTCTCTGCTGCATCTCCACCTGACACCTTGGATGTCTTGTTGATTGATAGTGGTGCTTCAAGGCACCTCATTGGGTTTAAAGAAGCTCTCTCTGATTTGGTTGAGAATGATACTAATCTGAAAATTATCCTTGGAGATAATGCCACCTATCCTGTAAAAGGGACAAGGATTGTGACCCTCCACTTATCTCAAGGTCAAGTCCTCCATTTGCAAGATATTTTGTATGTACCTAATTCGAAGAAGAACCTTGTGTCTATTTCAGCCATGGAAGACAAAGGTTTCAAGGTGGCATTGATGGAAAGGTACGCATATGGAAGAAGAGTTTCAAGGAAGCTCTCACGATTGGGTTGAGTTGATACACTGTACTAGGTTGGAGGAAGTCCACTGGGGGCTATGACATGTGATACTATTCGTTAAACCGAACTATGGCACCGGAGGTTTGGACACCTTCATTACAAAGCCCTTCCCGAAGCAAGGAAGGTGGTGTAATATCCCGTTTCGGGGATATCTCTAAAACACAAGCAAACTCCAACCAGAGATGAACTGGGAGGGCGTTTACCAGATATTTCACCTCTGAGTAGAGGGTGAGATCTGGAGGCTACCTGGCCCTTTCCAGACTCTATCTAAGAGTATGAGATAAACACACCAAGTGGTATAGAACTAGAATGCCCGAAAATATAGAAAGATAACAGTAAAGCAGATATACAATAGCATGGACAGAATGTACGACAAATCATCCAGAAATATAGAGAGAGAATGCTAAGCCATTTTATTATACTGAGAAATATAATGAAGTACAATAGGTGATCAGAGTGATGGCACCTAGACTTGCTCAAGGCAAGTGAAGAAATACTCTCAGAATATCCAAGAAATGGGCCTGCTCTACGAAGGCTGCATCCCGAGTGGAAAACGCGGCTGTGGTTACTCTTTGTTGAGCGGGGGGCGGTGACTTGGGGGTGTGGCCACGGGAATGGGCGAAAATGCGGTGAACCTCTACTCACCAACCACAGCAAAACCCAGAAATCATATCTGAAAAGGCTGACCCCCGAAAATCACCCCCTTGCGGAATTACACTGTCCTCCAAGGCTCTGCGCAGAGGCTGAATAGAAATCACTGAAATGCAGCCTCAAACCCCACCAAAATCCTCCCAAAGGCAAAGGCTGATCCTTTGCTCAATCTTCAAGCTCAAAACCCCTGCAAGAAACTCAATCCGGAGCTCCCCTAGAATGGACTGCGTCCTCCCTCTCAAGACTGCGCAGTTTCTAAATGCCCAGCTCCACAAGAAAACCCAAACATCAATCCTCCCACAAAATGCTGAAGAAACTACCTTGCCCGAGCAGGCACTCGAAGTCCCCCGGGGCTAAGGGCGAGATCTCCGATCAGAGACACTCAACGCACTAAACAGTGCTGCAGACAGGCTAAACAGACAGCGTGCTCAAGAAGTCGAAACAACCAGCTCAATATCATCAACAACGAATAATCAAAATGAGGAGGCTCTCCCCTCTATATAGCGTTAGCCCCTCTCAACCCTAAGGCTCACCTCCTCCAACGTTGCCACGTGCTCCCTCTTGGCCTGCACAGTCCCTCCATGTGTCTACGTGGGCCCCCTCTCTGCGTGGTCTCTTGGCCCCCTTGGCTCACTTAAGTTACAACGTTGTGCTACTAGGGAGTGAACTTTTATTTCTAAAGTGAGTTATGTCTCCCCTACTCACCTTTTTATTTATGAATAAACTATAGACGACAAAATTGAGCAAAATCGAATATTCCAATTAGCCATAGCTAATTAGGAATATTACAGTCTCCCCTGGCAAAATGTTGCTTGTCCTCAAGCAACTGAAGTGATGGATGCTGCAAAATTTTCTCACTCTCCCAAGTGGCATCCTCATCCAGCAAATTCTTCCACCTCACCAAGAATTCCCAAGCCGTCCTGCTCTGTAGCTTCCTCTCCCTGGTATCAATAATAGCCTCTGGCTGCAACACCAAATGCCCCTCATCATCCGTGGATGGTGGCTCATCTGTCACTGTCACCTGCTGCCCCAGTGCCTTCTTCAGGCATGATACATGAAAAATGTTATGAATCTTGCTGCCTTGGGGCAGCTCCAACTCATATGCAACTTGTCCAATCCTGCGTATCACCCTGTATGGCCCGTAAAAGCGGGGCTTGAGCTTTTCAGCTCCCTTCTGCTTCAGTGACGACTGTCGGTATGGCTGTAATCGTAGGTAGACCAAGTCCCCTACCTCAAACTGTCTCTCCACCCGACCCCTGTTAGCATACAACTTCTGCTGGTTTTGCGCTGTAGCCATATTGTCCTTGAGAGCTCAGATAATATCCTGACTCTCTTGGATCCAAATCTTGGCTCTTGGAGCCTTACTAGCACCAAACATCACATCAGCAAAAGATAAAGAATGATACCCAAACAAAGCACAGAATGGTGACATACCAATGGACATGTGATGTGTAGTGTTGTAGCAGTACTCCCCCAAATGCAACCACTTGAGCCATGCTCGCTGCTGTCCACTGACATAGTTACGCAAGTAGCCCTCCAGCCACTTGTTAACTATCTCCGTCTGTCCATCCGTCTGTGGGTGATAACTGGTACTCGGTGTCAACTCCGTCCCCACCAACCGGAGAAGCTCCTGCCAAAATCCGCCCATAAAGCGGCTGTCCCTGTCACTGATGATGGTCTTAGGAAGACCATGTAGCCTGAAAAGCTCTCTAAAGAACAGCTCGGTCACCTGTGCTGCTGTGCAGTGCGCGGATATGGCGAAAAAATGCGCATACTTTGTCAGTCGATCAATGATAACAAAGATACAATCCTTGCCCTGCACCATGGGCAACCCTGTGATGAAGCCCATCGAAATACTCTCCCATTTCCCTTCCAGAATGGGAAGAGGCTGCAATAATCTTGCAGGATGGCTCATCTCCCCCTTGTTCCTCTGGCAAACATCGCACTCCCTGATGTGCTGGAGTACGTCCTCCTTGAGGCCCTTCCATGAGAACCTCTCTCTAATGGCCCTGTAGGTTTTGGTAAACCCCTGATGGCCGGCCAAAGGTGAATCATGTGATGCCTGAAGTATGTTCTTCTTGAGCTGAGATCCCTCAATCAAGAAGATCCGATCCCTGTAGTAGATGATCTCATTGACCACCCTGTACTTGTCATCCGCCACCTGTCCATCCAGAACCTCACATGCAAATCTGTCCTTGGAGTACTCTACTAAAAGTCGAGCCCTCCAATCTGTATCCAAGCTCATAAGAGACAACGTGGCTGGTCTACGTGAAAGGGCATCTGCTACCACGTTGTTCTTACCCTTGACATACTCAATGTCAAAGTCATATGCCTGGATCTTACTGATCCACTTCTGCTGCCTCTCCTGTAGTTGCTTCTGCTCCAAAAAGAACCTGAGGCTGTTGTGATCAGTCCTCACCCTGAACCTGTTACTCACTAAATACTGTCGGAATTTGGCCAATGCGTGCATAATGGCCAACATCTCCTTGTCGTATATAGAATACAACCTCTCGTGTGGAAGGAGCTTCCGGCTCTCAAAGGCTATAGGGTGTCCTCCCTGCATCAATACTGCGCCGATCCCCTCTCCCGACGCATCACATCCAAAATAAATGGCTGTGTAAAATCCGACAATGCAAGCATCGGGTAGCTGCTCATCATCTCCTTGAGCCTGTCAAAGGCTCACTGCGCTGTATCCGACCAACTGAATGCCCCCTTCTTCATCAAATCTGTAAGGGGTGCAGCAAGCTGTGAGAAACTCCTGAAGAACTTCCTGTAATAAGTACAAATGCCAATGAATCCTCGAAGTTCTGTCACATTCCTCGGCTCCAGCCAATCTCTGATGGCCCTGATCTTCTCCTTGTGGACTCTCACTCTATCCACCCCTATGATATGTCCCAAGTACAACATCTCCGACAACCCAAACTCACACTTGGAGAGCTTGGCATAGAACTGCTGCTCCTCCAAAATGCGCAACACTGCCTCAATGTGCTGGAGATGCTCCTCCCAAGTCCTGCCGTAAATGAGGATATCATCAAAGAACACCAACACAAACTTCCTCAAGTGACTGCGGAAGATGTGATTCATGCAAGACTGGAATGTCGTTGGTGTGTTGGTTAGCCCTAAGGGCATCACCAAAAACTCAAAGTGCCCATAGTGACCCCTGAAGGCGGTCTTGGGAATGTCCTGTTCCCTCACGCGAATCTGATGGTACCCCGATCTCAAATCTATCTTTGAGAAGAACCGGGCTCCTCTCAACTCATCCATCAACTCATCGATCCTAGGTATAGGGTACCTGTTCTTCAGGGTCTTCTTGTTCAGGGCCCTGTAGTCAATACACATCCTCAAGGTGCTGTCCTTCTTCTTCACCAACACCACCGAAGAAGCAAAAGGACTCATGCTCGGCCTGATGTGCCCAAGAGCCAACAACTCTTGGATGGCCCGCTCAATCTCATCCCTATAGGCTTTGGGATGCCTATAGGGGGTAGTAATCACTGCCTGTATGCCCTGCTCAAGCTCAATGGTGTGCTCAAACCCCCGGTCCGGTGGCTGTCCCGGCGGAATATCCCCAAACACTGTGGCATACCTGTCAAGAATGGACTGTACCTCTAGGTGCACCGTCTGCCCTGTAGTCCCTGCCTCTGATGCACGCAGCTCCACTGCCCACTCTACGTCTCCCGTACGGAAGACTGCCTCCATCCGATGAGCCGAAACAGTCTGAGGCAAATATGTGTGCTGTCCCCATATCTTCTCATGCCTCCCTGTCTTCTCATCATCCCACTCAATCTCTAGGGCCTTCCAATCTGTCGTGACCTTCCCTAGAGTGATAAGCCACTAAACACCTAGTACCGTGTTGGTGTCTGGAATATTGACCACGAAAAAGTGATCAGTTAGTGTATAGGTTCCCATCGTCACTGATAAGTCTGGTACATAACAAGCACACAACATGGTCTGATCTCCTGGGACCAAAACTGAAAATCCATCGAAGCTCTTAGTCTGAATACCTCTCCGCTCAACCATCTGTGCATCGATGAAATTGTGGGTTGCCCCACTGTCAACCAAAATTGATACTCGTTGGCCACGTACTGTCCCCCGTACGCGCAGCGTCAAATACTTGGGAACTCCTCGCAATGCTGCAAGGGCCCCTCCGGTAGGTGCAAAAGCCGCACCACCTGCTGCTGGTGGTGGAGGTGGCAAAGGATCCTGCGTTGCATGACTATCTCCTGCCTCCACGTCATCCTCCTCATCCTCTTCCCCGCTGCTCTCGGAGAAGACCTCAATAAAATGTGCTTTGCCAGCAGCACATCTGTGTCCCGGTGCCCACGGCTCCTAACAAGTAAAGCACAACCGCTTCTTCTTTAGCTCCCTCCTAGCATCATCATCTATCTGTGCCCATCCTAGATTCCCCTTTGGAGGCGGAATCCTCCCATCCTTCACCTTGGGCTGGAAAGCCTGTCTCTGGGGGTAAGGTGTCCGAGTCCTGGGCAATGCATCTTGTAAATCCCGAGTCCTGCTAATAGCATCCTGGAGTGTGGCTGGTCTAGTAGATCTGACTAGACCTCGAAGTGGCTCTGCTAACCCCTCAACAAACATATAGATCATCCGTGCCGCGGATAGATCTGGCACCATCACTGAAACCCACAAGAAGTCTGCAATGTATGTCTCTGGGCTCCCGGTTTGCTTGAGCCTCGTCAGCTCAACAAAATGCTGTTCCGGATCCCTCCGGTCAAATCTCTCTATCAACCTCCTGGTGAACTCGGCATATGTCGTCACTGTAGAATGTCCAAGTGTAACCATCCCATGGAACCACCATTCCTGGGCCTCACCATCCAAATGTAATGTCGCCACCTTGATGGCCTCCATCTCTGACATCTGGTTAAGCTGGAAATAGATGTCCAGCTTCTCTACCCAAGACTTTGCCGAACTGTTTGATGAACCATCAAACGTAGGCAAGTGAAATCGGCTAACTGTACGGTGGGTATCTCCATCATGATAATGTCGGTGCCCTCTATGATGGTCGCAGGGTCTACTGTCCCGCTGAAGCTAAACAAAATCTCTGAACGAGAGAGCATCCCTGAACTCTTGCCCATAAGCTTGATACTCTGCAAAATAATCACCCATATGCCCGGGCTCTACCTCCTGCTAGGCTCGTGCCCCTGTGTCTGCTCCCAAGAAAGTGGGCATGGTAGAGCGTGTAGGTGCATGTGAAGCCATCTGCTGAGTAGTATCACGCTGAGTAGCACCATGCTCCGACAAATGGTGGGATGTACCCGATTCCTCACCTACCTGGAAAACCCGTGGAGTCTCACGCTGTCTAGCCTCCACAGCGGTGAATCTCTGACACATCACCTCAATCTGTCTCGCCGGATCCTGCACCGATTTGAGGAGTGCCTCCCCAAACTGTTTTGCCTTACTATCATCTGCCATGGTCTCTTTCTGCTCTGAATCTAACACAGGCTCCCCCTGCTCTGCGTCTATCACAAGCTCCTCCTGTTCTGTGTCCACCACCCGAACACAGTCTCTGTCTCCGTAGGTGTTTTCCAACCTACGCTCACGATCTCTGTACTTTTTGCCTCTGTAACAAATGTAGGGCTTCTTCCCTGGTGTCATAGAGCACTAGCTCCATAGGTTGAGCCAGAACTATGCTCTGATACCACTGTAATATCCCGTTTCAGGGATATCTCTAAAACACAAGCAAACTCCAACCAGAGATGGATTGGGAGGGCATTTACCAGATATTTCACTTCTGAGTAGAGGGTGAGATCTGGAGGTTACCTGGCCCTTTCCAGACTCTGTCTAAGAGTATGAGATAAACACACCAAGTGGTATAGAACTAGAATGCCCGAAAATACATAAAGATAATAGTAAAGCAGATATATAATAGCATAGACAGAATGTACGACAAATCATCCAGAAATATAGAGAGGGAATGCTAAGCCATTTTATTATACTGAGAAATATAATGAAGTACAATAGGTGATCAGAGTGATGGCACCTAGACTTGCTCAAGGCAAGTGAAGAAACACTCTCAGAATATCCAAGAAATGGCTGCTCTCTGAACTGCGTCCCAGCTGCTGGAAAACGGTCGTGTAGCTGCTACTGCTGAACTGAACTGATGACTTGGGGCTGATCCCCTTGCCGGAATGAACTGAAAATTTGGAATCCACCTCTACTCACCAACCACAGCAAAACCCAGAAATCAAATCTGAAATCGCTGACCCCCGAAAATCACCCCCTTGGGGAATTACACTGTCCTCCAAGGCTCTGCGCAAAGGCTGAATAGAAACCACTGAAATGCAGCCTCAAACTCCACCAAAATCCTCTCAAAGCGAAAGGCTGATCCTCCGCTCAATCTCCAAGCTCAAAACCCCTGCAAGAAACTTAATCCGGAGCTCCCTTAGAATGGACTGCGTCCTCCCTCTCAAGGCCCCGCACGAGTCTGCGGATGCACGGCTGCGAAAATCCCGAGCATCGATCACTCACAAAATGTTGAAGAAACTACACACTTTGGTGGTGGCTCACCTGTAATCCCAAGGCTGAGGTGGCAGATCTCTTGATGGAAGGACACTCAGCTAAAGTGTTGCAGAGCAGGCAAATAGCCAGTGATGCTCAAGAAGTGATGAAACAACCCAGCTCTTGTGTCATCAACAACCAATAATTATAAAATGAGGATCTCCCTCTATCACTGTGACAGTCTCTCTCTCAATCCCCAAGGCTCCTTTGCCTCAACAGTTTGTCTGCGTGCTCTCTCTTGGCCTGCCGGTCCACTCACATGTCTCGTGGGCCCCTGTCTACCTGCTGTGGCCTGGGCCCCTTGGCTCACCCAAGTTCTGAGTCCAGCAGTGGCTCACTGGGGTGAACTTTTATTTCTAAAGTGAGTTATGTCTTCTTTACTCACCTTTTTATTTATGAATAAACTATAGACGGCAAAATTGAGCAAAATCGAATATTCCAATTAGCCATAGCTAATTAGGAATATTACAGGTGGTGACAGGGATGCCTGAATTCAAAAATGATCATGAAGGTGTATGTCAGGGTTGTGCCGAAGGAAAGTATACAAGGGGACCTTTCCCCTCAAGTGTCACAAAGACATCTAATGACTTGCAATTGATACATTCTGATTTTTCTGGTATGCCGCCTGTGACATCTTTGGGAGGATGTTCTTATTACATGACATTTATAGATGAATTCTCTCGCAAGACCTAGATATACTTCTTGAAGAAGAAGGATGAAGCATTCATGTGGTTTCGCACTTTAAAAGCCTTGGTGGAAAATCAAACAGGGAAGATCAAGATTTTGAGGACCGATAATGTCACTGAATATGAGACGAACAAGTTCAATAACTTTTGCAGAGAAGCTGGCATTAAGAGGGAGACCACAATCGTGTATACTCCTGAGCAAAATGGCGTTGCTGAAAGAGAGAACAGGACCATTGTGGAAGTTTCCCTTGCCATGCTATGTGACCAAGGTCTTCCGAAGTTTCTATGGGGAGAAGCTGCGAACACTACTGTGTACATTCAAAATCGATGCCCGCATTCTGCTTTGGACTCCAAAACTCCTGAAGAGGTTTTCTCTGGTAAGAAACCTGATGTTTCTCATTTTAGAGTTTTTGGTTCTGTTTATTTTCATGTGCCGAAAGAGAAGAGAAGCAAGCTGGATGCTTCTGGGAAGAAGGGAATGTTTGTGGGCTACAGTGAAACTTCGAAGGCTTATAGAGTATATGTGTCTGGTCAAAGAGAAGTGGAGATTTGCCATGATGTTACCTTTGATGAAGATGCATCCCTCAGGAAAGTGATAAATCTTCCGAGCTCTGAGGAAGATCATGATGTAAGATCTAGGAATCAGGAAGAACCGAAGGATGAGATGATGCCCGATATTGAAGGACTGATGGACCCCATTGATCCACTTCATTTAAGAGAAGACCCACATGGCTCCAGGATACTCTCGAAGATGCCGAGAGACATATGGCCCGAAGGGGACATTCCGTGAAAGCAAGAATCCGAATAGATACCAAGGTTTCTAGCAACCATGAGTACAATCGTACAATCTGACCCTGGATCTTTTGAAGAAGACGTAAAGCATCAAGTCTGGAAGGATGCTATGCACGAAGAGTACGAGTCCATTATGAAGAATGATGTCTGGGATGTGGTTCCGAGACCAGAGGACAAAGCTGTTGTCACCTCGAAATGGCTCTATAAGATCAAGCATGGATCTGATGGTAGTGCTGAAAAGTTCAAGGCAAGATTCGTTGCCTGAGGCTTCTCTCAAAAGGAAGGCATAGACTATGATGATATATTTGCACCTGTGGCCCGATATACCACCATCCAATCTATTACTGCCCTTGCTGCTACGCAAGGATGGAATCTTCATCAGATGGATGTGAAGACTGCCTTTCTACATGGTTTGATAAAGGAAGAGGTGTATGTGGAATAACCTCTGGGGTTCAAATTCCAAGATAGAGACTCTCATGTATGCAAGTTGAAGAAAGCCCTCTATTGGTTGAAGCAAGCCCCCAGGCCTTGGTATGAGAGGATAGATAGCTACTTGATGATGTTGGACTTCACTCGAAGTAATGCTAATCCAAACCTTTACTTCAAGGTTGATAGAGAAAAGCCTCTCATTTTGGTTCTCTATGTAGACGATCTCTTCCTGACAGGTGCTGACCCTCTCATTCATCAGTGTAAGAGAGAGCTCGCTTCTGAGTTCGAGATGAAGGACCTAGGAATGATGCATTACTTCCTAGGCCTGGAGGTCTGGTAGAGACTTGGCGAGGTGTCGTAAGGCTCGATCATATAGGAACTGATGAGTAGGTTGTGGATATTCTCACAAAGCCCTTGGGGAAGGTCAAGTTCCTAACCTTCCATGAGAATCTTGGAATCGTGGAACAACCCTATGCTGAGGGTCTTGTTGGACGATGAGCTCTGGGAGCTTTAGGGGGCTTTGGGGATAGCTTCTTGGAGCTATAAGCAACCACAGGGCTAGGCTTGCCGAACCGTGTTGGTGCACTTCTGCCCCACCGTTATGATATTGAGTTGGTTCACCTCTCTTTGATCTGTGCCCTGTATGCATCCTACTCATGGAGTCCCAGACTCATGGGAAGTATCTCTCATCTTGGCCAATGAGGTGGGAAAAGATAGAGACCAGTAGAAAGACCGATGGACGCATCGGAGATTCCCGTACTCTCTATGTTTAGGATGGCACGTGTCCAACCACTTGATCTGGGATCAATTCTAGTGAGGTTTCCGACCTCCAACTAACTTTGGATCAGTTAAACTAACTTCGGGTTAGTATGAGACTCCTTTGAGTCCTATAGAGGATTCAGACCTCTGAGCTGATTTTGTCAGCCGAGAGTGATGTCTTTGTGACTCACGTTTTGTTCTGAAATAAAGAAGCCAGCAAAGCAAGTTATGGCGGGATGACACATGATGTTTGGATGGCACAGGTGGATGGAGTTCTCCCTAGTTGAGAGGGAGTGTTAATTTTGGGCAACTAGGTCCAAACTCTATGTTGCGATGCTTAGATGACGATGCTAATATTTTTATTGGATTCCTCTTTCGAAGAGGTGCAAGATCGATCTAAAGATCATCTTGATCAGATAAGCAGAACATTTATTTTGAATTAATTCCACTTATGTGCAAAGTCGGCCAGAATTGTAATCTAGGCTTGGAGCCCCAATAGATGTGTCACACACCCTCACAGATGGATATATATTGGTCAACGTTGGAGGTCATTTTCAGCATCACTCATCACACATTTCTCTCTTGTGTCGGATTGGTTCGATCATTATTTGGAGGCTTTTCTTCACTCACACGTGGGAAAATAGCAGCTAGGGTTTTGGATCTGTTCTAGGGTTTCCAGCACAGATTTGACCAGCATTGAAACGCTTGGTCAACTTGACCTCAAACTCTCCCAAAAATTCAATCTCTGCAGTACATTTTTTGGCACAAAACACTGAGGTTGGACGTTGACCTTTGACCTTGCTACGTTGACTTTTTGTTGTTGTTGTTCTGCATTGACCGTTGACTGGACAGCGTTGACATTTCACTTTGGGTTGACTGTTGTAGAGCTATCTTGAGGGTTGTGAGACACTTCTGGTTGGCTGACCATGAGGAGACTTTACTGGTTGAAGCATCTTGTTGACCGCCGTAAAATACCACAACACATATTTTGCTGATCAAGTTAAGTGTATTTTTGGGTTGTCTTCCGTCGATCTATTGGTATGTTCTATCAGCGTTTTACTTTCATGTTTATGTGATTGCTATTTGATATCGGATTTAAAGTAAAGTTGCATCAAGCATAGCACATCTACAAAAATTTACAAT
Source organism: Pinus albicaulis (assembly GCA_034641835.2). NCBI lineage: Eukaryota > Viridiplantae > Streptophyta > Pinopsida > Pinales > Pinaceae > Pinus > Pinus albicaulis. The sequence goes on from MU968480.1 coordinate 24,088,019, forward strand.
TATTTTTCCGAGTATTAGTCTTATGGGTGAGAGTTTGCTGAAGCTCTCATTTTCCATGATTTTGTTCAGCTCAAGAAGGATAGTCGACCCCGTAACCAAAACAGAGGGGGTAGATACACACAAGATGGGAACGCACAACGTATAGTGGGCAGATTTTTCTTGCCAACTTTTGATGGGTCCTCAAAATGTTCAGCAAAGGCTTGGGTGGAGAAGCTGGATATTTAGTTCCAGCTCAATCAGATGGCAGAGGGAGAGGCCATCAAGGTGGCAGCGCTGCACCTTAAGGGAGAGGCCCACGATTGGTGGTTCCACGGGATGGCCACGCTAGTTCACTCAGTAGTGACAGCGTATGCATATTTTACACGGTGACTGGTATAGCGGTTTGACCAGAGGGATTCGGAAGAGCACTTTGTTGAGTTGACTAAGCTCAAGCAGATCGGGAACCCGGAAACCTACATTTCCGAGCTCTTGAGGCTTTCGGTGATGGTGCTCAACTTGTCCTCAGCCAGGATGATCTACATGTTTATTGATGGGTTGGCAGAACCTTTGCGTGGATTACCAGATCCACAAGGCCTGCTACACTTCAAGATGCAGTTGGGAGGACCAGGGATTTGTAGGATGCTCTACCCAGGACTAGAGCTCCTTTTCCCCAGAGACTGGCTTTTCAGCCGAAGGGGAAGGACAAAAGGGTTCCACCTCCAAGGGGGAACCAAGGTCGGGGAGCTTTAGACGATATAACCCGGAGAGACATGAGATGGAGTAAGCTATGCTTCACATGCTAGGAGCCATGGGCGTCAGGACATCGATGTGCCGCAGGGAAGGCACACTACATGGAGGTCTTCTCCGACAGTGACAGGGAAGAAGATGCATATGAGGAGATAGAGGCAGGAGGTAGTGTTGTGGTGCAGAGAGGGGATCATCCACCACCTCCGCCCCCAGGAGCAGGAGGGGCAGCGTTTACACCGATTGGGGGAGTCCTTGCTTCTTTGCGAGGGGTACCCAATTATTTGACATTGCGTGTCTGGGGCACAGTGCAGGGCAGCATGTTTCAATGCTAGTTGATAGTGGGGCACCCACAACTTTATTGATGCACAATTGGTAGAGCGGAGGGGCATATCGACAGAGAGCATTGATGGATTTTCAGTATTACTACCGAGTGCCAAAATTATGCAGTGTGCTACATATGTACCGGCGTTGGCAGTGACCATGGGGACTTACACTCCGACAGATCATTTCTTTGTGGTGGACATTCCAGACACCAACGTGATACTGGGAGTGTAGTGGTTGATCACGTTGGGGAAGGTCACTACGGACTGGGAGACTCTGGAGATGGAGTGGACAGACAAGAAGACCGGTAAGCATGAGATGATCCGAGGCATGCACACTTATCCCTAGCAGACAGTTTCAGCACACCGGATGGAGGCAGACTTCTGGAAGGGGGACATAGAGTGGGCAGGGGAGTTGCATATTTCAGAGGCAGGAGCTACAGGACAGGCAGTTCACCCAGATGTGCAGTCGATTTTAGACAGATATGCTATAGTTTTTGGGGGTATACCTCTAGGACAACCACCGGATCGGGGGTTTGAGCACACCATCAAGCTTGAGCAAGGCATTCAGGCTGTGATTACTACACCCTATAGGCACCCCAAAGCCTACAGGGATGAGATTGAGAGAGCTATCCATGAGCTCATAGCGCTGGGACACATCCGACCCAGCACTAGCCCTTTTGCTTCTTCTGTTGTACTAGTGAAGAAGAATGATGGCACACTGAGGATGTGCATCGACTATCGCGCTCTCAACAAGAAAACCATGAAGAACCGATACCCCATTCCGCAAATTGATGAGATGATGGACGAGCTGAGGGGATCGAAGTTCTTCTCGAAGATTGATCTGAGGTCGAGCTACCATTAGATCCGAGTGAGGGACCAGGATGTCCCCAAGATGACCTTCAGATGTCACTATGGCCATTTTGAGTTTTTGGTGATGCCCTTCGGGCTAACCAATGCACCGGCCACCTTCCAGTCTTGTATGAACCACATCTTCTGTGGTCAGTTGAGGAAATTTGTGATGGTATTCTTCGACGATATCTTGATATACAGCCAGACATGGGAGGAGCACCTGCAGCACATTGAGGTTGTATTGCATATTTTGAAGGAGAAACATTTTTATTCTAAGCTCTCCAAATGTGAGTTTGGGCTGACAGAGATGATTTATTTGGGGCACATCATTAGTGTGGACGGAGTGAGAGTCCACGAGGAGAAGATCCGGACATTCGAGATTGGCCGGAACCGAGGAACGTGACTGAGCTCCGGGGATTTGTAGGCATTTTCACCTACTACTGGAAGTTTGTCAAGGGGTTTTCCCAACTTGCTGCACCCCTCACAAATTTTACCAAAAAGGGGGCATTCAATTGGACGAACACAGCACAGAGGACCTTTGACAGGCTCAAGGAGGTGATGAGCAGCTGTCCAGCCTTGGTTTTGCCAGATTTCACGCAGCCCTTTGTCTTGGAGTGTGATGCCTCAGGAGAGGGGGTGGGCGCAGTCTTGATGCACGGGGGCCACCCCATAGCTTTTGAGAGTAGGAAGCTATTGCCGCATGAGAGGTTGTATCCCATATACGACAAGGAAATGCTGGCTATCATGCATGCACTGGCCAAGTTTCGGCAGTACTTGGTGGGGAACAAGTTCAGGGTGAGGACTGACCACAACAACCTTCGGTTCTTCTTAGAGAAGTAGTTGCAAGAGAGGCAACAGAAGTGGGTCAGAATGATCTAAGCGTATGACTTTGACATTGAGTATGTCAAAGCGAAGAACAACGTGGCGGTCAATGCTCTATCACACAGACCAGAAACGTTCTCTGATGAGCCTAGACACGAACTGGAGGGCTCAGTTACTGGTGGATTACTCGAAAGACCGTTTTGCCTGTGAGATACTGGATGGTTAGAACACAGATGACAAGTATAGAGTGATGGATGAGGATGCCACTTGGGAGAGTGAGAAAATTTTGCAGCACCCATCCTTACAGTTGCTTGAGGACAAGCAACGTTTTGGCGGGGAGGACTGTAATATTCCCAATTAACAACAGCTAATTGGTAATATTAATTTTGGCCAGTTTTCTTTCCTAATGTTAAGTCAGTTAATAAAGTGGGTGATAAGACACATAGCCTACACTTAGGAAATAATTATTCCCTAAAGTCACTTGAGCACATATTCCTTGACAGTGTGGGGCCCATGAGGGTGAAGTGGCAGCGTGAGGGAAGAGGCAGTGTGGGCCCATGACAGCGCAGAGAGAGAGGGGCAGCACAGTTTGGTGGGGCTCGAATGAGAGCAATGTTCTCAAAGCATAAAAAAGGGGAAGAGGCTCCTCATTCTCTCATTCTATTATGAATCTCTGATTTCTGTCTTTTGACATTGAGCATGCTTTTGTTGTTGAGCAAAGTTTGCAAATGCTATTCAGCACACCGGGTGTCTTCGAGTAGAGATCCCAACCTTAGCCCCGGGGGACTTCGAGTGCCTGCTCGGGTGAGGAGATCTATCCATCTTTTTGCAGGAGGGAAACATAGCATCTTCAGCCAGGATCACGCAATTTCTTAGACAGCGCAGTCTCTTGGAGGGATTATGCAGTTTATGGTAGAGGCAATTCAGGGAGTGAGGAGATATCAGGGATTTCAGCCCGAGGTTAGTGTGGAGGGACCAACCCTTCACTATTCATCATTTTGACATAGGAGGAGGCCATCATTTGCAGAGTATCATTCAGGGCCAGCGTATTTCACTCGGAGAGCGTTATTTCCCAAGGGAGGTCAAATTCTAGGGTCAGCTATTCCGGGATTCCTTTCCGGGCTTTTCTAGGTTATTGGAGGAGAGCTCATTTCCATATTTTCACATTTTTCTTAGCAGGGGAACAACCCCAAAGAGCTATTCCATTCCAGCAGTAGCAACAGTCCGACAGCAGCAGTAGCAGCATTTGGAGATTACGTAGTCCTTGATAAAGCAACCATTCATTGAGCATTTCTGAGAGTGTTTCCAGCTTGCCTTGTGCCAGCCAAGGTGCCATCATTCTGATCACCTTTGTACTCATTGTTATCTTTCAGTTATATAATAAAATGGCTCAGCGTTTCTTCATATTTGCATTATTTGTATGATGTCTCTCAATTTGTTGTAGTTGCTTGTTTATGTTGCTTTGTATTACTGTTTATTTCTATTCAAAACATTACACTACCAAACCCTTTGAAACATCCAAACTCGTTCTCTAACTCTTGCATGAGGATGGCCATTTTGTGAGAGACTTAATAACTTGTGCTTCCAGCTTTGCAAATATCTCCTTGGAATTATCCCATGGGTTGTTATTGTACTCATCTGCGAGGGCTAGGGTTTTAAAACTTCTTTCTTACACTACTTCCTAGATCTTGCAAATTCCCACAAGAACTGCAAAGAAAGTTGCTCTGATATCAGCAATACTCTGAAATCAGCAATATTCTGTAAACAACTACATATATTCCATTGGAACGGTTTGTTACAATAGATATTACAATATTTTTGAAATATCTTATGATGTAGTGTTCTACTTTGGATTTAGATTTAATATTACCAACTTAGCACAAAAGAAAGGAAATAAATTGATATTGAAATGAAAGAAGCTCAACAAATATTACACCAGCCACACAATGAACACAATATGTACCCTTGGAAAACCCAATATAGGAAAAATATAACTAGAAGTTGAGGCCTATGGTTTAATATTTTCTTCTCTCTTATGAAAAGAAAATACAAATAAAGTGCATTCCCTATGGAGTTTCCATGGATATAGTGGCCTATATAACCACTACAAGAATTTCTACTTCCTCTGCTCTTCTTCAATATCCCACTCCCAATGCTTTACTCAACTATGGAACACTAACAATAATGCAAGAATGGAACCCCTTCCTTACCTAGTGACCCAATATTTAACATGGCTTGATAGTCATCTAGGGTTAGGGATTTTGCATGCCCTAATACCCAAGGGTTAGGATTTTGGAGCCTCAGGGGTCCTAGGAGGGGTACCTAAGGGACAACTACTAGACCAAATGACAACAATGGGAGAAAGACCCACTGTCAACTCAGTCAGTGTCCCTTGCTCTTTTCAGACTTTCACCGACGGGAGGAGTCCCAATATGAAGGAAATCACTAGAAGTATAAGGTCAATGACTAGGTATGGTGTGATTTCCAAAGCCCATTCAAAGGAGAGGCTCAAATAATAGCTCAGTTGCTTCAAAAGCAAGATAGGGACTCTCTAAGAAAGGCTTATGGGGAGGAGCCCTAAACCTAGGAAGAAAGGATAGTCAACACAAGGGATACACCTAGATCAAGGCTTCCTAAAGAAAGAAAAATGACCTCTCTTAGGGTTTTGTGAGATGGTCATCATACAAGGATTTGGGACCACAAGAGAGACCTAGGGGATCCAAGCAAGGCCTAGGGTTTGCAAATTTCAAGGACAATGAGATGCCTGTGAAAATTTTGGTGCTACGAAATTATTCTGCAGCTCAGAAAATTTCGCTATGAAATTTTATTGCGGTGAATGGAAATTATTCTTCAAATTGTAAATTAATTAACAGTTTGTTCGACCATACAAACAACGAATAATTCACTACTGCAAACTTCACGAATAAAACCATGAAAGTAAATAGCGCTGGAAATTGAGAAAAACTAGCTCACACACACATAAATTTACACAGTTATTTTTGGACAAATGTCCCCGGGAAACCCCAACTTGGGAAAACCGGTGCAAGCGCTGAGGTTTTTATTACTATGCAGCAGTGAGAATATACTTGCATAAATATCTAGAGGGAAATTACCCTCACTCTGAGAAATTACGACACTCACTGCTATTGAAAAGCAAGTCGTCCAACTGGGTCTGCGCAGGCTCCGTGTCAAGCTGAGGCTTCCTGCCACATGTGTTGCCCGAATAGTCTGCTAATCAAGCCGTCCTACCTGCTGTTGGCTAGGAAAACGTCTCTCCAATACTCTAGAACCTCTATCTAGCCTCCAGAACTAAAAACAACTTCCCTCTTTGGCAAATCGATCTGTCCTCTGAGGCTTCTACGCTAGGATTGCGCAACCTCCTGGAGAAACTTTGGCCTCTCAGCAAATGCACTCACTGGATCTGGAAAAATTCCTCCAACCTCATTGTCCCTGCCCCTCACTATCTCTGCTTCGATCTATGGATTTTAGGCAACTGTCGTTGCTCTATGGAAATCGAAGTGCCAAGTAAATCGAATTTCTCAAGTGTCTCGAGTGTCTTCTCCATCTACCCATTGACTTCTTCTTATAATCCTCTATTAGAACACCAACAACCAAGATTAAAACATAATCGATGGCCAGGATCATATCAGAGTCGATCCGTGTGAGTTTCTTGAGAATTCTCTCCTTAACTTAATTATTTCTAATTAATTAACCTGTTTTCCTAAGTTTAGACTTAGGAAACATTAAGAAAATAGGTTTATAGCCTAATTAAGCCATCTCTAGGAGGAATTGCCAGAACGATTTATGGGTTATGGAGATATCATTATTCTAGCTTCTCCACAAAGTTTCGAGACTAGAACACATCTAATGCTACAAAAACTAACACTCCCTCTTAGAGAGGACTTTGTTCTAGTGTTGCACACTTTGCCACAACACCCTATCTCTGTACCACCCTCTGTCACGTTGTTGATGTCTGGAAACTTCCTACCAACCATTGCGTAACTCTGATGTTGTTGCTGACACTACCATACTGCTTCCAACTCTGCATCTGCACTGTAACTCCCTCTCATTTGTTGTTGCTGCAACTGCAACTACTACAACTGAGAAGCATCCTAAACACTGAATCAACTGTGTTCATTACGATGCATTTGCCTCCCAAGTCTCTGATTGTTACTAGCTACTACAATGTCCACCAAGGAATCTGTGTTGTTGTTGACTGTACATTGTGCCATTATGCATTGTTGCCAACTCTCCATTGTGCTCCCTAGCACCTGATTGTTACTAGTCTGCAACTGTCACCTTGAAATCTGACTGCATCACTGACATTCATCCATCCTGCTACTGAATACTGTGGGCACCCATAGCAGGGTAATGATCCATGAGGAGACACCTCATGGATCCTACCCAACCTTTGCAGTTTTGGACTACAACTACAAGTCGCCCCACCTCACTTTTGGAGGTATACCTGCAAACATAGTAAAATCTGATCTACTCATACTGCCGTTACTGCTCTACAAATGCTTCTGCACTGCTACTGCAACTCCTACAATAATGAGTCTGATCTCCCCAGATCCTGAAGCACTAGCTTCCATAGGGATGATCCCTCTGAAACTAGACGCCCTCTGAGTCTCGATCTCCCGATGGGAAATATTTTTTCTCCCTACTGGCTACCCGCATTGTCCTCCTGCAATGGAAACTAGACTGGGAAGCTCTGTGCTGGGAATCTTCAGGTTAGAATTGCATCTGCATACTCCAATGCAATTCGCACTGCCTGTGTCACTGCATCTAGCTCTGCAACTATCTCCTGGGTATTGACTGCAACTAGATTTGTGATTTTCTAATGACAAATTGTGTCTACCAACACTGAACCTGCTACTATGATAATGTGGGCTCCTGTAGCAAAGGTGATGGTCTCATTGCAACAATCCAAAATTGATTTGACTAATCTCCTTGTTGCAATTACGTTGGACCCTACCCAATATGGCACATTGGAGTCTTATACTCTTCCTCCTCCTAGATCTTGTGCCCCATTATCTCCTTTTGAGCCTATTCCCTGGATGGGACCCTTCTCTTTGCAACTCACACTTCATTCGACAGTTGACTCCAGCAACTGGAAGTTGATTTGTTGTCCAAATATGCATTCTGGCTAACTCGCACGAACTTCTCTGGGAATCTAATATTCCTAATTAGCAATTCTACTAATAGGAATATTATTTTTTTTCCATTTTGGTAACTATTGCATTTTTTATGTAATATCTCGTTTCGGGGATATCTCTAAAACACGGAAAACTCCAACCAGAGATGGACTGGGAGGGCATTTATCGGATATTCCGCCTCTGAGAGAGGACAAGATCCGGAGCCTACCTGGCCCTTTCCAGACTCTGTCTAAGAGTGAAAGATAAACACACCAAGTGGTATAGAACTAGAATGCTCAGAAATATAAATAAATAACAGTGCAGCAGACATATAATAACAGAGAAAGAAATTACGACAACTCATCCAGAAAACATAGAGAGGAAATGCCGAGCCATTTTATTAATCTGAGAAATATAATGAAGTACAATAGATGATCAGAATGATGGCACCTAATCTTGCTCAAGGCAAGTGACGAAACACTCTCAGAAAATACAGGAAATGGCTGCTCTATGAACTGCGTTCCAGCTGCTGGAAAACTGCCGTGTAGCTGCTACTGCTGGAATGGACTAAAGACTAGGGGCTGATCCCCTTGCCGGAATGAGTTGAAAATATGCAAACCTCCTCTACTCACCAACCCGGACAAAACCCAGAAACCATATCAAAAATGGCCAACCCACGAAAATCACCAGAAAATGCCTCCTCAGGGAATTACGCTGGCCTCCAAGGCTCTGCGCAGAGGCTAAATGGAAATAGCTGAAACACCGCCTCAAACTCCGCCAAAATCCTCCTGTGGGCAAAGGCTGACCCTCTGCTCAAAATCTTGGCTGAATCCCCTACAGAAACCCCGATCCGGAGCACCTCCAAAAGGGACTGCGTCCTCTCTCCCAGTGACTGCACAGTCTCTATAAGCTCCAGCTCTGCAACAAACCCAAACAACAAAACTACTCACAAAATACTGAAAACTAACCTTGCCCGAGCAGGCACTCGAAGTCCCCCGAGGATAAGGGCGAGATCTCCGACCGGAGACACTCAATGCACTAAACAATGTTGCAAACAGGCTAAACAGCCAGCATGCTCAAGAAGACAAACGTCTAGCTCAAAATCATCAACTCCAGAATGAATCAAATGAGGAAGCTTCTCCATCTTTTATAACGTTGGTTTCCCTCCAAAACCCCAACGTAGCCTCTCTCTCCTCCACGTGCTCATCCTCATCTGTGCAGAAGCTTCTAGAGTGTACGTGGGTCCCCTCCTCTACGTGGTGTTTGGCCCCCCTTGGCTCCCCTTAAGTCATAATGTTGTGCTACTAGGAGGATGTTTTATTTCACTTAAGTGAGTTAGACCCTCTCTACTCACTTTTTATTCATTTACAAACTTTAGATGGCAAAACTATACAAAATCGAATATTCCAATTAGCTGTCGCTAATTAGGAATATTACAGTCTCCCCCGGCAAAATGTTGCTTGTCCTCAAGCAACTGAAGTGATGGATGCTGCAAAATCTTCTCGCTCTCCCAAGTGGCATCCTCATCCGGCAAATTCTTCCACCTCACCAAGAATTCCCAGACCATCCTGCTCCGTAACTACCTCTCCCTGGTATCAATAATGGCCTCTGGCTGCAACACCAAGTGCCCCTCATCATCTGGAGGTGGTAGCTCCTCTGTCACTGTCACCTGCTGCCCCAGCGCCTTCTTCAAGCATGATACATGGAAAATGTTGTGGATTTTGCTGCCTTGGGGCAGCTCCAACTCATACGCAACCTGCCCAATCCTGCGTATCACCCTGTATGCCTGCGTATCACCCTGTATGGCCCGTAAAAGCGAGGCTTGAGCTTCTCAGCTCCCTTCTGTTTCAGCAATGACTGTCGGTATGGCTGTAACCGTAGGTAGACCAAGTCCCCTACCTCAAACTGTCTCTCCACCCGACCTCCGTTGGCATACAGCTTCTGCTGGTTCTGTGCTGTGGCCATATTGTCGTTGAGAGCTCGGAGGATGTCCTGACTCTCTTGGATCCAAATCTTGGCTCTAGGAGCCTTGCTAGCACCGAACATCACATCAGCAAAGGATAAAGGATGGTACCCATACAAAGCATAAAATGGTGACATACCAATAGACATGTGATGTGTCGTGTTGTAGCAGTACTCCCCCAAATGCAACCATCTCAACCATGCTCGCTGCTGTCCACTGACATAGTTACGCAAGTAGCCCTCCAGCCACTTGTTAACTATCTCCGTCTGTCCATCCGTCTGTGGGTGATAACTGGTACTCGGTGTCAACTCCGTCCCCACTAGTCAGAAAAGCTCCTCCCAAAATCCGCCCATGAAACGGTTGTCCCTGTCACTGATGATGGTCTTAGGAAGACCATGCAGCCTGAAAACCTCTCTGAAGAACAGCTCAGCCACCTGTGTTGCTGTGTAATGTGCGGATATGGCGAAAAAGTGCGCATACTTTGTCATTCGATCAACGACGACAAAGATACAATCCTTGCCCTGCACCATGGGCAACCCTGTGATGAAATCCATCGATATGCTCTCCCATTTCCCCTCCGGAATGGGAAGAGGCTGCAACAATCCGACGGGATGGCTCATCTCCCCCTTATTCCTCTGACAAACATCGCACTCCCTGATGTGCTGGAGTACATCCTCCTTGAGGCCCTTCCATGAGAACCTCTCTCTAATGGCCCTATAGGTTTTGGTAAATCCCTGATGGCCTGCCAATGGAGAATCGTGTGATACCTGGAGTATCTTCTTCTTAAGCTGAGATCCCTCAGTCAAGAAGATCCTGTCCCTATAATAGATGATCTCATCAACTACCCTGTACCTGTCATCCGCCACCTGTCCATCTAGCACCTCACATGCAAATCTGTCCTTGGAGTACTCCACTAAAAGTCGAGCCCTCCAATCTATATCCAAGCTCATAAGAGATAACGTGGCTGGTCTACGTGAAAGGGCATCTGCTACCATGTTATTCTTACCCTTGACATACAAAATGTCAAAGTCATATGTTTGGATCTTACTGATCCACTTCTGCTGCCTCTCCTGTAGTTGCTTCTGCTCCAAAAAGAACTTGAGGCTGTTGTGATCAGTCCTCACCCTGAACCTATTCCCTATCAAATACTGCTGGAATTTGGCCAAAGCATGCATGATGGCCAACATCTCCTTGTCGTATATAGAATACAACCTCTCATGCGGAAGGAGCTTCCGGCTCTCAAAAGCTATAGGGTGTCCCCCCTGCATCAATACTGCGTCGATCCCCTCTCTCAATGCATCACACTCCAAGACAAATGCCTACGTGAAATCCGGCAATGCAAGCACGGGGTAGCTACTCATCACCTCCTTTAGCCTATCAAAGGCTCGCTGCGCTGTATCTGACCAACTAAATGCACCCTTTTTCGTCAAATCTGTAAGGGGTGCAGCAAGCTGTGAGAATCCTCTGACGAACTTCTTGTAATAGCTACATATCCCAATGAACCCTCGAAGTTTCGTCACGTTCTTCGGCTCCGGCCAATCTCTGATGGCTCTAATCTTCTCCTCATGGACCCTCACTCTGTCCACTCCAATAATGTGACCCAAATATAACATCTCCGTCATACCAAACTCACACTTGGAGAGCTTAGCATAGAACTGTTGCTCTTCCAAGATGCGTAGTACTGCCTCTATATGCTGGAGATGCTCCTCCCAAGTCCTGCTATATATGAGTATGTCATCGAAGAAAACCAGTACAAACTTCCTCAGATGACTGCGGAAGATATGGTTCATGCAAGACTGAAAGGTGGCTGGTGCATTGGTCAGCCCAAAAGGCATAAACAAAAACTCAAAGTGCCTATAATGACACCTGAAGGCGGTCTTGGGAATGTCCTGTTCCCTCACGCGAATCTGGTGGTATCCTGATCTCAAATCAATCTTCGAGAAGAACTTAGCTCCTCTCAGCTCATCCATCAACTCGTCGATCCTGGGTATAGGGTACCTGTTCTTCAGAGTCTTCTTGTTCAGGGCCCTGTAGTCAATGCACATCCTCAAGGTGTCGTCCTTCTTCTTCACCAACACTACAGAAGAAGCAAATGGACTCGTGCTCGGTCTGATGTGTCCAAGAGCCAACAACTCCTGGATGGCCCGCTCAATCTCATCCCAATAGGCTTTGGGATGCCTATAGGGAGTAGTGATCACTGCCTGAATACCCTGCTCAAGCTCAATGGTATGCTCAAACCCTCGATCTAGTGGCCAACCTGGTGGTATATCCCCAAACACTACCTCATGCCTGTCAAGGATGGCCTGTATATCTTGATGAATGCCCAACTGATGGTCTCTGTCTCTGATGCCCGCAGCTCAACCGCCCACTCTATGTCTCCCTTCCGGAAGTCTGCCTCCATCCGGTGTGCCGAAACTGTTTGAGGTGGGTAAGTATGCGTCCCGCGGATCTTCTCATGCTTCTCGGTCTTCTTGTCATCCCACTCCATCTCTAAGGCCTCCCAATCCATGGTGACCTTCCCCAGAGTAATCAACCACTGAACTCCCAGCACCACATTGGTATCTGGTATGTTGACCATGAAAAAGTGATCGGTCACGGTGTAGGTACCCATCGTCACTGCCAACTCTGGTACATACCGGGCACACTGCATCGTCTAGGCTCCTGGGACCAAGACTGAAAACCCATCAAAGCTCTCAGTTGGTATACCCATCTGCTCGACCATCTGTGCATCAATGAAGTTGTGGGTCGCCCCACTGTCAACCAAGACTGACACTCACTGACCACGTACTATCCCTCATACGTGCAGCGTCAAATACTTAGGAACTCCTCGCAAAGTTGCAAGGGCCCCTCCTGTGGGTGCAAAAGGTGCACCTCCTGTCCCTGGAGGTGGAGGCGGCAACTGATCCTGGGCCGTCTGACTATCTCATACCTCCTCATCATCCTCCTCATCCTCTTCCCCACTATCATCGGAGAAGACCTCAATGAACTGTGCTTTGCCAGCAGCACACCTATGCCCTGGTGTCCACGGCTCCTGACAAGTGAAGCACAGCCGCTTCTTCCTCAACTCCCTCCTGGCATCATCATCTATCTGTGCCCGTCCTGGATTCCCCTTTGGAGGAGGAATCCTCACATCCTTTCCCTTGGGCTGGAAGCCCTATCTCTGGGGGTAAGGTGTCTGCGTCCTAGGCAATGCATCCTGTAAGTCCTTGGTCCTGCTGATGGCATCTTGGAGTGTAGCTGGTCTAGTAGATCTAACTAGACCTCGAAGTGGCTCTGCCAATCCCTCCACAAACATATAGATCATCCGTGTCGTGGATAGATCTGGCACCATCACCGAAACCCTCAAGAAATCTGCAATGTAGGTCTCGAGGCTCCCAGTCTACTTGAGCCTCGTCAGCTCAACAAAATTTTGTTCCAGATCCCTCCGGTCAAACCGCTACATCAACCTCCTGGTAAACTCGGCATATGTCGTCATTGTGGAATGCCCGAGTGTCACGATCCCATGGAACCACCAGTCCTGGGCCTCACCATCCAAATGTAGCGTCACCACCTTGATGGCCTCCGTCTCTGACATCTGATTAAGCTGGAAATAGATGTCTAGCTTCTCCACCCAAGACTTTGCCGAACTGTTTGATGATCCATCAAACGTAGGCAAATGAAATCTGCTAGAGGCTCAGTGGGAATCTCCATCATGATAATGCCAATGCCCTCTATGATGGTCGCGGGGTCTACTGTCCCGCTGGAGCTGCACAAAATCTCTGAACGTGAGAGCATCCCTGAACTCCTGCCCGTAGACCTAATACTCTGCAAAATACTCATCTAAGTGTCCAGGCTCTGCCTCCTACTGGGCTCCCACCCCTGTATCTGCTCCTAGGAAAGTGGGCATGGTAGAGCAGGTAGGTGCATGTGAAGCCATCGGCTGAGGAGCATCACGCTGAGCAGCACCCTGCTCCGGCAAATGGTGGGATGTACCTGATCCCTCTCTGACCTAGAAAACCCGCAGGGTCTCATACTGTCTAGCCTCTACAGCGGTGAACCTCTGACCCATCACCTCAACCTGTCTGGCTAACTCTTGCACTGATTTGAGGAGCTGGTCCGCAAATTTCTTCCCGTCCTCGTCTACCATCGGAACTCCCAACTCTGAATCTAATGCAGGCGTCCTCTTTTCTGCATCTGTCACAGGCTCCTCCTGTTCTATGTTCACCGCTCAAACACAATCTCCCTCTCCGTAGGTGTTCTCCAACCTATGTTCACGCTCTCTGTGCTTCTTGCTATAACAAATATATGGTCTTTTCCCCAGTGTCATAGACCACTAACTCCGCAGGCTGAGTCAGAACTATGCTCTGATACCACTGTAATATCTCGTTTCGGGGATATCTCTAAAACACGGCAAACTCCAACCAAAGATGGACTGGGAGGGCATTTACCGGATATTCCGCCTCTGAGAGAGGACAAGATCTGGAGGCTACCTGGCCCTTTCCAGACTTTGTCTAAGAGTGAAAGATAAACACACCATGTGGTATAGAACTAGAATGCTCAGAAATATAAATAAATAACAGTGCAGCAGACATATAATAACAGAGAAAGAAATTACGGCAACTCATCCAGAAAACATAGAGAGGAAATGCTGAGCCATTTTATTAATCTGAGAAATATAATGAAGTACAATAGATGATCAGAATGATGGCACCTAATCTTGCTCAAGGCAAGTGACGAAACACTCTTAGAAAATACAAGAAATGGCTGCTCTATGAACAGCGTCCCAGCTGCTGGAAAACTGCCGTGTAGCTGCTACTGCTGGAATGGACTGAAGACTAGGGGCTGATCCCCTTGCCGGAATGAGCTGAAAATCTGCAAACCTCCTCTACTCACCAACCCGGACAAAACCCAAAAACCATATCAGAAATGGCCAACCCCCGAAAATCACCAAAAAATGCCTCCTCAGGGAATTACACTGGCCTCCAAGGCTCTGCGCAGAGGCTAAATGGAAATAGCTGAAACACCGCCTCAAACTTCGCCAAAATCCTCCTGTGGGCAAATGCTGACCCTTTGCTGAAAATCTCGGCAAAATCTCCTGCAGAAACCCCAATCCGGAGCACCTCCAAAAGGGATTGCGTCCTCTCTCCCAGTGATTGCGCAGTCTCTATAAGCTCCAGCTCCGCAACAAACCCAAACAACAAAACTACTCACAAAATACTGAAGAACTAACCTTACCCGAGCAGGCACTCGAAGTCCCCCGGGGCTAAGGGCGAGATCTCCGACCGAAGACACTCAATGCACTAAACAGTGCTGCAGATAGGCTAAATAGCGAGCGTGCTCAAGAAGACAAATGTCTAGCTCAAAATCATCAACTCCAAAATGAATCAAATGAGGAGGCTTCTCCATCTTTTATAACGTTGGTTTCCCTCCAAAACCCCAACGTAGCCTCTCTCTCCTCCACGTGCTCATCCTCATCTGCGCAGAAGCTTCTAGAGTGTACGTGGGTCCCCTCCTCTACGTGGTGTTTGGCCCCCCTTGGCTCCCCTTAAGTCATAACGTTGTGCTACTAGGAGGATGTTTTATTTCACTTAAGTGAGTTAGACCCTCTCTACTCACTTTTTATTTATTTACAAACTTTAGACGACAAAACTATACAAAATCGAATATTCCAATTAGCTGTTGCTAATTAGGAATATTACATTTTACCAGGAGGATGTGGGTTTGGGGGCCCACAATTAGACTTAGGAAACTATAGGCAACAAAACATTAGACAAAGGCAAATATTGTGGTTGTAGTGGAGGATGGAAGCCCAATGAGGAGATACTGCGGCCCATGTGGTGCAGCGCAGTCATTGGTACGAGCTAGACGTTGTGAAATTTTCTAAATCTAAACCAGAAATCCTACTGCAGTAAAACTGATTTACATTACCTACTTGTTTTCATTAATTTAACAAGTTATTTTATGAATACATCAAGTAAATATTAATGTAAATACACTGTAGCCTACACAACTATACAGATCAAGTATTGAAAAATAATGAAGCATTCAGAAAAAGGACACACTTATTTTTGGACAAATGTCCCCGGAAAAACCCAATGCGGGAAAACTAGTGCAGTTGTAGAGGGTTTAATTATTAAGCATATTTCTGAATACAATCTAGGGTGCCAAATCTGGCTCACCCAACAAAGAAAATCTCGGCATAAGTACCCCTATCCGGAGACGGATATTTCGGTTGGAATATTCCCAATTCGCAATGGCTAATTGGAAATATCGATTTTGGTCAATTTTGCCTTATGTAGCTACATTATAAATAAAAGTGAGTAGAGGGGGACATAACTCACTCTAAAAATAAAGTGCACTCCCTAGTAGACACAATGTTGTAACTTAAGTGAGCCAAGGGGGCCAAGAGACCACGTAGAGAGGGGTCCCACGTAGACCACATGGAGGGACTGCGCAGTTTGAGTTGAGCACGTGGCAAAGGGAGGCTACGTTGGAGGAGGTGGGGCTTAGGGTTTGAGAGAGGCCAACGCTATAAAAGAGAGGAGAGCCTCCTCATTTTGGTCATTCGATGTTTATGATATTGAGCTGGTCATTTCGACTTCTTAAGCACGCTAGTTGTTTAGCTAGTCTGCAGCACTGTTTAGTGCACTGAGTGTCTCCGTTCGGAGATCTCACCCTCAGCCCCGGCGGACTTCGAGTGCCTGCTCGGGTGAGGTTGTCCCATCAGTATTTTGCAGGAGGATTGGTGTTTGGCTTTTGTGGAGGAGCAATGCATTCATAGACTGCGCAGTGTTGAGAGGGAGGACGCAGTCCATTTCTTGAGAGCTCCGGATTGGGTGTCTTTTGGAGGTTTCGAGCTTTGAGATTGAGCAAGGGGCCAGCCCTTGCCTATTGGAGGATTTTGGCAGAGTTTGAGGCAGTATTTTGGTGGATTCCCTTCAGTGTCAGCGCAGAGCCTTGGAGGATAGCGTAGATCCTCAAGGGGGTGATTTTCGGGGGTCGGTCATTCCAGAAACGCTCTCTGGGCTTTTCTGGGTTTGGTGAGTAGAGGCTGATTCCAGAGTTTCAGCTTATTCCGAGTACGGGAGTGGCTCCAGATACTCATCTTGTTCCAGCAGTAGCAGCTACACGGCAATTTTCCAACAGCTTGGACGCAGATCAGAGAGCACCCATTCCAGCAGCATTCTGAGAGTATTTCTTCACTTGCCTTGTGCAAGTCTAGGTGCCATCACTCTGATCACCTATTGTACTCACTTATATTTCTCAGCATAATAAAATGGCTCAGCATTCTCTCTGCATTTCTTGAGTATCTGTTACATGTTCTATATATATGCTATTGTATGCTTGCATTACTGTTATTTTTCTCCTCGAGCATTCTAGTTACTATACCACTAGTTGTGTTTTTCCCATACTGTTAGACAGAGTCTGGAAAGGGCCAGGTAACCTCCAGATCTCACCCTCTTTTCAGAGGTGAAATATCTGGTAAATGCCCTCCCAGTCCATCTCTGGTTGGAGTTTGCTTGTGTTTTAGAGATATCCCTGAAAGGGGATATTACAGTGGTATCAAAGCATAGATCTGGCTCAGCCTGTGGAGCTAGTTGTCTATGACACCGGGGGAGAAACCCTACCTCTGCTACAGAGGTAGGAAGTACAGAGATATTGAGCGTAGGTTGGAGAACACCTACGGAGAGGGGGACTGCGTTCGGGTGGTGGACACGGAACAGGAGGAGCCTGTGATAGACGCAGAACAGGAGGGGCCTGTGGTAGACACAAAGCAGGGAGAGCCAATGGTGGATGATAGCGATGCAAAACAGTTTGGGAAGCACTCCTAAGATCAGTGCAGGATTTGGCGAGGCAGATCGAAGAGGATGATTATGAGGATGGGGAGGCAAGAGACAGTGAGACAGCGCAGGACCATTTGCCACCTCCACCTCCAGGAGCAGGAGGTGCAGCTTTTGCACCCACAGGGGGGACCCTTGCAGCATTGCGAGGAGTACCCAAGTATTTGACGCTGCGTGTCCGAGGGACAGTGCGTGGGCAGCGAGTTTCAATTTTGGTAGACAGTGGGGCAACCCACAACTTCATTGATGCACAGATGGTTGAGCGGAGAGGCATATCGACAGAGAGCTTCGATGGATTTTCAGTGTTGGTCCTAGGAGATCAGACGATGCAGTGTGCTAGGTATGTTCCAGAGCTGGCTGTGACGATGGGTACCTACATAGTGACCGACCACTTTTTCATGGTCAACATACCAGATACCAATGTGGTATTGGGTGTGCAGTGGATGATTACTTTGGGGAAGGTCACCACAGATTGGGAGGCCTTGGAGATGGAGTGGGATGATAAGAAGACCGAGAAGCATGAGAAGATATGTGGGATGAACACTTACCCACCCCAGACTGTTTCAGCTCACCAGATGGAGGCAGACTTCTGGAAGGGAGACATAGAGTGGGCAGTTGAGTTGCGGGCATCAGAGGCAGGGACTACCGGGCAGACAGTTCATCTGGATATACAGGCCATCCTTGACAGGTATGATACGGTATTTGGAGAGATACCGTCAGGACAGCCACCAGATCGGGTGTTTGAGCACACTATTGAGCTAGAGCAGGGCATCCAGGTCATTATTACCACACCCTATAGGCACCCCAAGGCCTATCGAGATGAGATTGAGCGGGCCATCCAGGAGTTGTTGGCTCTTGGACATATTCAGCCTAGCACCAGTCCTTTTGCTTCTTCGGTGGTGTTGGTGAAGAAGAAGGACGGTACATTGAGAATATGCATTGATTACAGGGCCCTAAATAAGAAGACCATGAAGAACAGGTACCCCATACCGCGGATTGATGAGCTGATGGATGAGTTGAGAGGACCACAGTTCTTCTCAAAGATCTATTTGAGATCCGGGTACCACCAGATTCGCGTGAGGGAATAGGACATTCCCAAGACCGCTTTCAGGTGCCATTACAGCCACTTTGAGTTCTTGGTTATGCCTTTTGGGCTAACCAACGCCCGAGATACTTTCCAGTCATGCATGAACCATATCTTCCCCAGTCATCTGAGGAAGTTTGTGTTAGTCTTTTTCGATGATATACTGATATATAGCAGGACTTGGGAGGAGCATCTCCAGCACATAGAGGCAATACTACATATCTTGGAGGAGCAACAGTTTTATGCTAAGCTCTCCAAGTGTGAGTTTGGGTTGATGGAGATGTTGTATTTGGGACACATCATAGGAGTGGACAGAGTGAGGGTCCACGAGGAGAAGATTAGGGCCATCAGAGATTGGCCAGAGCCGAGAAACGAGAGGGAACTTCGAGGGTTTGTTGGCATCTGCACTTATTATAGGAAGTTTGTCAAGAGTTTCACTCAGCTTGCTGCACCCCTTACAGATTTGACGAAGAAGGGGGCATTCAGTTGGTCAGATACAGCGCAGCGGGCCTTTGACAGGCTCAAGGAGGTTATGAGTAGCTGCCCAGTGCTTGCGTTGCCAGACTTTACGCAGCCTTTTGTTTTGGAGTGTGATGCATCAGGAGAGGGGATCGATGCAGTTTTGATGCAGGGAGGTCACCCTATAGCCTATGAGAGCCGGAAGCTCCTTCCTCATGAGCGATTGTATGCTAAATACGACAAGGAGATGCTGGCCATTATGCATGCATTGGCCAAATTCCGGCAGTACTTGGTGGGTAATAGGTTAGGGTGAGGACTGATCACAACAGTCTCAGGTTCTTTTTGGAGTAGAAGCAGCTACAGGAGAGGCAACAGAAGCGGATCAACAAGATCCAGGCTTATGAATTTGACATTGAGTATGTCAAGGGGAAGAACAATGTGGTAGCCGATGCACTTTCACGTAGACCAGCCACGTTGTCTCTGATGAGTTTGGATACAGATTAGAGGGCTCGACTTTTGGTAGAGTACTCCAAGGACAGGTTTGCTTGTGAGGTTCTGGATGGTCAGGTGACAAATGATAGATACAGGGTGATAGATGAGATCATCTATTACAGAGATAGGATCTTCTTGACTGAGGGTTCCCAGCTCAAGAAGAAGATACTTCAGGCATCACATAATTCACCATTGTCCGACCATCAGGGGTTTACCAAAACCTACAGGGCCATCAGAGAGAGGTTCTCATGGAAGGGCCTCAAGGAGGACGTGCTCCAGCACATCAGGGAGTGCGAGGTTTGCCAGCGAAACAAGGGAGAGATGAGCCATCCAGCAAGTTTGTTGCAGCCTCTTCCCATTCCGGAGGGGAAATGGGAGAGCATTTCGATGGACTTCATCACAGGGTTGCCCATGGTGCAGGGCAAGGACTGTATATTCGTCGTCATTGATCGGCTGACAAAGTATGCACACTTTTTCGCCATATCCGCACACTATACAACAGCACAGGTGGCAGAGTTGTTCTTCAGAGAGATCTTTAGGTTACATGGTCTTCCCAAGACCATTATCAGTGACAGGGACAGCTGCTTCATGGGTGGATTTTGGTAGGAGCTTTTCCGACTGGTGGGGATAGAGTTGATACCGAGTACCAGCTACCACCCACAGACAGACAGATAGACAGAGATAGTTAACAAGTGGCTGGAGGGCTACTTGCGTAACTATGTCAGTGGGCAGCAGAGAGCATGGCTGAAGTCGCTGCATCTAGGGGAGTACTGCTACGCAACACACATCACATGTCCATCGGTATGTCTTCGTTCTATGCTTTGTATGGATATCATTCTTTATCTTTTGCTGATGTGATGTTTGGTGCTAGCAAGGCTCCGAGAGCCAAAGACTAGATCCAAGAGAGTCAGGACATTCTCCAAGCTCTCAAGGATAACATGGCTACAACGCAGAACCAGCAGAAGCTGTATGCCGACAAGGGTCGGGTGGAGAGACAATTTGAGGTAGGGGACTTGGTCTACCTACGTCTGCAGCCATACAAACAGTCGTCACTGAAGCAGAAGGAAGCTGAGAAGCTCAAGCCTCGTTTTTATGGGCCATACAGGGTGATACGCAGGGTTGGATAGGTTGCTTATGAGTTGGAGCTACCCCAAGGCAGCAAGATTCATAACATTTTCCATGTATCATGCCTAAAGAAGGCATTGGGGCAGCAGGTGACAGTGATAGAGGAGCTACCGCCTACAGATGATGAGGGGCATTTGGTGTTACAGCCCGAGGCCATTATTGATACCAGAGAGAGGCAGTTGCGGAACAAGACAATCCGGGAGTTCTTGGTGAGATGGAAGAATTTGCCGGATGAGGATGCCACTTGGGAGAGTGAAAAGATCTTGCAGCATCCATCACTTCAGTTGCTTGGGGTCAAGCAACATGCTGCCGGGGGAGACTGTAACATTCCCAATTAGCAATGGCTAATTGGAAATATCGATTTTGGTCAATTTTGCCTTATGTAGCTACATTATAAATAAAAGTGAGTAAAGGGGGCCATAACGCACTCTAAAAATAAAGTGCGCTCCCTAGTAGACACAACGTTGTAACTTAAGTGAGCCAAGGGGGCCAAGAGACCACATAGAGAGGGGTCCCACGTAGACCACAAGGAGGGACTGCGCAGTTTGAGTTGAGCACGTGGCAAAGGGAGGCTACGTTGGAGGAGGTGGGCCTTAGGGTTTGAGAGAGGCCAACGCTATAAAAGAGAGGAGAGCCTCCTCGTTTTGGTCATTCGATGTTTATGATATCGAGCTGGTCATTTCGACTTCTTGAGCACGCTAGTTGTTTAGCTAGTCTGCAGCACTGTTTAGTGCACCGAGTGTCTCCGTTCGGAGATCTCACCCTCAGCCCCGGGGGACTTCTAGTGCCTACTCAGGTGAGGTTGTCCCATCAGTATTTTGCAGGAGGATTGGTGTTTGGCTTTTGTGGAGGAACAATGCATTCATACACTGCGCAGTCTTGAGAGGGAGGACGCAGTCCATTTCTTGGGAGCTCCGGATTGGGTGTCTTTTGGAGGTTTTGAGCTTTGAGATTGAGCAAGGGGCCAACCCTTGCCTACTGGAGGATTTTGGCAGAGTTTGAGGCAGTATTTTGGTGGATTCCCTTCAGTGTCAGCGCAGAGCCTTGGAGGATAGCGTAGATCCTTAAGGGGGTGATTTTCGGGGGTCGGCCATTCTAGAAACGCTCTCTGGGCTTTTCTGGGTTTGGTGAGTAGAGGCTGATTCCAGAGTTTCAGCTTATTCCGAGTAGGGGCGCAGCTCCAAATACTCATCTTGTTCCAGCAGTAGCAGCTACACGACAGTTTTCAAGCAGCTTGGATGCAGATCAGAGAGTAGCCATCCCAGCAGCATTCTGAGAGTATTTCTTCACTTGCCCTGTGCAAGTCTAGGTGCCATCACTCTGATCACCTATTGTACTCACTTATATTTCTCAGCATAATAAAATGGCTCAGCATTCTCTCTGCATTTTTTGAGTATCTGTTACATGTTCTATATATATGCTATTGTATGCTTGCATTACTGTTATTTTTCTCCTCGAGCATTCCAGTTACTATACCACTTGGTTTGTTTTCCCCAAACTCTTAGACAGAGTCTGGAAAGGGCCAGGTAGCTTCCAGATCTCACCCTCTTTTCAGAGGTGAAATATCTGGTAAATGCCCTCCCAGTCCATCTCTGGTTGGAGTTTGCTTGTGTTTTAGAGATATCCCTAAAAGGGGATATTACAATCCAGCAGTAGAATGAAGAAACCCCACAGGTGACTACGTTGTCCCTACTGCTGCGCAGTGATGGTTGCAGCAAGCTCTGCGTTGATACTGCGTCACCTCCTTCAGTGGCTGTGTCACCCTCCTCATGAGCCTTCCTAGCTTAGAAATCGATCTGTTGAATGGCTACCGGATCTGCCTCACAGAAACACCAGCGTTGCCTCTTCAATAACTGTGTCACCTCTACCACAGCCTCTGCGTCACCCTCTCAGGCTTTGTGCCACCTCTCTGGTGCTATGTTGTCTCTTGTAATATTCCGAATAGAAATATATAGTAATATAAAGCAACATAAACAAGGATTACAGCAAATAGAGAGACATCACATAAACAAAGAAAATATGGAGAAACGCTGAGCCATTTTATTATGTACCTAAAAGATGCAATGAGTACAAAGGTGATCAGAATGATGGCACCTTGGCTTGCACAAGGCAAGCTGGGAATACTCTCAGAAGTGCTCAAGGAATGGTTGCTCTGTCAAGTACTACGTAATCTCCAAAGGTTGCTGCTGCTACTGCTGGAATGGGATGGCTCTTTGGGGCTCCTCCCCTGCTCAGAAAAATATGAAACTCTGGGAATGAGCTCTCCTCCAAATACCCAGAAAATCTCAAAAAGGAATCACGGAATGGGTGACCCCGGGATTTGACCTCCCTTGAGGAATAACTCTATCCCCGGGAAATACGCTGGCCCTAAATGATCCTCTGCAAATAATGGCCTCCTCCTGTATCAAAATGATGCAATAGTGAAGGGTTGATCCCTTCTCACTATCTCGGGCTGAATCCCCTGATGAATCCTCACTCTCGGAACCACCTCCACCAAGAACTGCGTGATCTCTCCCAGAGACTGCACTGCCCAAGCAAGTGCGTAAATCCTGGCTGAAGATGTTATGGCTCCCTCCTGAAAAACAATGGATAGAACTCCTCACCCGAGCAGGCACTGAAGTCCCCCGGGGCTGAGGTTGGAATCTTTGCTCGAAGACACCCGGTGTGCTGAACAACACTTCCAGACTTCGCTCAATAACAAAAGCGTGCTCAATGTCAAAAGACAGAAATCATAGATGCATAATAGAATGAGAGAATGAGGAGCCTCTTCCCCTTTTTATGGTTTGAGAGCCTTGCTCTCACCCGGGCCCCACCAAATTGCATTGTCCCTCTTGGCCCACGCTGTCCCTCTCTCACTGCGCTGTCATGGGCCCACGCTGCACACGCTGCCACTTTGTCCTCCTGGGGCCCACACTGCCAAATAATTATATGCTCAAGTGACTTTAGGGAATGTTTATTTCCTAAGTGTAGGCTATGTTTTTCATCACCCACTTTATTAACTGATTTAACTTTATAAAAGTAAACTGGCCAAAAATTAATAATACCAATTAGCTGCTGTTAATTGGGAATATTACAGTCCTCCCCACCAAAATGTTGCTTGTCTTCAAGCAATTGCAAAGATGGATGCTGCAAAATTTTCTCACTCTCGCATGTGGCATCTTTATCCGGCAGGTTCCTCCACCTCACCAAGTACTCTCTGATTGTCCTGCTCCATAGCTGCCTCTCCCTTGTTTCTATGATGGCTTCTGGCTGCAACACCAAATGCCCCTCATCATTTGTTGGTGGAAGCTCCTCTGTTGCAGTCACCTGCTGCCCCAATGCCTTTTTCAGGCATGATACATGGAATATGTTATGGATCCGGTTACTTGTAGGCAACTCTAGCTCATATGCAACCTCCCCAGTCCTGCAGATCACCCTGTAAGGTCCATAGAAGTGGGGCTTGAGCTTCTCGGCCCCCTTCGGCTTCTGTGCGGACTACCGATATGGCTGAAGTCGTAGGTAGACCAAGTCCCCTACCTCAAACTGCCTCTCAACCCGTCCTCTGTCGGCATACAACTTTTGCTGGTTCTGAGCTGTAGCTAAGTTATCCTTAAGAGCCCAGAGTATATCCTGACTCTCTTGGATCCAGTCCTTGGCCCTGGGGGCCTTTCTAGCACCAAACATCACGTCAACAAAAGACAAAGCACGATATCCATACAAAGCATAGAACGGGGACATACCAATGGACATGTGGAAAGTGGTGTTGTAGCAGTACTCTCCCAGATGCAACCAATGTAACCATGCCTTTTGCTGCACTGTGACATAGTTTCGCAAGTAGCCTTCCAGCCACTTTTTCACTATCTTTGTCTGCTCATCCGTCTGAGGGTAATAACTGGTACTCGGAGTCAACTCTGTACCCACCAAACAAAAGAGCTCCTGCCAAAAGCTGCCAATGGTCTTCGGAAGACCATGCAACCTGAAAACATCCTTGAAAAACAACTCCGCTACCTGTGTTGCGGTATACCGTGCTGATATAGCGAAGAAGTGTGCATACACTGTCAGCCGATCAACGACTACAAAGATGGAATCCTTGCCCTGCACTGTGGGCAACCCTGTGATGAAATCCATCGAAATGGTCTCCCATTTTCCCTCCGGAATGGGAAGTGGTTGTAGTAATCCTGTTGGATGGTTCATCTCCCCCTTGTTCTACTGACACACCTCGCACTCCCTGACATGTCGAAGTACGTCCTCCTTGAGGCCTCTCCAAGAGAACCTCTCCCTGATGGCCTTGTAGGTCTTGGTGAACCACTGGTGGCCTGATAATGGTGAGTCATGTGAAGCACGCAGTACCTTCTCCTTAAGCTGAGAGCTCCCACTCAAGAAGATCCTGTCCCTGATGTATATCACCTCACCCATCACTCTGTACCTGTCATCCGTGATCTTTCCATTCAGTATCTCGTAGGAAAAACAGTCCTTGGAGTACTCTACCAGTAACTGAGCCCTCCAATCCGTGTCTAAGCTCATTAGATCCAACGCTGTCGGTCTGCGTGAAAGAGCATCGACCACCACGTTGTTCTTTTCTTTGACATACTCGATGTCAAAGTCATATGCCTGGATCTTACTGACCCACTTCTGATGCCTATCCTGCAACTGCTTCTACTCTAAGAAGAACCGGAGGCTATTGTGATCAGTCCTCACCCTAAACCTGTTCCCCACCAAGTGCTACCGAAAGTTGGCCAGTGCATGCATGATAGCCATCATTTCCTTGTCGTATATGGGATACAAGCTCTCATGCGACAATAGCTCCCTGCTCTCGAAAGCTATGGGGTGGCTCCCATGCATAAATACTATGCCTACCCCCTCTCCAGATGCATCACACTCCAAGACAAAGGGCTGCGTGAAATTCGGCAACACCAAAACTGGACAGCTACTCATCACCTCCTTGAGCCTGTCAAAGGCCCTCTGCGTTGTGTCCGTCCAACTGAATGCACCCTTTTTGGTAACATCTGTGAGGGGTGCAGCAAGTTGGGAAAACCCCTTGACGAACTTCCGGTAGTAGGTGCAGATGCCTACAAACCCCCGAAGCTTAGTCACGTTCCTCAGTTTCGGCCAATCCCGGATGGCCTGGATCTTCTCCTCGTGGACTCTCACTCTGTCCACACCAATGATATGCCCCAAATATAGCATCTCTGTCAGCCCAAATTCGCATTTGGAGAGCTTAGCCTAAAATTGTTGCTCCTCCAGAATGCGCAATACAGCATCAATGTGATATAGGTGCTCCTCCCCTGTCCAGTTGTATATCAAGATGTCATTGAAGAATGCCAACAGAAATTTCCTCAGTTGACCACGGAAGATGTGGTTCATGCAAAATTGGAAGGTGGTTGGTGCATTGGTTAGCCCAAAGGGCATCAACAAAAACTCAAAGTGGTCGTAGTGACATTTGAAGGCTGTCTTGGGGACATCCTGGTCCCTCACTCAGATCTGATGGTAGTCCAACCTCAAATCAATCTTCGAGAAGAATTTCGACCCCCTCAACTCATCCATCAGCTCATCAATCCATGGGATGGGGTATCGGTTCTTCATGGTCTTCTTATTGAGAGCCCGATAATCGATGCACATCCTCAGTGTGCCATCCTTCTTCTTCACCAGTACAACACAAGAAGCAAATAGGCTAGTGCTAAGTCGGATGTGACTCAGCGCTAAGAGCTCATGAATAGTTGTCTCAATCTCATCCCTGTAGCCTTTGGGATGCCTATAGGAGGTAGTAATCATGGCCTGCATGCCCTGCTCCAGCTCAATGGTGTGTTCAAACCCCCGATCCGGTGGAGCCCTAGCAGTATATCCCCAAAAACTGTAGCATATATGTCCAAAATCGACTGCACATATGGGTGAACAACTTGTCCTGTAGATCCTGCCTTTGAAACACGCAGCTCCACTGCCCACTCTATGTCTCCCTTCCGGAAGTCTGCCTCCATCCGATGTGCTGAAACTGTTTGTGGAGGATAAGTGTGCATGCCTCAGATCATCTCATGCTTATCGGTCTTCTTGTCTGTCCACTCCATCCCCAAGGTCTCCCAATCCTAGTGACCTTCCCCAGCATGATCAACCATTGCACTCCCAGTATCACGTTTGTGTCTGGAATGTCCACCACAAAGAAATGATCCGTCAGAGTGTAAGTCCCCATGGTTACTGCCAATGCCGGTAAATATCTGGCACATTGCATAGTTCTGGCACCCGGTACTAGTACTGAAAATCCATCAAAGCTCTCTGTCAGTATGCTCCTCCACTCTACCAACTGTGCATCAATCAAATTGTGGGTAGCCCCACTGTCAACTAGCACTGAAACACGTTGTCCCTACACGGTACCCCAGACACGCAGTGTCAAATACTTGGGAACCCCTCGCAAAGAAGCAAGAACTCCCCCAGTAGGTGAAAACGCTGCCCCTCCTACTCCTGGTGGTGGAGGTGGTGGATGATCTCCTCTCTGCACTACAGT
Source organism: Pinus albicaulis (assembly GCA_034641835.2). Lineage (NCBI taxonomy): Eukaryota > Viridiplantae > Streptophyta > Pinopsida > Pinales > Pinaceae > Pinus > Pinus albicaulis. The sequence goes on from MU968480.1 coordinate 24,115,292, forward strand.
GTTGCCTCCTGCCTCCATCTCCTCATATGAATCTTCTTCCTTGACACTGTCGAAGAAGACCTCTATGTAATGTGCCTTCCCAACGGCAAATCGATGTCCCGGTGCCCATGGCTCCTGGCATGTGAAGCATAGCTTCTTCCGTCTCAAATCTCTCTGAGTCTCATCGTCCAAAGGCCCCCGGCTTTGGTTCCCCCTCGGAGTTGGAACCCTCGTGTCCTTCCCCTTCTGTTGGAATGTCAGTCTCTGGGGGAAAGGAGCTCTGGTCCTAGGTAGAGCATCCTGCAAGTCTCTGGTCCTCCCAACTGCATCATGAAGTGTAGCAGGCCTCGTGGATCTGACTAACCCACACAGAGGTTCTGCCAACCCATCAATGAACATGTATATCATCCTGGCTGAGGACAAGTCAGGCACCATCACGGAAAGCCTCAAGAACTCGGAAATGTAGGTTTCCGGGTTCTCGGTCTACTTGAGCTTGGTCAGCTCGACAAAGTGCTCTTCCAGATCCCTCTGGTCAAACCGCTCTACTAGTCTCTGTGTAAACTCTGCATATGATGTCACGGTCGAGTGACCCAGCATGGCCATCCTGTGGAACCACCAATCATGGGCCTCTCCCTCTAGGTGCAGTGCTACCACCTTGATGGCCTCTCCCTCTACCATTTGATTGAGCTGGAAATAGATATCCAACTTCTCCACCCAAGCCTTTGCCGAACATTTTGAGGATCCGTCAAATGTTGGCAAGAAAAACATGCCCACTGTACGTTGTACATCTCCATCCTGTGTGTACTGCCCCCTTTGTTCTGGTTACGGGGTCCGTTGTCCTTCTTGAGCTGAACAAAATCATGGAAAGTGAGAGCCTCACCAAAATCTCGCCCAGAGGACAGATACTCGGCAAAATAATCCCCCATATGAACCAGCTCCGATTCCTGAGGTGCTCCTGTTCCATTGGCTATAGCTAGAAATGTGGGCATCGTGGAACATGGGGGAGTAAGTGATACAACCTGCTGCACTGTGAGTTGCTCCTGCAAATGGTGGGAAGTGTCGCACCCTTCTATGATGTCAAAACCCCTTGGGGTTTCACGTTGTCTCTGGTCTGTGGTAAATTTCTGCCCAATCTCTTCTATCCTTCTTGATAGCTCCTACACAGACTTTAGGAGGAGTTGCCGTAACTCTCTCCCTTCATCCTTCTCCTCTGCCATTGGTTCTTCCTCCTTTGTGTCCACTACTGGCACGCAGTCTCCCTCACCAAAAGTGGCATAAAGCCTCCGCTCTTGGTCCTTGTATTTTCTTCCGCAGTAAGTGATATATGGTTTTCCTGTTGGTGTCATAGACAATCTACTCCACAGGCTGAGCCAAGTCTATGAGCTCTGATACCACTGTAATATTCCGAATAGAAATAAACAGTAATATAAAGCAACATAAACAAGCATTTACAGCAAATAGAGAGACATCACATAAACAAAGCAAATATGGAGAAACGTTGAGCCATTTTATTATGTAACTGAAAGATGCAATGAGTACCAAGGTGATCAGAATGATGGCACCTTGGCTTGCACAAGGCAAGCTGGGAATACTCTCAGAAATGCTCAAGGAATGGCTACTCTGTCAAGTACTGCGTAATCTCCAAATGCTGCTGTTGCTGCTACTGCTGGAATGGGATGGCTCTTTGGGCTCTTCCCCTGCTCAAAAAAATATGAAACTCTGGGAATGAGCTCTCCTCCAAATACCCAGAAAAGCCCAGAAAGGAATCCCGGAATGTGTGACCCCGGGATTTGACCTCCCTTGAGGAATAACGTTATCCCAATGAAATATGTTGGCCCTGAATGATCCTCTGCAAATAATGGCCTCCTCCTGTATCAAAATGATGCAATAGTGAAGGGTTGATCCCTTCTCACTATCTCGGGCTGAATCCCCTAATGAATCCTCACTCCCGGAACTACCTCCACCAAGAACTACGTGATCTCTCCCAGACACTGCGTTGCCCAAGCAAGTGCGTAATTCCTGGCTGAAGATGCTATGGCTCCCTCCTGAAAAACAATGGATAGAACTCCTCACCCGAACAGGCACTTGAAGTCCCCCGGGGCTGAGGTTGGGATCTCCGCTCGGAGACACCCGGTGTGCTGAACAACAATTCCAGACTTCACTCAACAGCAAAAGCGTGCTCAATGTCAAAAGACAGAAATCATAGATGCATAATAGAATGAGAGAATGAGGTGCCTCTTCCCCTTTTTATGCTTTAAGAGCCTTGCTCTCATCCGGGCCCCACCAAACTGCGTTGGCCCTCTTAGCCCACGCTATCCCTCTCTCACTGCGCTGTCATGGGCCCACGCTGCCACTTCCCTCACACTACCACATCGTCCTCCTAGGCCCCACGCTGCCAAATAATTATATGCTCAAGTGAATTTAGGGAATTTTTATTTCCCAAGTGTAGACTATGTTTTTCATCACCCACTTTATTAACTGATTTAACTTTATAAAAGTAAACTGGCCAAAATTTAATATTGCCAATTAGCTTATGCTAATTGGGAATATTACATCTCTCCTGGTGTTGCTCTGCCTCCCTGCAATTGTATTCTCGGCCTTGGACTGAAGTCTCGCTGTCGAACTGTGTGAAAATTTCTAAATCTTAATTACAGAAATCCTACTGCAAAAATCTGGTTTACTTCTCCTACTTGTGTATTTGACTTAACAAGTTATTTTCAGAAATATTTACGAAAACATTGAAGTAAACACACTGCAGCCTACACAATTATACAAATCAAGAACTGAAGAATAAGCATATTCAGACAAAGGACACACAATAATTTTCAGAAAAATGTCCCCGGAAAATCCCAATGCGGAAAACCAATGCAACAGCTCTTGAGGGTTTTTATTATTATGCAGATTTCTAAATACAAACTAGGGTGCCATAAACGACTCACCCCACAGAGAATTTCTTTGGCAAAAGTACCTCTATCCAGAGACAATTATTATGGTTGATCCAGCGTCAGAATGGCGAAGCCCACAAGTGCCTATGCAGTCCCCAACAATATATGCCAAGGTTGCGGGGGAGCGTCTCCCCCTTATCAAACCCGCTCCCGGAGCACGCTCCCTCGAACCCACTCCCAAAGCGAATGCTTAGAGGGTGATATTAATGACAAAGATCCCTATACGAAACTAGAGATAATGATAAAGATACCTTTGGTTCAATCTATGTTTTTATGTTTTTTATGTCTAATTCATCATTCTACATGCTTTTGTTGACATATATGCATCAAAATATAAAAAATATATATATTATAAAAAAACGCTCGCGGACTGGGAGCTTTTGAAAATGGCGCTCCCGCTCCCACTCCCCGTTTTCGCTCCTGCTCCCAAGTAACCTTGATCTCCGTGCTGGAACTACGTCACCCTTCCTAGTGGCTGTGTCCCCCTTCTTTGATCTGCTAAAATTGAGCCTGATCTGCCCCACAGAAACCCCAGCGCTGCAGCCTAAGGCACTGCGTCACCTCCTCCTGGACTGCGTCACCCCTTGGAGCCTCTGCGTCAGCTTTGCGTGAGACCAGCTGGGCCTACGTCACCCTCTCAAGGGCTGTGTTGTCTCTCTTGGGTAGATCTACCTCTCTGCAACTGTATTCTCGGCCTTTGAATCTGAAATCCCACTGTCGAACTGCCCCTCGCTGCACTGCAAGCTCAAACCGAAATTCTCAACAAACCGCACCCCAGAATTTCGACTTAGCTCAAGTGTTGTAACTCTGTGTGTGTTCTCCAACTGACCCCAAGCCTTCCTTTAATACTTTTCCTGTTGAAGAATCAACGGTCGTCTTCTAATCCCTAATCGACGGCTAATATTAGAAAGGAATTGATCCTCGTTACTTAGAACCAATGTTGCGAACATTGGCATTAGGATAAAATCGGCAAGGGTCTGGAAAACCAAAAAACTCGGAAAATATCGATAAAAATTGGCAAACATTAGCAAAATCAAGATATCATCAAAATATCGGTAAAAATCGACAAATATCGACTAAGCCAAAAATCGTGATTTCGAGATAAAATCGGGATGTTATTGAGATGTTCGTAACACTGCTTAGAACATTTTCACCCACATGTCTAAATTAATTCACTTTAATTATTTAATTTCCCTAAGTTAGACTTAAGGTCCCCATTAAAATAATTAATTATTTGAATAACTTAAGCTCCGAGTGGAATTTCTCCAAATAATTTCTGGGTCGTGGAGATCTCGTGTGTTCTAGCCCCTCCACAAAGTTTCGGAGCTAGGGCACATTCGATGCTACCCAAAAATCAACACTCCCTCTTAGCAAGGAATGTGCTCTAACAATACTTCGACCAGAAGCATCAACCTAATCCACGACATCGGTCCTCTGTGTTCTTGATGCTCGACCACTGCCCTATACATCCACTACGCTCTTGCTATTTGTACTGTTGCCCATGTCACTGCCACTGACACTGCTCATCTTTACTACAGCTCCCTCTCAAATGCTGCATCATGCTACCCATAGCACTGCCACTGCTAACTGTAATGCTCCAACTCAGTTGTTAAGAAGTAAGCAACTAAATTATCCCAAAGACTTGACATACAAGTCAGTCTGAGTGCACCTCGATACTGATGCACCCTTTGCTGCTAATGTGCGTTGACTCTCTAGAGCTCTGCGTTGTTGCTTCTCTGCACTGCACTATCGAAATCTCATTAACCTCTGCTCTGCGCTGCTCAAGACTTCAACGTCCTAGTTTTGCTAATGCTGCTCTATTATCCTCCGCACCAACTGACTCTAGTCATCCTGCTACTATCATTAAGGGCTCCCGTAGCTCGTATGTGATCTAAGAGTTTGAGACACCTCAAGGATCCTGCCCCTGCACACTGCAATTCTGTAATATTACAAATTAGCTTTCAGCTAATTGGAATATTAATTTTTGCTTTTGTCATTTAGATAGATGAATAAGTGGGTAGGGCAACCCATAAATCTCTTTAGTAGGAATAAAACCACTTCTCATGTGAATGTGCCTCATTATATCAGTTGAATAAAGCACCCTTAGGTGCGAACAGGGGCTAAAGCATGTGGACAGGGTCAAAGTTGACTAGATCAACAACGCTGTCATGGAGGGAGCAGAGCATTAAAGGAGGAAAGCGCAGTTATGATGGAGTGTATGCATGAGAGTAGCATCTTATTGAGTGGGACCCATATTGGTATTTTATGACTCTTTGCATGCTTCAGTTGTTTAGCGGAATCTTTTGTGCTGTTTAGCACAAGGGTGTTCCTGAGTGGGAATCCCACCCTCATCCTCGGGGGACTTTGAGTGCCTACTCAAGAGAGGTTTACTGAACATCATTTCCACATTCCGGCATCAGGCCAAGCTTCATCCATCATCCATAGTGCAATCTCCTTCAGGATTGTGTTGTTTTGCAAGGCAGTAGCAGTGGAGGGTTGATAGACCCAGTTTCTAAGCTTGGTTTCTAGTGAGGGGAGCAGCCCTTCATCCGGAAGGCTAGCAAGGAAGTCCTTGAGCATTATTACACCATCCGGCATCAAGCCAAGCAGCAACCATCATTCACAGCACAATCTCCTTTATAAACTGCATTATTTTGTAGGATAGTTGCAATGGAGGGTTAAGTACCCAAGTTCTTGATCTTATTTTCCAAAGAAGGGAACAACCCTTCATCTATTGAGCTGATTGGGTGCTATTGCAGCTGATAGATCATTCTTTCAGCCCCATATCAGCAGTCATCCGCAGGGAGTGCGTAAGTCAGTCAGTGGGGGTGTAGTGGGCAACCCAAAAAGGCCCGAAAATCCAAACTTCAAATCTGGCCAAACCATTTCTGGGTTTTTCTGGGTTTTTCGAGTAGAATCCATGGTTAAAATATCGCATCATTCTAGGCACTCCAGCAGCCTCTAGCACATAGATCTTCTTCATAGTAGCAATAGTTTCCAGCAACACTTTCCAGTGCTAGATTTCTTTAGTGTATTTCATCCATCTTGTGGCTTGAGTGCATTCCTTTTGGAGCATTGTGTACTTACATTGTTGTTGGTCCTTAATGATATGATTCAGCTATTTTCAGCTCATGATTATGATGTCTTAATGTAATTCCTAGTTGCAGCACATTTCCGGCATTTTTCAAACTTTAGTGCTATATTCCTGTTTTTCTTAATTTGGAATGCTGCAAATGTTTTATATTCCTGTCTTTTCCATTTTGGAATATTACATTGGTATCAGAGTATAATCTTGGCTCAACCTGTGAGACATCACATCTATGTTATCAGAAGAAGAAGAAGCTTCTCACAGAAAGGAGAAGGTTTAGAACAGAAACAAAGGCAAGACTCCAATATCAGGAGAAATGAAGGGAAAGGAATTTTCAAAGCTTCTTCTCCAAACTATTCAGGATATTAATAGAGAAATCAAAGAGATGAGGAAGGAGAGATGTAGAGATTCTCCAAAAATATTTGTACATGAAGAAAGCTCCGACATTTCACAGCATTGGTGTGAGTATTCAGCATCCCAATCAGTTCCAAAACGCAATACCATGCCTACATTCCTAGCAAGAGGGAAGGAGGAAGGAGAAGCACAAAGGGAAGAGACTCTTGGTGACTATCTCCAAGAATATGAATCTCAATCTCAGAGGTTCAAAGAGCATCTAAACTTCCAAGGGTTCTACTAGATCAAGGAAAATAGAAGGCCGAGTAATCACAATAGAGGTAAGAGGTGCATGCAGCATACTTTGAGTAAATTCTTCCTACCTACTTTTGATGGGTCACCCAAGTGCACAGCTAAGGCTTGGGTAAGAAAGTTGGACACCTATTTTCAACTGCACCAAGTTTCAGAAGTGGAGGCCATTAAGGTAGCAACGCTGCACCTTGGAGGTAAGGCTCATGATTGGTGGTTTCATGGTCTTTCTACATTGAGTCATGCAAATGTAGCTACTTATGCAGAGTTCAATAGGAGGTTAGTGAAAAGATTTGATCAAAGATATTCAGAAACACCTTTGGTTGAGCTAGCCAAGCTCAAGTAGTCAAAGCCTTTGCATGAGTTGTTAGGATCCACTAGACCAACTATGCTCTAGGATTCTATTGAGAGGGATAGAGACTTGCAAAATACTTTGCCAACGCCAAGAGCCTCACTCCAGCAAGAGCTCTCTTCTCAAGAGGAAGACATGAATATTCCTCCCTCAAGAGAGGACCAAGACAAAGGGTCTCTTAGTGATGATGGGGTATTCTCCAATAATGATGAGGAAGAAGAGGAAGAGTTGGAAAGAGACACCAGCGTTGTAGCACCAGAAGGAGATCCATCACCACATGGAGATGGAAATGGAGCAATTGCTCCAACTAGAGGAGTCCTTGTATCCTTGCGAGAAGTTCCAAAGAATCTAACATGTGGAGATGAGGGCATGACCCAGGAGCAGCATGTGTCAGTATTAAGAGACAGTGGGACTAAGCAGTGGAGGAAGTGTGTTCCGGCATTGGATTAAGTTTTGAGGACATACACCATGATAGATCACTTCTTTGTGGTCAAGACTCTTGACACCAATGTGATATTGTGTATGCAGTGGTTGATTACATTGGGGAAGGACACCTTAGACTGGGAGACTTTGTAGATGGAAGGGGAAGTTAAGAAGGATGGCTAGCTTCAGGAAATTAGGGGAGCAGTATAGTTGCGATACACTCCTACAGGGGAACAGGTGGCAGATATCCTCACAAAGGCTCTAAGTAAGATCAAGTTCACTTACTTCAAAGAGAAGATGGGGATGGTCGAGAAACTCTTCCATTAGAGGAAAGGGTGGTCTTCAAAAGAAGAGGGAGCTGCAGTACGGATGCTGTAGTGGCAGGGCAACAGTACAGGAAGCAGCAGCGCAGAGATGAGGGGCAGCAGCTAGGAAATCATCAACGCAACAGATGATGTAGAGTCAGAGGAGTACAACAGTATCTTGCTTAAACACTTTCCTCGCTTAGAGGGAGTGTTGATTTCTATAGAATTAGGAACTATTCTAAGTCTCATTTTTGGCAGAGAGGCTTGGACATCCGTTATCTAGAGAACCCAGAAATTGTTTGTGGAAATTCCACTCGGATATGACTTTATTAAAATAATTAATGCAGACCCTAAGTTTAAACTTAGGGAAATTAAATAATTAAAAGGTATTAATAAAGCAAAGTGTGAACCTTATGGAAAACGAAGATCAAGTCATCTTTTAATCTGAGCCATTGATTAAAGATATAATCTTGGTTGTTGATTCATCAGTGAGAACACTATAAGAAGAGACTTGAGGGCCATTTGGAAATCAAACTGGGGACTCTCTCAGTACCCGAAGGAAATCGATTCTGAAACAAGAGAATTCGATTTTAGCGGGTGAGATTGTAGAGGCAGGATTGCAGAAGCAGAAGGAGGGAGGAGTTAGTTATTAGGAAGCAGAAGCCAGGAGGATGAAGGGAAGGGTGAGTTGATCAGCAACAAGATCCCCTCAACACAGAATCACGCAGTCCAGGGAGAGATTGCGCAGATCTCTCATGTTGGATGATGCACAGGGTGAAGTAGGTCACCCCGAGGGTCTCAAAATTTGTCTGGAAGGTCCAGAAAATTCAGCCAGGTGTTTGCAAATTTTTCTCTTCTCATCAGACTCTTGTATATGTACTTTCCATTTCTGAAGATAAATATAAAACCCTCATCTGCTACACCGGTTTTCCCACATTGGGTTTTTCCAGGGACAATTGTCCAAAAATAAATGTGTTCATGTGATTGTTTCTATTGTGCTACTTGTGTAAATTATCTTTCTGTTCTTATGCTCTTAATGATAATGAAGATCTGCAAATGTGTTTATTTCATAATTTACTGAAGCATCTGTAAATAACTTATTTCATAAGTAGGAGAAATAAACCAGGTATTGCAAAAATATTTTCCTCTTGAAAATTTCACATTTACTTCGTTGTTTTTCTGAATATCCAGATTAATAACTTGTATGATTAATCAAGTAGGAGAAGTAAATCAATGTTTAGCAGTAGGGTTTCCTAGATTAAGAAATTTTCACATGGTATCAGAGCATTGCAGATCAAGCTGAATCTCCAAAAAAATCGGCTGAAGAAATTTTTGCTACAGAGAGCAGCTGAAGCAGCAGAGATTCGGAGAGGGCAACGCAGCATCAGGGGGATGCAATCCCATTTGGGTGACGCAGAGACAGCGCAGTGCCTCAAGAGGGATGCAGGAGCAGCTTGTGCTGCGTTGAGCTAGTCTGCTCACGCAAAGGCCAGCCAGAGGGATGCAGTCCAGTTTTTGAGATGTTGTACAATATTGCCGTGGTCCAGAAGCAGGGCTTCAAATCTTCAGCAGTTGCTGGTGTGGTTGAGATTTTGTCGGTTCAGAATCATGCCTAGCTAAGTTGACAAAGGGCGAGAGGAGGACAGTTGTTCAGCAAATCTGCACCAAACAGATATGAGATTCGATCAGGAGGGTAATCATAGAGAACTGTTCAGTTGTTTTTGGCTGAGGATTTCCAAGGGAAATTAGTTGTCGGAGAGACCAGCTACTATAGAGGGTTTCTAATCGCCAAGAAACCTAGATCCAATATTTTTGTTGAGTGTTGCAGCAGAAAGAGGGAGAGGAGTATCTGTTTTGACAGATTTGAGCAAAGATGGTGTCTCACAAACTCAGAGATCGAGACAGGATGGACAACATGTCCAACTTCGTTATCTGGAGGGCCAGGATCCTGACAGTCCTAGACGAGTACGACATCAAGGACCATGCGAAGAGAGCCCTAGCTATGCCAACCGATGCAGATCCTCTAAAGAAGTATAGGGAGAATCAAGCGCGAGCAAAGCATTTGATCATGGATGGAGTCAAAGACCACGTTGTGCCACATATTTCCGAAAAGAATACGGCAAATGAAATGTGGGTAGCCTTGGACACGATGTATCAGGGAGGCTCAGTCCAAAGAAGGATGCTTTTGGAGAATCAGATGTGGTTGTTCCAGATGCAGAAGGGCGAGGAGATAGATCCCTTCCTCTTCAGACTTCAGACTATCCGGGATCAACTGATTTCCATGGGTATGAATCCAGATAAGGGGCTCTTGCTGAGAACTGCCCTGAATGCAGTCACCAAGGATTGGGAAAAGTTTGTCCAAAGCATCTTGGGCAGGGCAGCATTACCATCCTGGGCAGATATGTGGGCAATCCTCCGACAGGAGAAAATCAAAAGGATGACCAAAAGGCAAAGAAGAAGCATCGGGACAGGCAAAGTAATGAAAGAAGAGGAGGAGGATGCAACCCTTGCATCCAAGGAAAGGAGTTAGCAAGGGAAGAAGAAGAGGGACCTATCCAACGTCCGGTGCTTTAATTATGGCGAACTTGGACACTTCACCAGCAATTGTCCTAAGAAGAAGGACAAGGGATTTTCTGAATCCAAGGTTGCAGCAGCTAAGGGAGACAATGGGAGTGATGATGATGTAGCCATGAGTGCTCATGAGACACGGAAGTGGGGCAAAATTGATCTGTAGAGAAACTAAAGATGGAGACGGCGGGATGCTTGAGTAGCCCAACTCTTGGATCACATCCGTGTTACGGGAGCCTTAAGACCGTAGCGGGAATGACTGGAGCAGTGGGTGAAGAAGGATCAGAGTGAAGTGAATCGCAGACACTGGGACGTCGTAGATGGAGCAGCGCAGTGCAGAGGCAACAACAGCATAGAGGCAGCAACGCAGAGGGGCTGACGGGACTTCAGCAGCGTAGAGGAAGCATGCTTGCAAAAATTCTACTTCAGTATCATGGTTTACTTCTCCTACTTGATTTAATTATAGAAGTTATCTTCAGAAATCAGATTCAGAAAATACCGAAGTAAACACAACTAACAGTCTACACATGCAGATCATTTACTGAATACTACGCTCATTCAATCAAAGTGACACATGGATTTTTGGACATAAGTCCCCGGAAAAACCCAAAGCAGGAAAACTGGTGCAACAAATATGAGGGTTTATCTTATTAAGGAGATTCTGAGTACAGTAAATTTGGGTTCCAGATCTGGAAAACCCAACAAAGAATAAAAGAAATCTGCAACTAACCTATTGTTCCAAGACCAAATATCTGACTGAACCACACCCTCAAATGGGATTTACAAGACTCGGCTTGGATTTGGCCCTAGAAACCCCAGTGCTACCCCTGAAGCTGCAGCATCATCCGTGCTAGGCTCTGTGTGCCACTGCGCTGCCCAGAGAGGGACTACGTAACCCCAGAGTGGGTGACGTGGGCCTTACGCTGGCCCTGGAGACCCTCTGCATAATTCTGAAACCCTTTGGAGTTGCAGCGCTTCCCTCTCTTTGGCCTGCATAGCACCTACGTAGCGGCTGCACAATTGTTGCGTAGCTGCTGCTGTTGTTCCCTGCTCCTCAGTGTTGTTCTTGTTTGCTTCTCCTCTGCCTCTTACTGACTCTTGGCTCCGGGATCAGATCATCCCCTCAGCCAATACTAACCCTCACTGTAGAAAACTCCTCCGGAAATTCTTAGCAAAACCTTCACTAGAATTCCAAATCAGTGTCTCAATTTTGCCACTGTGTCTCCAATTGACCCTCAAGCCTTTCTCTTATACTTTTTCGATGATCTCATCAACGGCCGAGATTAAAACATTCATCAACGGCTAAGATTAAAAGAGTGCTTGATCCGTGTCTTTTAGAACATTTCAGCACGTGTTAATTAATTCACTTTAATTATTTAATTTTCCTAAGTTTAGACTTAGGAAATCCATTAAAATAACTAATTATTTGAATAACTTGAACACCAACTGAAATTTTTCAAAACACTTTCTGGGTTTTGGAGTTCAAGTGTGTCTTCGCCCCTCCACAAAGTTTCAGGGCTAGAGCACACTCGATGCTACACCAACTACAAAAAATCTCAACACTCCCTCTTCGCACAGAGTGTGCTCTAGCAATACATCCACAACATACACTACAAGATCTTGTTGTTGGTTTTTGTGCTGCTGATGCTTGGCCTACTGCCCTCCATCCACTGCACTACTACTTTCTGTACTGCTGCCCATGCCACTGCCACTGACACTGCCACATCTATACTACAGCTCCCTCTCAAATTGTTGCATCATGTTGCCCATAGCACTACCACTGCTAACTGTTGCATTGCAACTCACTTGCCGAGAGGTAAGAAACTGAAGGACTTCTGCCCAACTGTTTCACAGATAAGTCAAGTTGCATCTATCGCTGAAGCTCCCTGGCTTCTGATTTACGCTGTCCTCCTAAAGCCACCATTATGTTGCAACACTACATTGCGTGAGCACAACCTTTCTACGCTGCCGAAGTCCCATTAGCCCCTCTGCGTTGCTGCTACCTCTGCATTACGTTGCTCCCTCTCAACTCTTCAGCTCTCCCTTCTGCTTCATTGTGACCTTCTACAACCATCTCCCGACTCATCCTTCCACCATCTCAAGGCTCTCGTAGCTCGTATGTGATCCAAGAGTAGGGATGACTCAAGGATCCCGCCAATGTCTGTAGATGCTCTACAGATCCATATCACCCCACCTCTTTTCGCGAGGTACATGAGCACTCATGGCTACATCATCATCATAACCATCATCCTTTACTGTTGCATCCTTGGAATCAGAAGCTCCTTTGTCCTTCTTCTTAAGACAAGGGCTAGCGAAATGTCCAAGTTCACCACAGTTAAATCACCGGACCTTGCAAAGGTCCCTCTTCTTCTTCCCTTGCTATTTTCTTTCCTTTGATGCAAGGGTTGCATCATCTTCCTCCTCTTTCTTCACTCGGACTGTCCCACCACTGATATTCTGCTTCTTGGTGATCCTCCTGATCTCCTCTTGGCGGAGGATAGCCCACATGTCTGCGTAGGATGGTAACGCTGCTATGCCCAGTATACTCTGGACAAATGTTTCCCATTTCTCGGAGACTGCATTCAGGGCAGTCCTTACCAAGAGCCCTTCGTCTGGAGTTGCACCCATGCCAACCAGTTGGTCTCAGATGGTCTGAAGTCGGAAAAGGAAGGGATCTATTTCCTCACCCTTCTGCATCTGGAAAAGCCTCATCTGATTCTCTAAGAGCATTTTCCGTTGGACGGAGCTTCCTTGATACATTTCTTCTAGCACAACCCACATGTCATTTGCTATGTTCTTTTCAGCAATATGTGGTACAACGTGATCCTTCACTCCGTCCATGATCAAACGCTTAGTTCGCGCTTGATTCTCCTTAAATTTCTTTAGAGGATCAGGATCTACAGGCACAACTAGAACACTCATTCCATGATCTTTGATGTCGTACTCATCTAGCACTGATAGGATCCTAGCCCTCCAGATGACAAAGTTGGACACACCGTCGGTCTGTCCTAGTCTCTCAGCCCATGAGAAGCCATTTAGCTCTGACAAGAAACAATACTCTTTCTCCCTCTTTCTATGGCTACAGAAACTCTGGATCTGGGTTTCGTGGTGACTAGAAACCCTTTGGAGCTGCTTCTACTGAAAACTGATTTCCCTCCTGGAAATATTTCACCCAAACACAATCAGACAGGACTCTCCAATCACCCTCCTGATCGAATCTCAGATCTGTTTGGCTCAGAATTGCTGAGTAGTTGTCTTCCTCACGCCTTTGTTGACTTAGCTAGGCACAATTCTGCACCGGCAGAATCTCCACCACACCAACACTGTTGAAGATCTAAAGCACTGCTTTCGGATCTTGGCAAGGCTTTCTGCAACAGAAAGAATACAGGACTGTGTCTCACTGGCTGGCACAACACAGCCTCAGCGCTACTCAAAAGTGGACTGCGTAACCCCAAACTGGGTGACGCAGTCCGTACACTGGCCTGGCAAGGCTCTGCATAAGCCTGATGGCCTTTTGAATCTGCAGTGCTGTCCCTTCTTGGATCTGCGCCCTCCTGCTGTCAAGCTACCCCTTCCAGATCCCTGCTGCTTCTGCTACTATCCTGCAGAAAAAAAAAATTAAAAAAAAAAAATTAAAAAAAAAAAATTAAAAATTAAAAAAAATTCTTTAACTGATTGCTGGAGATTCAGCTTGATCTACTATCGCTCTGATACCATGTGAAAATTATACTGCAGTATCATGGTTTACTTCTCCCACTTGATTTAATTATACAAGTTATCTTCATAAATTAGATTCAGAAAATACCGAATTAAACACAACTAACAATCTACACATGCAGATCATTTATTGAATACTACACTCATTCAATCAAAGTGAGCACATGGATTTTTGGACATAGATCCCCGGAAAAACCCAAAGCAGGAAAACCAGTGCAACAGATAAAGGGCTTATTTTATTAAGTAGATTCTTGAGTACAGTAAATCTGGGTTCCAGATCTGGAAAACGCGACAGAGAATAAAATAAATCTGCAGCTAACCTGTTGTTCCAAGACCAAATATCTGACTGATCCACACCCTTAAATAGGATTTACAAGACTTAGCACAAATTTGGCCTTAGAAACCCTAGCGCTGCCCTTAGAGCCCCAGCGTCAGTCATACTACGCTTTGTGTGCCATTGCATTGCCCAGAGAGGGACTGCGTAACCCCAAAGTGGGTGATGCAGGCCTAACGCTAGCCCTGGAGACCCTCTGCGTAATTCTAAAACCCTCTGGAGCTGCAGTGCTGCCCTTTCCTAGGCCTGCGTAGCGGCTGCACAGCTGCTGCGTAGTTGCTATTACTACTCTCTGCTCCTCACCGTTGTCCTTGTTTACTGCTCCTCTGCCTCTTACTGACTCTTGGCTCCAGGATCAGATCATCCCCTCAGCCAATACTAACCTTCACTGCAGAAAACTCCTCCGGAAATTCTTAACAAACCCTGCCCTAGAATTCCAGATCAATCTCTCAGTTTTGCAACTGTGTGTGTCTCCAACTGACCCTCAAGCCTTTCTCTTATATTTTTTCGATGATCTCATCAACGGCTGAGATTAAAACATTCATCAACAACTAAGATTAAAAGACTGCTTGATCTGTGTCTTTTAGAACATTTCATCACATGTGTTAATTAATTCCCTTTAATTATTTAATTTTCCTAAGTTTAGACTTAGGAAATCCATTAAAATAATTAATTATTTGAATAACTTGAACAGCAACTAAAATTTTTCAAAACACTTTCTGGGTTTTGGAGTTCAAGTGTGTCTTAGCCCCTCCACAAAGTTTCAGGGCTAGAGCACACCTGATGCTAGAAATACATCCACACCATGCACTGCGAGATCTTGATGTTGGTTTGTGCTACTGATGTTGGGCCTGTTGCCCTCCATTTACTGAACTGCTGCTTTCTGTACTGCTGCCCATGCCACTGCCACATCTGTATTGTAGCTCCCTCTCGAATTGCTACATAATGCTGCCCAAGCACTGCCATGGCTAACTGTTGCATTGCAACTCAGTTGCCGAGAGGTAAGCAACTGAAGCACTTCTCCCCAATTGTTTGACAGATAATTCAAGTTGCATCTATCACTGAAGCTCCCTGGCTGTTGATTTACATTGTCCTCCTGAAGCCACTATTATGCTGCAACACTGCACTGCGTGAGCACAGCCTCACTACGTTGTTGAAATCCCATCAACCCCTCTGCACTGTTGCCTCCACGCTGCTGCTACCTCTGCATTATGTTGCTCCCTCTCAGCTCTCCAGCTCTCCCTTCTGCTTCATTGTGACCTTCTGCAACCATCTCCCGACTTATCCCGCTACAATCTTAAGGCTCCCGTAGCTCATATGTGATCCAAGAGTAGGGCTAACTCAAGGATCCCGCCAATGTTTGTAGATGCTCTACAGTTCCATGTCACCCCACCTCTTTTCTCGAGGTACATGAGCACTCATGGTTGCATCATCATCAAAACCATCATCCTTTGCTGCTGCTGCTTTGGAATTAGAAGCTCCTTTGTTCTTGTTCTTAGGACAAGTGTTGGTGAAGTGTCCAATTTCACCACAGTTAAAGCACTGGACTTTGGAAAGGTCCCTCTTCTTCTTCCCTTGTTGTTTTTCCTTTGATGCAATGCATGCATCATCTTCCTCCTCTTTCTTCACTCTGACTGTCCCACCACTAATATTCTGCTTCTTGGTGATCCTCCTGATCTCCCCTTAGCAAGGGATAGCCCACATGTCTGCCTAGGATGGTAACGCTGCACTGCCCAGTATACTCCAGACAAATGTTTCCCATTCCTCGGAGACTACATTTAGGGCAGTCCTTACCAAGAGCCCTTCATCTGGAGTTGCACTCATGCCAACCAGTTGGTTCAGATGGTCTGAAGTCAAAAAAGGAAGGGATCTATTTCCTCACCCTTTTGCATCTGGAAAAGCCTCATATGATTCTCTAAGAGCATTTTCCATTGGACAGAGCTAGCAGCACCGGTTTTCCCGCATTGAGTTTTTCGAGGGACATTTGTCCAGAAAATCCTTGTCTGTCACTTTGTCATTGAGCATGTTATTCAGTTTAGATTTGCATATGTAGGCTGTTAATATATTTGCTTCAATGTTAATGCTGAATTTTTCAGATTAATAACTTATGTAAGTAGGAGAAGTAAATCAAGAATTTAGTAGTACGGTTTCTGTTTAGAAAATTCAGAAATTTTCACATGGTATCAGAGCGATTGCAGATCTAGTTGAATCTCCAGCAAGAAGATTGAAGAATCTGTGTTGCAGAAAGCAGCAGCAGTAGTAGATAAACCAGAAAGGGCAGCACAACAGCAGAGGGACACAAAGGCAGTAGAGCCACATAGGTGTTGACGCAATCCCAGCTAGGTGACGCAGAGACAGTGCAGAGTCTTCCAGAGGGACACAGGAGCAGCCTATGCGGCGCAGTCGCTAAGCAGAGGCTGCGCTGAGCCAATCTACTCACGTAGAGGCCAGCCAGGGTGATAGTCCGGAATCTGATTATTGTGTAGAGTGTCGTGAACCGGAAACTGAGCTGCAGACCTTTAGCAGTGACTGGTGGGCTGAAGATTCTGCCAGTGCAGAATTTAGGCTAAGCTATGTTGACAAAGAGCGAGAGGAGAACAACCTCTCAGTAGATTTCCTGTCAAAGAAATTTGAAGATCGATCAGAGGATCGAAGAGAGCTAATTCATTGTGTTTGGCAGACTTCCAAGGAAGGGAGTCAGTTGTCAAAGGGAGCAGAGGGTGCCTTTCTCGCCAAGGACCCTAGATCTGAGTCTCTAGCAGAGAGAGGAGGATCAATTCTGACAAATTTCTAAGCAGATGGCGCCACACAGACTGCGTGATCAGGATAGGTTAGACGGTTTGTCCAACTTTGCTATCTGGAAGGCCAGTATCCTGGTAGTCCTGGAGGCCTACGGTATACGGGAGCATGCAGAGAAAGTCTTAGCTACACTAACCAATGCGAAACTCCTGGAGAAGCACAATGAAGTAGCGGCACATGCCAAGCGCTTCATTCTGGATGGGGTCAAAGATCATGTGGTCCCGCACATAGCCAATAAGAACACGGCTTATGAGATGTGGGAAGCTCTAACCACATTGTATCAAGGGAGGTCTGTCCAGAGAGATGCTTCTAGAGAACCAGCTGAGGTTATTCATGATGTCCAAGGGAGAGGAGATCGATCCTTTTCTATCTAGACTGCAGTTGATTCGGGATTAGTTGACTAGCATGGGGGTGAAGGTGGATGACGATGTCATGGTGAGGACTACTCTCAATGATGTCACAGAGGACTGGGAAACTTTTGTGCAAAGTCTCTTGGGCAGAGCAGACCTTCCCAACTGGGACAATATGTGGGCTATCCTTCGACAAGAGGAGATCCGCCAGATGACCAAAAGACAGTACAACACCGGTTCGAGCAAGGTGAAGAAGGAAGAAGAAAAAGATGCAGCCTTGGCATCAAAGAGGAATCAAGGGAAAAAGAAGCGTGATCTATCAAAAATCAAATGTTTCCAGTGTGGCGAACTTGGACATTTCGCCAGCAATTGTCCTCAGAATAAAAAGGACAAGGAAGCTTCTAGTTCCAAGGCTATTGTAGCAGATGATGGCTCCGATGATGACGTAGCCATGAGCGCTCATGAACCACGAAAGTGGGTGATCTTCATTTGTAGAGCACCTACAGAGTGGTGGCAGGATCCTTGAGTAGCCCAACTCTTGGATCACATCCATGCTACGGGAGCCTTAAGACAGTAGCAAGGAATGACTGGAGCAGTGGGTGCAGAGAATCACGGATGAAGCGGAGGCTGAGGCTGACACGCTGAAGAGGGAGTAGTGCAGTGCACATACAGCAGCAGCGCAGAGGCAGCGCAGAAAAATCTTGCTTATGCAGTGTAGTGTTCTAACAGCGCAGATGCTTTAGGAGAACAGTGCAGTGCAGCAGCAGCGTAGAAGACATCAGCGCAAAGGAGGTCTGCTTACGTAGTGTAGAGCTGCAGTAGCGCAGTAGCCTCTGGAGGATAGTGCAGAGCAGCAATCTATGGAGCTTCCGTGATGAGATGCAACCCAGCTGACTTGTCTGTCATTTGGGCAGGAGTCCATCAATTTCTTACTCTCAACAACTGAGTTGCAGTGCAGCAGTTAGCAGTGGCAATGCTATGAGCAGCACGACACAGCAAATTGAGAGGGAGCTGTAGTACAGATGTAGCAGTGCTGGTGGTAGCGTCATGGGCAGCAGTACAAAAGAGTTGCAGCAGCACAGTGATGAAGGGCAGCAAGCCAAGCATCATCACAGAGACCCACACCAGAGATCAGTGCAGTACTTCGGGGTGAAGTGTTTTGCTAGAGCACATTCCTCGCTAAGAGGGATTGTTGAGATTTTGGGGTGTTGGGATAGCATCAGATGTGCTCTAGCTCCCAAACTTTGTGGAGGGACTAGAGTACATAAGTTCTCCAAGACCCAGAAAGCGTTTTGGGAAATTCCATCCTATTTAAGAGATATTTAATTAATTAATCTTTTTAATTAAGGACCCTAAGTCTAACTTAGGAAAATTAAAAGATTAAAGGTAATTACATTGAACATGTTATGAGAATGATTTAAGTCATGGTGATCAAGCATCTTCTAATCTTAGTCGTCAATTCAAGATTAGATCACGGTCATTGATGTTTCAACGAGAAATGTATAAGAAGAGGGCTTGGGGTCAGTTGGAGAACACACACACTGGCAGAGCACTGAAGTTACGCTGGAATTCTAGTGCATGGCTTGCTAAGAATTTTAGAAGTGTTTCAGCTGCAGCGAGGGGCAGTATTGGCGAGGGGGGTGGTATAGTCCTAGGCCAAGAGTAAAACGAGGGCAGAGAAGGAGCATACCAAGGCAGCGCAGAAGCAGCAGCTACGCAGAGCAGCCGAGAGCCCAGCAGGGGCAGCGCAGAGGCAGCAGCAGGCCAAGAGGGTTGACGCAAGCCCAGCCAGGGTAGCGTAGGGGCAACGTAACCCAGTATAGGGTGACGCAGGCCCTTCCTGAGTAGCGCAGAGGCTAACGTAGAGGGCTTCAGAGTAGTGTTGGGGTTCCAGAAGCCGGAAAAGGGTTGAGTTCTGCAAATCTTGTTTGAGGGTGTGAATCAGTCAGTTTTTCTATCTTCAGGATAGAAGTATTGCTGTCGTATTTATTTCTGTGTCGAGTTAACTAGTATGGTGCCCAGATTTGTTGTACTCAGAATCTTCTTAATAATAAAAACCCTCCAGAAGCTAGCAGCACTGGTTTTCCCGCATTGGGTTTTTCCAGGGACATTTGTCCAAAAAATCCTTGTGTGTCACTTTGTCATTGAACATGTTATTCAGTTTAGATCTGCATGTGTAGGTTTTTAATGTATTTACTTCGATGTTCATGTTGAAGTTTTCAAATTAATAACTTATGTAAGTAGGAGAAGTAAATCAAGAATTTAACAGTATGGTTTCTATTTAGTAAATTCAGAAATTTTCACACATAATAAATCAATTATAAGAATAAATTTTCAGTTGCTGCAATTAAACTTGTAAAATTTCACATAGACCACACATGCGAGATGCTAGAGAGAGGGAGAGAGGAGATTTTGTCCTTCCTTGTCCTCTTTGTCCTTCACTACCTTTCTCCAGAAATTGTCTTGAGTGAGGAAGTCGAATTTCCCAAATGAGGAGCTCTAACTTCCTTTATATAGTAGTTTGTCTAGGGTGAAAAAACATGTATCTTGGCCAGGACCGACTTGACTAGGATGGAAGTCGAATTGTCAATTTTTGGAGGGAAAAATTGTTGATTTTTTTTGGGTAGCATCGGACGTGCTCTAGCTCCGAAAATTTGTAGGGGGGCTAGAACACAAGAGATCTCCAAGACCCAGAAATCGTTTGGAGAAATTCCTCCCGGAATGAATGTTATTCAAATAATTAATTATTTTTAATGGAGCCTAAGTTAAAACTTAGGAAATTAAAATAATTAAAGTGAATTAATATAAATGTGGGTGAGAAGCTTCTAAGTGACGAGGATCAAGTCTATTTTAATCTTAGTCATTGATTAGAGATTTGATCACGGTCATTGATATCTCAACATGAAAAGTATAAAGGAAGGCTTGAGGGTCAGTTGGAGAACACACACAGAGAGTGATCTGGAGATTGAATACTTCTGACGGAGCAGTGCTCGGACGAAGATAAGATCTAAGTGATTCAGTGCAATGAAGGGTAGAAGCAGTTATTGGTTGGAGGCCCAAGAGTACACACCAAAGAGGCAGCAGAGGAAGCAGAGCAACCACCAGGAGAGGTGACGCAGGCCCACACAGGGCTCACATAGGGACTGCGCAGTGTTTCCAAGGAACAGTCCAAGTTTTGCTGGAGATCGGGGTTTCTGAGCCGGGAGGGCTGAAACATGATTTTCCGAGAGGCAGATCAATTCAAAGAAGAGGTGACGCAGTCCTTAACCATCCCCATGTAGACCTACACATCTACTACGCAGAGGTAGCGCATAAGGAGCTGGGGTTTCGCCTGGTCAGATCTGGATCAACCGGGACTTGGAGTGTGAGGTAAAACTCACTATTTTTTGTTTGTCGTAAATTCGATGTATTGGATGGCCAACAAGGCATCCAAAGATTGTACTCAGAAAACTATTGCTTAATAATAAAAACCCTCAGATCTGTTGCACCAATTGTCCCGCTTTGGGTTTTTCCGGGGACATTAGTCCAAAAATAAGTGTTTCCTTTGTGTGATTGTCTCATCTTATTATTCAGTACTTGATCTATATATTGGTGTAGGTTGCAGTGTATTTGCATTAATATTTACTGAATAATTCTGTAAATAAACTTGTTAATTGAAGAACACAAGTAGGAAATGCAAATTAGTTAACTGCAATAGGATTTTTGTTGGTTAGATTCAGAAATTTTCACATGGTATCACAGCAATTGCAGATCAAGGAGGACTGAAGCCATCAACGAAAGGACAGAGGAAAATCTGCTACAAGAAAGCAGCTTTCCCTAGAGACAACGTAGTTATGAACCAGAGAGATAGAGGAAGGGTGACGCAGTCACCAAGGAAGGCTCACGTAGAGCCCGCGTCAGCCTGCAAGGGTGACGCTGTAGCTGCAGAAGGCATCGCAGTGGTTTTTGGGCCAACACAGAGGCTATTGAATCTCATTTTTCCGGTTATCGTGGCTAGAGGTGCAATGCAGATTTTTATCTGAAATTGCTCATGGGACGTTGATTCTGTTGGTGAAGAACAGTGTCTAGTGGAGCAGAAGCAAAGTAGAGGGAATCAGTCCCTCGAAAGATTTCTTGCCAAAAAGTCTAGATTCAGTTCTGAGCAACAACAAAGAGAGATCCAAGAGGAGTGCTTCGACATTTGTTGGCAGAAGGATTTCCGTGAAGGAAATCGAGATTTAGAGGGAGCTTGTTCCTTATAGGACTTTTAGCGCCAAAGAAATCCAGATCCAAGTTTTGCTGGGGCAGCAACAGAAGAGGGAGAAAGGAACTTGTTCGACACTCAGTTGAGCAGAGATGGCTGCAAGTGGACTGAGGGATCAAGACAGGCTGGATGGAGCATCCAACTTTGTCATCTAGAAAGCCAAGATCCTGGTAGTTTTGGATGAACATCACATCAATTATCATGCCTAAAACATGATAGTTGTTCTGGTAGATGTTGATCCTCTCAAGAAGTACGAAGAGGCCCAAGCGAAAGTGAAGTGCATGATCATGGATGGAGTCAAGGATCATGTGATCCCACATATAGCTAAGAAGAACACAACAAGAGAAATGTGGGTGGCCTTGACCACATTGTACGAAGGATCTTCCTTCTAGCGGAAGATATTGCTTGAGAATCAGCTGAGATTGTTTAGGGGCTACATCAGATGTTGGATTTATGGTCGAGACTTCCCCGAATGCAGTCACGGAAGACTGGGAAATTTTTGTCCAAAGCATTTTGGGCAGGGCCACTCTTCCTAGCTGGGAGGAGATGTGGGCAGCTCTTCGACAAGAAGAGATCATACGGTGGACCAAGGCGGGAAGCAACAGTAAAGGGATCAAAGTCAAGAAGGAGGAAGAGGAAGATGCAGCTCTCACATCAAATGGATAGCAAGGGCAACATAGACCAAAGAAAAAGGACCTCTCGAAAGTCACATGCTTCAAATGCAAAGAAATGGGACATTTCGCCACACAGTGCCCTCTGAAGAAGAAGGGAAAAGAGGAGAAGTATGACTCAAAGGCTGCTCCAACTCAGGTTGATGAGGAGGATGACGATGGATGCGCCATGAGTGCTCATGCACCTCTAGAGAAGAGGTGGGGCAATATGGAGCTGTGGTTGGAGCTACAGAAAATTCAAGGGCAGGATCCTTGAGGTGCCCAAACTCTTGGATCACATAGGTCTACGGGAGACCTTAATGACAGTAGGAGAATGACGGGAGTCAGTTGGTGCGAGGCATGATGGAGCGACAGTGGCAGAGCTAGAGTGCCAAAATCTAAAGCAGCGCAGAGCAGAGGCAGCAGTAGCAGCGTAGTGCAGAGCAATGCTTACGCAGTGCAGAGCGGCAGCAGTGCAATAGCATCAGAGGTTCAACACAGATTAGCAACAGAGGAAGGTTCAACATAGAGGTGCATCCAGACTTACAAGTATGTCAGGATTTGGGATGTCTTTCAGTTGCTTAACTCTCAGCAACTGAGTTGCAATGCAGCAGTTAGCAGTGGCAATGTTATGGTCACCATGATGCAACATTTTGACAGTGATTTGCAATACAGATGCAATAGTGACAGTGGCAGAGTCATGGGCAGCAGTACAGATTGCAGCAGCGCAGTGGATGAGGGGCGATAGACCAAGCATCAGCAACGCAGAGGACCGATGTTATGGATCAGGGTGATGCGTCTGGTGAGAAGTGTTGCTAGAGCACATTCCTCGCCAAGAGGAGTGTTGATTTTTTTTGGGTAGCATCAGATGTGCTCTAGCTCCGAAATTTGTGGAGGGGCTAGAACACAAGAGATCTCCAAGACCCAGAAATTGTTTGGAGAAATTCCGCCCGGAATTAATGTTATTCAAATAATTAATTATTTTTAATGGAGCCTAAGTTAAAACTTAGGAAATTAAAATAATTAAAGTGAATTAATATAAATGTGGGTGAGAAGCTTCTAAGTGACGAGGATCAAGTCTGTTTTAATCTTAGCGGTTGATTAGAGATTTAATCACAGCCGTTGATATCTTAACAAGAAAAGTATAAAGGAAGGCTTGATGGTCAGTTGGAGAACACACACACAGAGTGAATCTGGAGATCAAATTCTTCTGATGGAGCAGTGCTCGGACGAAGATAAGATCTAAGTGATTTAGTGCGTGAGGGGCAGAAGCAGTTAAAGGTTGGAGGACCAAGAGTACACACCAGAGAGGCAGCAGAGACAACAGAGAAAGCAACGCAGCCACCAGGAGAAGTGACGTAGTCCCCAGAAGGGGTGACGGAGGTCCACGTAGGGACTGCGCAGTGTTTCCAAGGGGCAGTCTGAGTTTTCCCAGAGATCGGGGTTTCTGAGCCGGGAGGGCTGAAACTTGATTTTCCGAGAGGCAGATCGATTCAGAGAAGCGGTGACACAATCCTCATCCATCCCCACGTAGGCCTACGCATCTACTACGTAGAGGGAATTGGGGTTTCGCCATTTCGGATCTGGATTAGCTGGGAGTTGCAGTGTGAGGTAAAACTCACTATTTTTTGTCTGCTGTGAATTCTCTGTACTGGATGGCCAGCAAGGAATCCAGAGATTGTACTCAGAAAACAACTGCTTAATAATAAAAACCCTCAAATCTACTGCATCGGTTTTCCCGCATTGGGTTTTTCCAGGGACGTTAGTCCAAAAATAAGTGTGTCCTTTGTGTGATTGTCTCATCTAATTTTTCAGTACTTGATCTGTATATTGGTGTAGGTTGCAGTGTATTTGCAATTATATTTACTGAATAATTCTGTAAATAAACTTGTTAATTGAAGAACACAAGTAGGAAATGCAAATCAGTTAATTACACTAGGATTTCTGTTTGTTAGATTCAGATTTTTTCACAACAAATTCATTTAAAAAATTCAAATTTACGTCTTTTAAAAGTTGCAATGGAACTTTGACTCAATAAATTTTCCTTTGACTCAAGCATTTATAAATATGTTTTTCAATGATAAATATAATTACATCAAGTGACCAAAAGTACATTATGAAGACCGGCCATAGTTACAAATTCAACATGGGACATGTGCCTTAGCCAGGAGACATGCCTTGTGAACCACAAACACTCAAGTGTGGAGTGTTCCAAGTGTCCAAATTGTCCAGGTGATCGACACAATGACAAGAACAATGGCCTAAAAGGACTGTAGCCTATGACTTAGGTCTGATGTTTGAAATTTGGGAATGTGTAATAAAAACTTGAATTTCTTAGATCCATGCTTATTGTAAGGACCAACTTACACTTGCAAACAAAGGGCAGATATTAGGATACATACGAGGCATGTGTAATATTCCAAATTAGCAGTCAGCTAATTGGAATATTAATTTTGTTAATTTTCTCATTTTCTAATGTTCAACAGAAAATAAAGTGGGTAGGGGGACCCACAAATAAACCATGCAGCTAGTTCACTTTCCTAAAGTCACTTAGGAAAATATTGAGGCTGAAGTGGGGCCCATGAGGCCAACCACTCGAATGAGACAACGCCTTAGTGGCAGTATAGGAGAGGCAATGCAGTAGACAGCGCAGTCGCAGTGCAGGGATAGGTTGGCAGTGGGGCAGCGCAGTCCAGGTGGGCCCAAGGGAATGTTGGAGGCTCAACTTAGATAAAATAGGGTGAGAGTAGCTCATTTCTCATTCATTCAATCACTGATTTTCTGTCTAATAGACTGTAGCACACTTGAGTTGTTTAGCCGAGTCTGCAAGTACTGTTTAGCACAAAGATTTCTGAGAGGAGATCTCAACCTCTATCTCGGGGGACTTCGAGTGTGAGCTCAGGAGAGGAGTTCCATCTGATTTTTGAGACGAGATTCACAGGATCACATTCAGGCATATGCAGTACCTCCAAGACAGCGCAGAGGCCACACAGGTAGCGTAGGGAGTACACAGTCTAGCTGAGGAGAAGTGTTGGGAGATTGGGAGAGAGACAAGATTTCAGTCCAGAGTTTTGGAGGGGAGGTTAGCCACCTCATACCAGGGATTTGGGGTAGATTTCCAGTAGTACTTTCCAGCATTTCAGCCAGAGAACCAGATTACCCAGCAGAGCAGTGTGCCAAGCCCAAGGGGGCTAATTTCCGGGGTCTGGATTTCTGGAAACCCTTCGCGGGTTTTTGTGGGTCTAGTGAGTAGAGCCTGGGGTTTTAATCCCGGAATTTTCTGAATATTGGAGAAGGCCCAACCAGTAGTCCATTTCTAGCCAGTAGCAATAGTTCTTACTTTGGCAGCACAGAGGAAGAGCTACGCAGAGCAGCAAATCAGCAATGTTTTCTATCCGAGTTTGAGGGATATTTCAGCCTGACTTGTGCAAGCCCAGGTGCCATCTTTCTAAGCACCTTATTGTACTTTTACCCAGCAAAAGATTAATAAAATGGCTCAGATGTTTTTTGGCTTCTTTCATGGTGTTTTATGTGCTTTGTATTACTGTTTGTTCCCAATTTGGGATATTACAGTGGTATCAGAGCTCATAGACTTGGCTCAGCTTGTGGAGCATGCAGTCTATGACACCAGAGGATAGGAAGAACGTCACTTATCGAAGACAGAGGTATAGGAGCAGAGAAAGGAGGCTTGATATTACACCAGACCAGGTAGACAGAATTCCGGTGGAAGAAGAGAGAGGAAAGGCACCCATGATAGAGGAAAGAGATGATGGAAAGGAGTTTTCTCAACTCCCTCTAAAGTCAATGTAGGAGCTACGAAGAGGATAGAGGAGATGGGGCAGAAGCTTGTCGGAGATAACAAGCAGAAGGGGATTCCAGGAGAATTTCAGATCGGAGAAGGATTTGGCACTTCCCATCACCCACCTGAGCCTAACGTTATGCAGCAGGTAGTGCCACGCACTCCACCTTGTTCTACAATGCCCACGTTCTTAGCTTCGGGAGCAGGAACTAGAGGACCACAAGAGCCGGAGATGGCTCACTATGGAGAATACTTTGCGAAATATCAGTCTTACAGGCCGGAGTTTGGAGGTACTCTCACCTTCAATGAGTTTTGCTAGCTGAAAAACAACAACAAACCCAGAGGCCAGACCAGAGGAGGAGGGTACACGCAGGGCAATGAATTGCAGCGTACCGTGGGTAGGTTTTTCCTGCCAACTTTCTATGGGTCATCGAAATGTTCAGCCAAAGCTTGGGTGGAGAAGCTAGACATTTATTTCCAGCTAAATCAGATGGCGGAGGTAGAGGCCATCAAGGTGGTTACACTGCATCTAGAGGGGGAAGCCCATGACTTGTGGTTCCACGGTATGGTTGCGCTGGGTCACTCAGGAGTGAACGCGTATGATGAGTTCACCTAGAGACTGATAGAGAGGTTTGATCGGAAAGATCCAGAGGACCATTTTGCTGAGCTAACCAAGCTCAAGCAGACAGGGAACCCAGAGACATACATCTCTAAGTTCTTGAGATTTTCAATGATGGTTCCAGACTTGTCAATGCCTAGGAGGATCTACATGTACATTGACGGTCCCGCAGAACCTTTGCGGGGGCTAGTGAGATCTACTCGTCCCACTACGGTGCAGGACGTAGTGGGAAGAACTAGAGACTTACAGGACGCTTTGCCGAGGACGAGGGCTTCCATGCCCAATAGACCAACGTTCCAGCAGGGAGGGCGAGACGTGAGAGCCCCACCCCTGAAAGGGAACCAGGGCCGAGGGCCTTTGGTTGATGATACCCGGGGGGATTGAGATGGAGGAAGCTCTGCTTCACCTGTCAGGAGCCATAGGCACTGTGTCACAGGAGTGTCGGAGGTATGGCACATTACATCAAGGTCTTCTGCGACAGTGAGGGAGAAGAGGAGATATGTTATGAGATGGGATCAGATGCTGGCACCGGAGCACCAGGAGAGGATCCTCCACCACCACCTCCTCCAGCAGCAGGAGGATCAGCGTTTGCACCTACCGGAGGGGTCCTTGCATCTTTGCGGGGAGTGCCCAAGTACCTAACGCTGAGGGTCCGAGGAACAGTTCAGGGGCAACGTATCTCAGGGCTGGTAGACAACAGGGCTACACACAACTTCATTGATGCCCAGTTGGTGCAGAGGATAGGCATACAGACAGAGGACTTTGATACATTTCCTGTGTTGGTTCGAGGAGCTAGGGCCATGCAGTACATGCGTTATGTCCCGGCATTGTCAGAAACCATGGGGACATACACCATGAGTGATCACTTCTTTGTGGTTGATATTCAAGACACCAACTAAGTGTTGGGAGTCCAATGGCTCATCACCCTTGGGAAGGTCACCACTGATTGGCAGACACTGGAGATGGAGATTGTGGACAAGAAGAGTGGGAAGTCAGTGATGCTCATAGGCATGCACACGTACTCGCCTCAAACATTTTTTGCGCATAGGATGGAGGCAGATTTCCAGAAGGGAGAAATAGAATGGGTTGTGGAGTTGAGCCTACACACCGAGATGTGCAAGTTCTCCTAGACCGTTACTCGACGGTTTTTGGGTGTTGAGATTTTGTGTATTTGGAGTAGCATCAGTTGTTCTCTAGCTCCCAAATTTTGTGGAGGGACTAGAGTACACTTGATCTACAAGACCCAGAAATGGATTTGGGAAATTTCATCTGGTTTAAGAGATATTAAATTAATTAATTATTTTGATGTATTTCCTAAGTTAAAACTTAGGAAAATAAAACAATTAAAGTGAATTTAATTAAACATGTGATGAAATTGTCTTAAGTCACACAGATCAAGTTTCTTTTAATCTTAGCCATTGTTTAAAGATTTAATCATGGTCGTTGATTTGTCAACGAGAAAAGTATAAAGGAAAGGCTTGGGGTCATTTGTGAGACACACAAAGGTAGAACACTGAAGTTAAGCTGAGATTCTAGGGCAGGGTTGGCTAAGAATACTCAGAAGTGCTTCCGCTGTAGAGAGGGGAATTTAGACCAAGGGGATGATCTGATCCCAGGGTCTAGAATACACAAAGAGGCAGAGAAGAGATCAGCTCAAGGACAGCGTAATTTTCAGGAAACCCTTCAGGGGTTACATACAAACCCTTCAGGGGCAGCGTAGTGAGTGTGTCACCCATTCTGGCGTAACGCAGTCCCTTCCAGGAGCAGCACTAAGGGTTTGGAGGCCATCCAAGGCTAACGCAGAGGCTTTCAGGGGCTTCAGAGGCTGACGCAGTGCATTTCAGGGACAATGTTGGGGTTTCTAGGCCTAGATCTGACTGACTTCTGTAAATCCCGGTTGAGGGTGTGGATCAGTCAATATTTTTGGTCATAGATCAGCTAGGATCTGTAGATCTAGAGTTTTCTCTTTAGGTTTTTCCAGATCTGGAACCCAGAGTTGTGTATTCAAAAATATTCTTAATAATAGAACCCTCCAGCAGCCAGGGACCAGTTTTCCCACATTGGGTTTTTCCGGGGACTATTTGTCCAGAAATAACTATGTCACTTTGTCAATGTGTGCATGTGCTTATTCTAGATCTGAATTGGTAGAGATCTGTTATGTGTTTTTCTTCGATGTTAACTTGAATATATTCAGTTCATAACTTATATAAGTAGGAGGAGCTTAACCAGATTAATAGTAATAATTTCTGCATAAGTGTTAAGATTTAGAAATTTCTACATGGTATCAGAGCAATTGCAGATCTAAAGGGACAGCGCAGTTGACAGGAAGGGAAGATCCGACATGAACCAAGGGAAGGTTCACGCAGTCAAAAGGACTCACGTAGTCCTCCAGAGCACGCAGTGTTGAGATTTTGTGTATTTGGGGTAGCCTCAGTTGTGCTCTAGGTCCCAAATTTTGAGGAAGGACTAGAGTTCACCTGATCTACAAGACCCAGAAATGGATTTAGGAAATTTCATCTGGTTTAGGAGATATTAAATTAATCAATTATTTTAATGTATTTCCTAAGTTTTAAATTAATTAATTATTTTAATGTATTTCCTAAGTTAAAACTTAGGAAAATAAAATAATTGAAGTGAATTTAATTAAACATGTGATGAAATTGTCTTAAGTCACACAGATCAAACTTTCTTTTAATCTTAGCCATTGATTAAAGATTTAATCTTGGTCGTTGATTTGTCAACGAGAAAAGTATAAAGGAAAGGTTTGGGGTCATTTGTAAGATACATAGAGGCAGAGCACTGAGGCTAAGCTGAGATTCTAGGGCGGGGTTGCTAAGAATTCTCAAGTGTTTCAGTTGCAGAGAGGGGAATTTAGACAAGGGGGATGATTTGATCCCGGGGTCTAGAATACACAAGAAGTAGAGAAGAGATCAGGAAAGACAGCGCAGAGGAAGGCAGCAGCAGCAACAGCAGACGGCAGCAGCAGCAACAGGCGGCAGCAGTAGCAACAGCAGACGCCAGTAGCAACAAGCGGCAACAGCAGACGACAGCAGCAGCAGACGGCAGCGGCAGCAACAAGGACGGTGTGATTTTCAGGAAACCCTTCAGGGGTTATGCAGAGACCCTTAGGGGCAGCGTAGTGACTGCGTCA
This sequence comes from Pinus albicaulis, assembly GCA_034641835.2. Classification (NCBI taxonomy): domain Eukaryota; kingdom Viridiplantae; phylum Streptophyta; class Pinopsida; order Pinales; family Pinaceae; genus Pinus; species Pinus albicaulis. The sequence goes on from MU968480.1 coordinate 24,145,256, forward strand.
CCTAGTCTCGGGTAACGCAGTCCCTTCCAGTGACAGCGCTGAGCATTTGGAGGCCTTTAGACGCTGACGCAATGTCTCTCAAGGGCAGATCTGGGGTTTCTAGAACTAGATCTAGCTAAGTTCTGTAAATCTCATTTGAGGGTGTGGATCAGTCAGTATCAAGGTTACTTGGAAGCGAGAGCGGGAGTGGGAGCGCCATTTTTAGAAGCTCTCGGTCCAGAGCGTTTCAGGGAGCATTTATATATATATATATATATATATATATATATATATATATATATATATATATTATATTTTGATGCATATATGTCAACAAAAACATGTAAAATGATGAATTAGACATAAAAAACATAAAAACATAGATTGAAGCATATAACATCAATCATCTAGAAGTTATAATCTTCATCAACCACGCCCACAAGTTGGAAGCATACAACATATTGACTCTTGAGTCTCGCGAATCATCAATCTGAAGGTTTCAAGCTTTCAAAATTCAATATATAACATTGATCATCATTGATATATAACATTTATCATCATTGATTTCAAATTTCAATATCTAACATTTATCATCATTGATTCATTGATTTCAAAATTCAATATACATTTATCGTCATTGATATATAACATTTATCATCATTGATTCATTGATTTCAAATTTCAATATATAACATTTATCATCATTGATTCATTGATCACCATATAACTTTCATGAAGCATCATATTCATGAATCATAATTCATAATGCCTTGTAAACTTATAAATGCCAACTTCAAAGTTTCACCTTTCAAATTCAAACTTCAAACTTAAATTGTCATTAAATATATGAAAGAGTCAAGTTTCAACTGTTCAACTGTCAATAGTTATAAAAGATAAAAACTACTAGAAAATAGAAAAGACTAGTAAACAACAAATCTATTTTATCTATTGGCTGGCCCCTTGCCACGCCCACGAGAAATGTCTAATTTGTGCGAGCCACGAGGAAATGGTGGTCTTCTAGTACTCTCAGGAGTACCACGACCATGACTAGAAGGTGGAGGCTGAATCTGCAAAGGAACAATAGTTTGATATCGAGAACTGGCACTGGCATTGGCACTGGCACCCGCACCCGCACTGCTACCAGTAGATGGTGGGACTGGCCCTGTGTGTGGCAGTGCTGCTGATGCTTCAACATCATCCCTAAAAAGTTCTGCTTCCAATTCTTCCATATGTACCGTGCCGTCCTCCAAATTATCATCCTCTGGGTTGTTGTCCCAGACTCTGTATGATTGATCCTCATTTGCTCGATCACAGTAATGGCTCAACAACCTCAAGTTGTAATGCACATAAACCAAGCTTTCAGCTCGGTTTTCATTCAGCCTGTTTCTTCTCACATTATGTATGAAGCTGTAGGTGCTCCAACACCTCTCTGCAGAAGAAGTGTTCACAACCTATGAGAGAACTTTTTTTGCCAACTTTGGCAAAAGTCCCATGCCGCCATATGCTTCCCACCATGTGAGAGCATCAAATCTGTCTCTGTCTTCCATTGCATGGAAAGAACCAAAGTTAGCAGTGCAACTGAAGTATTTGCCTAATTCAAGGCGCAATCTAGCACACTCCTCCCTGTCGGGTACCAACTTGTCTAATGCCTTCATGTACCCCTCTTGTACCTCTAGATCTGTGTGAGGTTTGATCCTAACCCCACCTCTAGGTGCAGGTTGGTCCAACCAAGATGGAGAGTAATATTTTGGCATAAGGATATATGCCAAGGCATGTAGTGGAACATTGAGTTTATTCCACCATGCACACACACAGTCATGAATCATAGCATACAAGTTGGGATCATTATCCTTAACAACATCTTTTATTTGGCCCAACATGTTGTCCATCTGCTCATAAACCTCCCCAATCATTGGTTTATCTGTATCTGCAAACCGAATCATGTGATAAATGGGCTTGGTGAAATTCAAAATTTCCCTCACACGTGCCCAAAACAAAGGGTCAAGGGCGGTCTCCTCCACATGTTCGAAACCTTGCCTGTCAACTATTGTCGTTGCCCTGTCCTTTAATACCTACCAGTGTGGGCTTGATACCATTGCAGCCAATGACTCTATTACCTTCAAAAGGCACCTGAAGGTGAGGTAATAGCTAGCAAATCTAGTCTTTGCTATCTTCAACAACTCCAATTTGGAGTGAGTGACTCTATTACCTTCAAAAGGCACCTGAAGGTGAGGTAATAGCTAGCAAATCTAGTCTTTGCTATCTTCAACAACTCCAATTTGGAAAAGCCCATGGGTATTGCTATGATTTGTAACAAATTTTATCATTTTTTACCTCTCTTGTGCAAGTCACCAAGCCATTTGAATTGAGGTTGTTTGTTTTTAATGATGTCATGCATCAAAAGGTTCATTGTGTGAACCAAACACCCAGACCAAAATATGTTGGGGTATTTATCCTCAATAATTGGTCCTGCTACCTTATAGTTAGCAGCGTTATCAATGATGACCTGTATGACATTGTATGGCCCAGTCTTTTCAATTATATCAAGTAATGGTTCTGCAATGTTAATGCCGGTTTTGAATTTTGAATTTGTCTGAATAATCATATGCTGACAGGAAGATTGCACCACTAACCAGCACAGCCAAAACACTTATCAACGACTTTCCTTTTACATTGGTCCATCCATCAGAGACAATGGACACCCCATGCTCATTCCACGAATTTGTCATTCTAGCCAAGGAATGGTTTATTCTAGCTTTCTCATGATCAAGACCCACGGTTCTGGCCTTGTCATACCCAGGGCTCCTGTATCCTTTGGGGGCACCATTAATGGCAGAAACCATTTAATGCCAATAAGGTGAGTGAAGAACATTGAATGGCACCCCACATGCATATAGAAACCGGTAAACTTTTGAATCCACATCATTCCTACACCTTCGTCCAGGAAATCAGATATGGTTCTATGCCTTAATCCAAGTGTGCCACTACCTCCATAACCACTGGCATGGGTGGAAGCTGGACTTGTTTGTCCATGACGTGATGGGCCTGAATAAGAATCAATGAAACCCCTAGATCTTTTAGATCTCTGTAGGGTAGCCTCCTCTTCCTTTCTATATTTCTCTCTCTGTGTTGCTGGCACACTGGTACAAATTTTGATTCCTATATTTTTTTCTCCATCCCCTGACATTTTCCCACAAAGGTGCCTTCTCGCACGAGTGCATGAACCATTGTATTGTTTATTGCAATGGGGGCAAATAAATTTAGTGGTTCCACCACCTTTCCCTCCTTCCTGTTTCTGAACATATTTCCACAAAGGTGTCTGAGTTTGGTCTTGTCTAGTTGGGGAATTTGTGTCCTCATGTTCTCCACTCCCCACTTCCTCTTCAACATAATCCTCCTCCTCTTCAAGATTTTCTTCAAATCCACAATAACCCTCCTCTTCATCCTCCTCTTCTCTGATTTGCCTCTTTTTTCTACTCTCCAACACCATTATTACAAAGAAAGGAACCAACATGAGGAAAATCCCTAGCCATATAGCCATGATGTTTCAAGTTTCTAGCCTGCAAAAAAAATGGAGAAATGCCAAATGGGAATAGGAAATGCAACAAAGGAAAAAAACAATTCAATTTTTAAGTTTTAAACACAATAAAATGCAACATTCAAGAAAAAAATCAAGTTTTCATTTTTAAACAACTTACAAATTCATACTAGAAAATACAAAATTAGATTAGAAGACCTACCTCTTTCTTTCAATCCTCCTGTTGCCTTGCAGCTTGCTCCTTGCTCTCTCCTTGTCACTTCTGCAGCTCCGCTCTCAAGCTCTCCTTCTTGATCCTCTTGCTCTTCTCACTCTCTCACTCACTCAACTACAAACAATAAACAAAATGAGCCTCCCTCCCTCTTAAAAACAAATCGATTTTTTCAACAAAAAAAATTTCTCGCCAGCGGGAAACGTTTTTTTTGCTGAGGAGTGTTCGAGAGCAAACGCTCCTCGACCGCTTCCGGCGTTTAAAAAACGCTCCCGAAGCATTTTTTAAACGTCGGAAGCGCTCAGGGAGCGTTCACTCCCGATTGCTTGCGGAAACGCTCCCGAAAAGGCAGGGAGCGTTTTTACAAGGTCGGAAACGCGCTCCCAAAAATGCTCCCCTCAAGAAGCGTTTTCGGGAGCGCGTTTCCGAGCACTCCCAAAACGCTCCCAAACGGAGCGCGTTTCGGGAGCGGGAACGAGGGGGGGTAAAGCTTCCCCGCAACCCTGGTCAGTATTGTTGGTCTTAGATCAGCCAGGTGTTGCAGATCTAGAGTTTTCTCTGTAGGGTTTTCCAGATCTAGAACCCAGAGTTGTGTATTCAGAAATATTCTTAATAATAGAGCCCTCTAGCAGCCAGAGACCGGTTTTCCCACATTGGGTTTTTCTGGGGACAGTTTGTCCAGAAATAACTATGTCACTTTGTCTATGTGTGCATGTGCTTAGTCTAGATCTGAATTGGTAGAGATCTATTATGTGTTTTGCTTTGATGTTAACTTGAATTTATTCAGTTGATAACTTGTATAAGTAGGAGAAGCTTAACCGGATTAACAGAAATAATTTCTGCATAAGAATTAAAATTCAGAAATTTCTACATGGTATCAGAGGGATTGCAGATCTAGAAGGTTCATCAACTAAAGCATTTGAAGGATCTAGCTACAAAAAGCAGCTGGAAAGGCAGCAGAAAAGAAGATCTGAAGGGACAGCGCAGTTTTCAGGACGAGATTCACGCAAAGGGAAAGGTAACGTTGTCCAGCGCTGTGTCCTAGCAAGCCCACGCAATTACTGCGCAGAGGCAGCTTAGAAACAGCGTTGGTTAGGTCTAAAGCCAACCAGTCAGATCCAGAAAAAAAGTCTCCAGAAAAGTTGTAGAAATTCAAAAAAGTTGGTGGGGTTAAATTTTTGAAGTTTTCATATTTTTAATCTTAGCACAAGTGACAAAGTTTGGGCAGAGATCAACTTCTCAAAGAGTTTCTTGCCAAAGGAAACTTGCAGTTTGGTCAGAGGATCAAAGAAGAAGCTGAAACATATTTGATTTGGTAGATTTCCAAGGAGGGAAATCAAGTGTCAAAGGGAGCAGAGGGTTCCCAGTTCGAAAAGGACCCTAGATCCAAGATCTCTAGCATAGAGAAGAGGAGCTCCGACACATTCTGAGCAGATGGCTCCTCATGGATTGCGTGATCAGGATAGGCTAGAGGGCCTCTAAAACTTTTCGGTATGGAAAGCTAGGATCCTGATTGTCCTAGAGGCATATGGTCTAAGAGATCATGTAGAGCAGACCCTGGCCACGCCGATAGATGCAGATCTCCTAAGGAAGCATAGAGAAGTTATTGGGCATGCCAAGCAGCTGATAATGGACAGTATCAAGGATCACATTGTGGCACACATAGCTGAGAAGAGGACAGCTAATGAGATGTGGAAGGCCTTGACTTCCCTATATGAGGGATAATCAGTCCAAAATAAGATGTCTTTGGAGGCCTAAATGAGGTCATTCATGATGACCAAGGGAGAAGACATCGAGCATTTCCTCTTCAGATTGTAGTCAATCAGGGATCAGATGACTGCAACGGGTGCAACCGTAGATGATGCAGTGATAGTCAGGACTGCCCTCAATGCAGTCACGAATGAGTGGGAAACCTTTGTCCAAAGTATCTTGGGCAGAGCAGACCTCCCAGATTGGGACAGCTTGTGGTCGATCCTGCAGCAAGAAGAACTACAAAGGTTCACCAAGAAGCAGCACAGCCCTGCGTTGAGAAAGGTTAAGAAGGAAGAGGAGGAAGATGCAGCCTCGGCATCGAAGAAGCAACCAAAGAAGAAGAAGGATCTTTCTAAGATCAAGTGCTTCCAGTGTGGCGAAATGGGAGATTTTGCCAGCCATTGTCCAGAAAAGAAGAAGGACAAGGAAGCATCTTCTTCCAAGGCAGTTGTGGCAGATAATGGGTCAAGAGATGATGTAGCCATGAGTGCTCATGAACCACGGAGGTGGGGTGACATGGACATGTAGAGGAGCTACAAGGAAGTAAGGCAGGATCCTTAAGCAGCTTGTTGACCACACTTTGTCAACTACCCCATAGCAATACACCCCCATTTTTTCAAATGGGATTCGTCATGTTCGATGTGATCGCGCCATTCAGATTCTATCACCAGACGACAGTTTTTATAAATGATGTAAACCCATTCTGCATGTAATGATGTAAATGATCTAAGTAAGACTGTCAATGTATGTAACAACCTAGGTAAGCCTAGTATGTTGTTGATGATTTCCATCCTAGGAGGTTTTTTGTCTCACTGATTCACGTAAGTGATCGGCAGAGTTTTTCCCTCCAGCTTCACCCCAAAGCTAGGGTGGATTTTATCATCAGCATACTAAGTGAGTCCTAGTGTTTCTATCGAGTCCTTGTAAAAGTAGTTTGAGCTACTTGGTCTACTAGATCATGTTTTGAGTCGCAGAATTGGATATTTATTTGAGGGTCTATACGAATGGGTATTCCCCCTTCATGTATGTAAATGTATTATCTCATGTAAAAGAGGGTTGGAAAAATAATTATAATCCCCTCTCAGTCAATTAATTAAATTTTCTGGTCAATTAATTTAAAAAATCTTAAACCAGAAATTTAATTAATTTAGGGTCCTAAGTTAGGATTAAATCTTTAAAAGCAAAATTTGTGGGTCCTTGGAAAATGATTTTGGAAGCCCAGGCCAAGGGAATATTGAGAATTTTAAGAAATTTTGGACCTTTGGGCCTTGGTGGTTAAGTCAAGGTCAAAATTTTGGGGTAATTAACTCAAAAATAATATTTCTGAGTTAAATAAAATTGAATTAAATGATAAATTCGTTTTTTCCCCAAAATTTTAATTTCAATGCTCCGGATTAAAAGATGATTAAATCTTTTGGACGGTTGAGATTATTTTGACAAGGATCATCCAAACTAGCCATTGGAGATTTTGTCCTATAAATTTAGAGGTCTTTGTCAGTATTGAATCATCCGATCTCAGGATCGTGCACTTGTCTTGGAAGCTCTTGTAAATTTTTGAGGAATAAAGCATAAAGACTTTGGGGTTACAAATTTTGATGTTCCTTCTCGGATCTATGTGGTGAATTGTCTCTAAACTCTGCTACTTTGTTTTTGCATTTTATGGTTGATGGCCTTCATGGATTAATCTGCATACAGGTATCTTGTGTCTGGGTTTATAAAATAACATTTTGATTTTTCTGAAAAGGTCTCATGTTGTTTTCTTAAATATCTATCGATCTAAGGTTCAGATCTAAGTGTGCAGGGAAATATTTTTTGAGGTTGAGCGTCTGGGGAAGTCTTCGGTTGGACCAGCCGACATTCAATAAACATAAATGTGAAAAGCTCATTATTTGTTAAATTCCAAGTCTATCTTACGAAATTGGTGGTTTTGCAGGGTTTTCTAAGGCTTGTGCCTCTCCCAAACATTTTAAATCTCTGAAAATTGTTCTAAAATGGATTCAAATCTGACCATGAGGGTTTTAAATCTGTAAACTAGTTGTAAATTCGTAAATTTTTTTTAGGACTGTAAGGGTCTAATCGTTTCTTGGTGTGCATCTTCAGATCTGGCCAGTTTCTTGCAGATTCAGGGTTCAAATCGTAAATTTTTTTAAGATCTAAGGCAGATCTAGCCTCCAAAGTCCAAATTTGCCCTTCGAATTACTACTGCGAATAAAACCTGATATTATTTGATCTAAAGGGCTAAGTTTAAATTGAAAAAATTTTAAAATTCGCTGGGTAGATTTTCGTACAACTGGGTTCTCTCAACGCTGCCTCTGTCCCAGTTTCCGTCTACCGTCCAGCATGCAAAATCGCCCTCATTTATTCGCTGCTCCATCCCCTTCATTCAATCCCTCACCGCTTCTCCTATCTCTGACGTCCGATCTTCATTTGAAATTCTGCCATCGAACAGCAGCCATCCTCTCCATCGAACGCCCTTCTGTGTCTGAGCCAGCTTTTCCTTTGCCCATCGAACTCTGCATTTCTTCACTTACCTGTCTGATCGTTCACTCCTCAAGTTTGTTGTCCATCGATTTCGTTTTCTTCTTGCTTCCGTTCAAGCCAGGTCTTCTTAACGTCGAGCTCTCGTCCCTCATGCTCCCTCCTCTGCAAACTAACCCTCGCATCCTTTTTCACGCTGTCGACGTCCGAGCTTCATCTCTGCACTACACTACCTTTCAGACTTGCCGTTGACGTCCCTGTCTCCCGTCCAGCTCCCTCGTCGACCTGCAAACGATAAAACCCAAGCGATAAACCTTACGTCTTTGTCTTTTCATTGGATTCGGAATTTTGTTTTGGGTTAGCGTACTGTACAATTTATTTTTTTTTGTTCGTTAGATGTTAGTAAAGTTTTAGTCTAGATTTAGATTTTTAATATTCGATTTTTGTTAAGTTAATCGTAGGCTAGGTTTGGTTAGGATTTAGGTTTCGATTTTTGAAGTTTTAGATTTAATGTATAGTTTGTAAGGTAGCGATTAGTCGTAGTTTTTTTTAGTTTTAATTAGATTTTGTCTTGAATTTCTTTTAGATTTTAATAAATTTAGTTTAGTTTGTTTTAAGATCTAACGTAGGTTTTAGTTTAGATTTAATTTAGTCTAACTTTAGCTTTAATTTTAGATTTTAAATTTTAGATATTAAATTTTAATTTAACCTTAGTTTAAATTTAACTTAGTTTTAATTTGTGTGTTTAGTTTCAGACTTGACCTTTAGATTTTGATTAGAGTTGATTTAGTTTTAGATTAAATTTTTAATTTAGAGCTTGATTTAGATTCAAAAAATAATAAAAAATATAAAAAATCTCAAAATCCTAAAAATCTGGAAAATACAAAAAATATATAAAATTTCAAATTTTTATAGTCAAGTGCGCTAAATTTTTTTTATCTAAAGTTTTGACTATAGAAACATTTTCTGGATCAAAATTAATTGAAGCATCATAAATCTGGAAATATTGCAAATATCTGGCATTTTTATCTTGTGATAATATTGTTGTGGGTTTAAGATATTTTAATGCATGGTTGTGGTGTTTTTCAATTGAATATCATTGTAATCAATCGTGTTTTAATAAGCAGCAGTTAATCAGCACTTACTTGTCTATAATTGCATAACGGGATCTTGTTTGACTCCATAAGGCACTGGTTTTAAGCGTGAAATCTAATTTAGATCTGTGGAATCTTGTTCATTTTATCAAGTATTTGATGTCTAAGCTGTGTCTCCTGGATTCTTCATCCTCATTTCTAATAGGGTCTACCTCCCTTAGCTTGCAAGGAGAAAACTTAAATAGAGAGATTGGGGATAAAGGTGACAGCCCCCAATCTGAGCCGTTGTCGCGGTGCCTGGACAATCTGTGCGACAACACAGCTCATCTCTTGGATCACAAGCGAGCTACGGCAGCCTTAAGACAGTAGTGGGACAAGTGGAGCAGTGGGTGCATAGATCACAGATGAAGCAGAGGCAAAGGCAGATCTAAAGAGGGACACTTAACTCACACTTAGGATAAAAACATTTCCTAAAGTCACTTGGAGACATGATTACTTGGCAGCGTGGGGCCTAGAGGACGAAGTGGCAGCGTGGAGGAGATGTTAGCATGGGCAGCATGGGCCGAAGTCAGCACAGAGCTAGAAGGACATCGTGGCGCAAGGAGAAAGTGCAGTTGATGGTGGGGCCTAAGTGAGAGCAAGGGTCTCCAAGCATAAAAAGGGAGAGAGGCTCCGCATTTTGATCATTCGATTATGCATCTATGTTATTTGTCTCTTGATATTGAGCACGCTTTTGTTGTTTAGCAAAGTCTGCATGTCATGTTCAACACATTGGGTGTCTCCGTGTGGAGTCCCAACCTCAGCCCCGGGGGACTTCGAGTGCCTACTCGGGTGAGGAGTTCTATCCTTTTTTTGCCAGAGAGAGTTACAGCAACCACAGTTGGGAGCATTCACTTACAGAGACAGCGCAGTCAGTGAGAGGGAGGACGCAGTCTTTGGAGGAGGTGATTCCAGATTGAGGGTCTATCAGGGGATTTAGCTCGGGAGAGTTGGAAAGGGGTTAGCCCTTCCCTATTCCATCATTTTGGTAGAGTTGGAGGCCATTTTTTGCAGGAGATTATTCAGGGCCATCGTTTATCATTGGGACAGCGTGAAGCCTCAAGGGAGGTCATTTTCAGAGGTCAGCCATTTCAGAAAAGCTCTCTGGGCTTTTTTGGGTATTGTGTGGAGAGGCCATTCCCAAAGTTTCATAATTTTCTGAGGTGGGGAGAAGCCCCAAATCGTCAGTTCATTCCAGCAGTAGCAGTAGCACCAGCAGCTTTGGAGATTACGCAGTCATTGAGGGAGCAGCCATTCAATGATATATTCTGAGAGTATTTCTATGCTTGCCCAGTGCAAGCCAAAGTGCCATCATTCTAATCACCTTTGTACTTATTTCATCTTCTGGTATTTAATAAAATGGCTCAGTGTTCTCCATATTATCTCTTGTTCATGTGATGTCTCTCTAGTTGTTGAAGTTCTTTGTTTATGTGCTTTATGTTGCTGTTTATTTCTATTTGAAATATTACACAGTAGCAGCGCAGAGGCTGATGTGACTTCAATAGCACAGTGCAGTACTGATTACGCAGTGCAGAGCTACAGCAGCGCAAGGAGCTTTAGAGGGACAGCGTAGTACAGCAGCAACGTGATAGATTTCAGCACAAGGAGTTGATGTGACTTCAGTAGTGCAGAGGGAGTCTGATTACGCAGGCAGAGCTGTAGCTGTGCATCGTTCTTTAGATGCCAGCACAGATTTGTAGCCTATGGAGCTTCAGTGATGAGGATGCAACCCATCAAGCTTGTTTGTCAAAGATTGGGCAGGAGATTCAGTTGTTTCTCTCAACAACTGAAGTTGCAGTGCAGCAGATCAGCAGTGGTAGTGCTATGAGCAACACAGATGCAGCATATTGAGAGGGAGCTGCAATACAGTGGTTGCAGTGGCAATGGGAGAGTCATGGGCAGCAGTACAGAATGGCAGCAATAGTGCAGAGTTGAGTGGCAAGAGGCCAAGCTTCAACAGCACAGAACCAGTGCCCAAAATCATGTAATGCATGAGTGACATGTATTGCTAGAGCACACCCTTGATGCTAAGAGGGAGTGTTGAGATTTTGTGTATTTGGGGTAGCATCAGTGGTACTCTAGGTCCCAAATTTTGAGGAAGGACTAGAGTTCACCTGATCTACAAGACCCAGAAATGGATTTTGGAAATTTCATCTGGTTTAGGAGGTATTAAATTAATTAATTATTTTAATGTATTTTCTAAGTTAAAGCTTAGGAAAATAAAATAATTAAAGTGAATTTAATTAAACATGTGATGAAATTGTTTTAAGTCGCACGGATCAAGCTTTCTTTTAATCTTAGCCATTGATTAAAGATTTAATCTTGGCCGTTGAATTGTCAACGAGAAAAGTATAAAGGAAAGGCTTAGGCTCATTTGTAAGATACACAAAGGCAGAGCACTGAAGCTAAGCTAAAGATTCTAGGGCAAGGTTGCTAAGAATTCTCAAGTGTTTCAGTTGCAAAGAGGGGAATTTAGACCAAGGGGATGATCTAATCCCGGGGTCTAAAATACACAAGAAGCAGAGAAGAGATCAGGAAAGACAGCGCAGAGGAAAGCAGCAGCAGCAGCAGCAAGGACAGCGTGATTTTCAGGAAACCCTTCAGGGGTTATGCAGAGACCCTTAGGGACAGCGTGGTGACTACATCACCCAGTCTGGGGTAACACAGTCCCTTCCAGTGACAGCTTTGAGCATTTGGAGGCTTTCAGAGGCTAACGCAGTGTCTCTCAAGGGCAGATCTGGGGTTTCTAGGCCTAGATCTGGTTGAGTTCTGTAAATCCCATTTGAGGGTGTGGATCAGTCAGTATTGTTGGTCTTAAATCAGCCAGGTGCTGCAGATCTAGAGTTTTCTCTGTAGGGTTTTCTAGATCTGGAACCCAGAGTTGTGTATTCAGAAATATTCTTAATAATAGAGCCCTCCAGCAACCAAAGACCGGTTTTCCCACATTGGGTTTTTCCGAGGACAGTTTGTCCAGAAATAACTATGTCACTTTGTCTATGTGTGCATATGCTTATTCTAGATCTAAATTGGTAGAGATCTGTTATGTGTTTTGCTTTGATGTTAACTTGAATTTATTCAGTTGATAACTTGTATAAGTAGGAGAAGCTTAACCGGATTAACAAAGATAATTTCTGCATAAGAATTAAGATTCAAAAATTTCTATATGCGGAAATGCAGAGAGAACATGACATGAAGGTGTTGGCATCCAGACTAGAGAAGGATCTTACCTGTGTGTCAAGCACAGCTCCTCCAGATGTTTGGTATATTGACAGTGGAGCATCTGCTCATATGACGGAGGTTCGAGAATGTCTTTCAAGCTATCAAGAAGAGTACATGAATTTCCAAATAACTATGGGAAATAAGGAAAAATGTACCCCCATCGGGAGAGGTACCGTAACTTTTCAGATGGAGGATTGCCACAAGATTCGAGCCACGAATGTTCTTCATGTACCAAGGTTGGGGATGAACTTACTCTTGATGTCTCAACTTCAGAACAAGGGCTATGATGTATACTTTATTCAAGATAAACTATATGTCAAACATCCTAACTGGAGCAAAAAGGCACAAATCGGAGTAAGGAGTCAAAAGCTGTATAAACTTCAGCTTGAATCTCCGGTGGCCCTGATCGTCAGTACAAATGACAGAGATCTGAATGAGTTATGGCACAGAAGGATGGGGCATCTACATCATGGAGCCTTGGGGATTCTCAACAATACTATCATAGGGGCTCCTGAACTCGGCACAAAAAAAGACGATGTTTGCAAAGGATGCATACTAGGGAAGTATGCTAAGGTAGCGTTTCCAAGAAGCAGCAGCAAAGCCAAAGGTGTGTTACAGTTAATACACTCTAACATTTGTGGTTCGATGTCTACAACAGCTCTCAATGGGGCAAAATATTCTTCCACCTTCATTAATGATTATTCCAGGAAAACTTGGATCTATTTTCTGAAGACCAAAGATGAAGTCTTTAATCGGTTTAAAGATTTCAAAGCATTGGTGGAGACCTCTATAGGAAAGAAGATCAAGAAGTTAAGGTCAGATAACAGTGGAGAATATATCGATAAATACTTCACAAATTTCTGTGCACAGGTTGGCATCAACAGAGAGTGGACAGCTCCTTACAATCCAGAACAAAATGGAGTTGCAGAATGGAAGAATTGGACCATAATAGAAGCTGCAAGGGCAATGTTGTACGACCAGGAAATGCCCAAATTCTTATGGGCAGAGGCCTGCAACACAGCAGTCTATATTCAGAACAGAGTTCCAAATAGGGCTTTGGGGAAGGTGATTCCCGAAACTGTGTTCACAGGCAGCAAGCCAAAAGTGAGCCACATTAGGATATTAGGCAGCATAGCATACTGCCACGTTCCAAACGAAAAGAGGAAGAAGATGGATCAAACTGCAGAAAAGGGTTTTCTGATGGGCTATAGTGAGAATGCAAAGGCATACCACGTCTATATTCCAGAGAGCAGGAAAGTCGTGGTAAGAAGGGATGTAAAATTCCTTGAAGAGAAAGCCTTTAGGAAATCTCGAGAGATGGCCACAGATACGCAGATTGAGGAAGATCCACTGGTACAGCCTCAACGACCTCTGGAGGAGAGGTCCAGTGCCTCTCCAAGGCACAATTGTTCTAAGGGAAGCTCCTCCGACGAAGAACAGAAGGAAGAACGGTGAGACCACCCACCACTGATGGGAGACCGAGCAAAGAACTCCAACAGATTCTTAGAGATGCAAACGGATTTGTTGGACCACCTAGACAAGGGAAGAGGATAAGGAAACAACCTGACAGATATCAGGCACTGGTAGCTCAAGTTGGAGAGCCCTCTACCTTTCGAGAAGCAGCTCAGCATCAGGTATGGGTAGATGCCATGGTAGAGGAGTACAACTCCATCATGACCAATGATGTCTAGGAAGTAGTCCCTAGAACACAGGGCAGATCTGTTGTAGGATCAAGGTGGATCTACAAGATCAAATATGCTGCAGATGGCAGCATAGAGAAATTCAAAGCAAGATTTGTAGCAAAGGGGTATGCCCAAAAGGAAGGCATTGACTATGAAGAAACCTTTGCTCCACTAGCACGGTACACTTCTATCAGATCCATCATCTCTTTGGCAGCGCAGATGGGATGGGAGATTCACCAGATGGATGTCAACACTGCGTTCTTGAACAGTGTGATAGAGAAGGAAGTATACATAGAGCAGCCAGAGGGCTTCGAGACACATGAGTAGAAGACTCATGTTTGCAGACTTAAGAAAGCCTTGTATGGCTTGAAACAAGCCCCCAGGGCATGGTATGGTTAGATTGATGGCTACTTGTAGAAGATGGGGTTCGTCAAGAGTGACGCAGATCCCAACTTGTACTACTTAAGAGTAGGAGATGAGCCACTCATCCTTGTTCTGTATATGGACGACTTGTTTTTGACCAGGTCATCCAAGCTCCTGAAGCACTGCAAGAAGAATCTGGCAACAGAATTCGACATGAAGGACTTGGGACAGATGCAGTATTTTCTTGGGTTAGAAGTTTGGCAGCATGAAGGGGAAGTCTTCCTAGGACAAGGAAGATACACTACAGAGATTCTGAAAAGATTCCAGATGGAAGACTGTAGACCCATGGCCACGCCAATGATCACTAACTGGAAGAAGATAGACACATCAGAGGATGATGAGGCTGATCCCAGTTTGTACAGATAGCTCATCGAGTCAATAATGTATTTGGTCAACACGAGAACAGACATCTGTTATGCAGTGAATACCCTTAGTCAGTTCATGGTGGAACCAAGGAGGGCTCACTGGGCAGCAGCCAAACATATTCTCAGATACTTGAGAGGGACAGTCGAGTATGGAATAAAGTACACCAAGGAAAATGAAATCCAGTTGAGTGGGTTCACAGATGCGGACTGGGTTGGAAGCACAGTAGATCAGAAAAGTACCAGTGGGTATTGTTTTAGTCTCGGATCAGGAATGACCTCCTGGTGCAATAGGAAACAGAAGTTCGTAGCACTGAGCTCAACCGAGGCAGAGTACATGGCAGCAAGCACGGCTTCGTGTGAGGCCATATGGCTCCGCAAATTAATCTTGAACTTACTCAAGAAACAAATAGAGCCGACCAAGATCATGTGCGATAATCAGAGTTGCATCAAGCTCTCTGAAAATCTGATGTTTCATGACCGGTCGAAGCACATTGACATTCATTGTCACTTCATCCGAGACTATGTTCAGAAGGGAGCAGTACAATTGCGATACACTCCTACAGGTGAACAAGTGGCAGATATGCTCACAAAAGCTCTGAATAAGGTCAAGTTCGCTTACTTCAGAGAGAAGATGGGGATGATCGATAACCCCTTCCACTAAAGGAAAGGGTGGTCTTCTGAAGAAGAGGGAGCTGCAGTACGGAGGTTGTAGTGGCAGTGGCAGAGTCATGGGCAGCAGTATAGAATGGCAGTGGCAGTGCAGAGTTGAGTGCCAGGAGGCCAAGCTTCAGCAGCACAGGACCAGTGCCCAAAATCATGTAATGCGTAAGTGTGATGTATTGCTAGAGTACACCCTTGATGCTAAGAGGGAGTGTTGAGATTTTGTGTATTTGGGGTAGCATCAGTTGTTCTCTAGCTCCCAAATTTTGTGGAGGGACTAGAGTACACTTGATCTACAAGACCCAGAAATAGAATTGGGAAATTTCATCTGGTTTAGGAGATATTAAATTAATTAATTATTTTAATGTATTTCCTAAGTTAAAACTTAGGAAAATAAAATAATTAAAGTGAATTTAATTAAACATGTGATGAAATTGTCTTAAGTCACATGGATCAAGCTTCCTTTTAATCTTAGCCATTGATTAAAGATTTAATCATGGCCGTTGATTTGTCAACGATAAAAGTATAAAGGAAAGGCTTGGGGTCATTTGTAAGACACACAGAGGTAGAGCACTGAAGCGAAGCTGAGATTCTAGGGCAGGGTTGGCTAAGAATACTCAAAAGTTCTTTAGCAACAGAGAGGGGAATTTAGACCAAGTGGATGATCTGATCCCAGGGTCTAGAATACACAAAGAGGTAGAGAAGAGATCAGCTCAAGGACAGTGCAGAGGAAGGCAGCAGCAGCAAGGACAGCGTAATTTTCAGGAAACCCTTCAGGGGTTACACAGAGACCCTTTAGGGGCAGCGTAATGACTGTGTCACCCATTCTTGGGTAACGTAGTCCCTTCCAGGAGCAGCGCGGAGGGTTTGGAGGCCATCCAAGGCTGACGTAGAGGCTTTCAGGGGCTTCAGAGGCTGACGTAGTGCATTTCAGGGACAACGCTAGGGTTTCTAGGCCTAGATCTGACTGACTTCTGTAAATCCCGATTGAGGGTGTGGATTAGTTAGTATTTTTGGTCCTAGATCAGCCAGGAGCTGTAGATCTAGAGTTTTCTCTGTAGGGTTTTCCAGATCTGGAACCCAGAGTTGTGTATTCAGAAATATTCGTAATAATAGAACCCTCCAGCAGCTAGAGACCGGTTTTCCCACATTGGGTTTTTCCGGGGACTATTTGTCTAGAAATAATTATGTCACTTTGTCAATGTGTGCATGTGCTTATTCTAGATCTGAATTGGTAGAGATCTGTTATGTGTTTTGCTTCGATGTTAACTTGAATTTATTCAGTTGATAACTTATATAAGTAAGAGGAACTTAACCAAATTAACAGTAATAATTTCTGCATAAGTGTTAAGATTCAGAAATTTCTACATTGGGGATATTCCACCAGGACAGCCACCAGATTGGGGGTTTGAGCACACTATTGAACTGGAGTCCAACATTCAGGCCGTGATCACCACCCCATACAGGCATCCCAAGGCCTATAGGGATGAGATTGAGAGAGCTAGTCATGAGCACTTATCATTGGGGCACATTAGACCCAGCACAAGTCCATTCGCTTCTTCAGTGGTTTTGGTGAAGAAGGATGGCACAGTGCGAATGTGCATAAACTACAGGGCCCTGAACAAGAAGACCATGAAGAACCGCTACCCTATTCCCAGGATCGATGAGTTGATGGATAAGCTAAGGGGAGTGAAGTTCTTCTCCAAGATTGATCTGAGGTCAGGGTTCCACCAAATCAAGGTGAGGGACCAGGTTGTCCCCAAGACTGTGTTTCATTGTCACTATGGCCATTTCGAGTTCTTGGTGATGCCCTTCGGGCTAACCAATGGTCCGGCTACTTTCCAGTCTTGCATGAACCACATTGTCCGTGGTCAATTGAGGAAGTTTGTGTTGGTGTTCTTTGACGATATCCTCATATACAGCCGCACATGGTGTTGAGATTTTGGGGTAGCATCAGATGTGCTCTAGCTCAGAAATTTTGTGGAGGAGCTGGAGTACATGAGATCTCAAAGACCCAGAAAGCGTTTGGAGAAATTCCATCTGGTTTAATAGTTATTCAAATAATTAATCTTTTTAATTAAGGTCCCTAAGTCTAACTTAGGATAATTAAAAGATTAAAGTGAATTGAATTAAACATGTGATGACAATGTTCTAAGTGACATGGATCAAGCAGCTTCTAATCTTAGCCGTTGATTAGAGATTAGATCACGGCCGTTGGTTTGCCAACGAGAAAAGTATAAGAGAAGGGTTTGGGGTCAGTTGGAGAACACACATATTGGCAGAACACTGAAGCTAAGTCGAAATTCTAGGGTGTGGTTTGCTAAGAATTTCGAAGTGAATTTGCAGTGCGAAGAGGGGAAGTATTGGCGAGCGATGATTTGATCCGAGGCCAAGAATACAAAAACCGCAGAGAGGCAGCATACCAGGCAATGCAGAGGCCAGCCAAAGCTACACAGTTCAGCCAGAGCCACGAAGAGGCAACACAGAGGCAGCAGGAACCCTTCAGGGGTGACGTAGGCCCAGTCAGGGCAGCGCAGGGGCAGCGTAAGCCCATAGAAGGTGACGTAGGCCCTTCCATAGCAGTGCAGAGTTTGACGTAGGCCAGAAAGGCTGACACAAAGGACTGAGGGACAGCGCTGGGGTTTCCAGTGAGCCAGAAAGGGCTTGAGTTCTGTAAATCTCGTTTGAGGGTGTGAATCAGCCATATTTTTTGTCTCTGAGTGAAAGAGGTATTACTGCCGTGATTTTCTCTGTAGGGCTAACCATGTCTGGTGCCCATAAATTGTTGTATTCGGATTCTGCATAATAATAATAAAACCCTCTAGAGCTAGCTGCACTGGTTTTCCCGCATTGGGTTTTTCCAAGGACAATTGTCCAAAAATAAGTGTCCTTTGTGTGATTGTCTCAATTATTTTTTCAGTTCTTGCTCTGTATATTGGTGTAGGCTGCAGTGTATTTACATTAATATTTTTACTGAAGTATTCAGAAAAATAATTTGTTAATATAAACACAAGTAGATAATGTAAATCAGTTTTTCTACAGTAGGATTCCTGGTTTAGATTCAGAAATTTTCACACATGGGAGGAGCATTTGCAGCACATAAAGACGGTGTTGTGTATCTTGGAGGAGCAACACTTCTATGCCAAGTTGTCCAAATGCGAGTTTGGTTTGACAGAGATGCTCTGTTTGGGGCATATCATTGGAGTGGACGGAGTGAGAGTCCACGAAGAGAAGATCAGGGCCATCCGGGATTAGCCAGAGTCAAAGAATGTGACGGAGCTCCAGGGGTTTGTGGGTATTTGTACCTACTACTAGAAGTTCGTCAAAGGGTTTTCACAACTTGTAGCACCCCTCACAGACCTCACCAAAAAGGGGGCTTTCAGCGGGACTAAGACTGCACAGAGGGCTTTTGACAAGCTCAAGGAGGTGATGAGCAGTTGTCCAGTATTAGCCCTGCCAGACTTCACACAGCCATTTTTGCTGGAGTGTGATGCTTCAGGGGAGGGGGTAGGCACAATACTGATGAACGGGGGACACCCCATAGCTCTCGAGAGCCAGAAGCTGTTTCCGCATGAAAAACTATACCCCATATAAGACAAGGAGATGTTGGCCATCATGCATGCATTGGCCAATTTTATGCAATATCTTGGGGGGAACAGGTTATGGCTGAGGACAGATCACAACAACCTTCGATTCTTCCTCGAGCAGAAGCAGTTGCAGGAGAGGTAGCAGAAATGGGTCATCAAGATCCAGGCATACGATTTTGACATTGAGTATGTCAAGGGGAAGAACAATGTAGTAGAAGATGCATTGTCCCAAATACCAACGTCTCTATCCTTGATGGGCATTGATGTGGATTGGAGGGCTTCGCTTGACTGCTGGCGAAGTACTCCAAAGATCGATTTGCATGCGAGGTACTGGAAGGGTAGGTGACAGATGACCGGTATAGGGTGATGGATCAGGTCATCTACTAATGTAACCGGATCTTTTTTATAGGCAACTCCTGGCCACGAGAGAAGATTTTGCATGGAGCACATGACTCGCCACTTTCAGGACACCAGGGGTTCACCGAGACATACAGGGCCATCAAAGAGAGGTTCTCTTGGAAGGGCCTCAAGGAAGACGTACTCCGGCATGTCAGGGAGCGCGAAATCTGCCAAAAGAACCAGGGAGAGTTGAACCATCCGGCGGGGTTGTTGCAGCCGCTTCCCATTCTAGAGGGGAAATGGGAAAGCATTTCTATGGACTTCATCACTGAGTTGCCCATGGTACAGGGCAAGGATTGCATCTTCGTGGTGGTTGACTGGTCGACAAAGTATGCCCATTTCTTTGCCATTTCAACTTAGTGCACTACTTCACAAGTGGCTGATCTATTTTTCAGGAACATCTTCAGACTCCATGGTCTTCCAAAGACCATAGCTAGTGACAGGGATAGCCGGTTCATGGGAGGTTTCTAGGAGGATTTGTTCCGTTTGGTGGGCACAGAGCTAACACCCAGCACGAGCTACCACCCACAGACAGATGGGCAAACCGAAATAGTTAACAAGTGGTTGGATGGCTAGCTGAGGAACTCTGTCACAGGGCAACAGAAGGCTTGGCTACATTGGTTTCACTTGGGGGAATTCTGTTACAACATGAAGAGTCCACGTAACATGGAGAGACACCGAGATGAATATGAAGGCAGTGACTGAAATTATAAAAGGAAGGAAGGGAATTTGGAATAGGGAGGAAATTTTTTTTACACAGGAGAGAGCTACGGACGGGAGAAAAATTGATTGTTCAAACTTGTTCTTGGACGAAGTCTTAACTATTCTTGGAATTATGGGCATAGGGGCCAGAAGAGATTTATCTTCTGGATCTAGGAACCGTATTGGTAGACCCCAGATTGGCTAGGAGGTAAGATTGGTTTGGTAACCACATTAGCTGCATCCGCAGGAAAAGTCACAGTCCAGAAAAGCCACAGTCCACAACATCTCTAACTCATTCCAGGTATTCTTTTGTGATTTAATTTTCTGTCTGTTTTAAATTTCATATTAAGCCTTTGCAAATTAAGAATTTTTAATAAATCACTGTAATGGAAATTCAGGGCACCACACTTATCATTCATCTTTATCTTGGACTACACTAGTGGAAAAACCCATCTTTTGGAAAAATGATAACATTTTCCATGCAGTGGTTGAAAATTGAAGGAGCCAAAGATATTTCCATTGAAGGGATGGCCAAGCAAAATATTTTCAGGAAAGTTACGTATCTTCTCTATAGTTTCGTTGGTCACAATTCAGTTATCTGTTAGGTTATGATTATCGTTTTCTCTTCTGAAACAAGCATTTCAAAAAATCAGCTGAAATCCTGGTTTGTCCATTTAAATCCTTTGTAATATCCACAATAGTACAGAGCCCTGTACTAAATAATTTGAAAGTGACACAGCAGCTCTCTTCACAAATATGTATTCTGTTAACATGATATTTCTCCTTTCACAATTTGAAATTAACATATTTTTTCAAGACAATGGAAACTCCTTGGATGACAAGACAACAATGACAACAGTCACCTATCCCTCTAATTGCAGAGAGAAAGAACTAGGTCTATATTATGACATAAGTGCAGTTTGGAATTAAGTCCACAGTCTGTGTTATGAAAACGATGTATACTATCTATATTGTCGCATTGGTGATCTGAATAGAACATGCAATCTTAAAAAGACTTTACGGTACTAAACATAGGTTGTCTCAAATTTCATTTTTATAAGACCTTTATGACTTATAGTTAAATCAGGATTAGGACTATTCTGACTATTTCTTTTTAGAATTGCAATGCAACTGGTAACTTGAACAATTAGAACTTACATGAGCTCTGATTTTGACACTCTATCCCGTGCATGCGTATATGTCTCGATACTTACAATTTCTGCTCCAGAATTTCTAAGTTCCTGAATAAATCCCACATCTCGGCCACTTGGATGAACTCCAACATGATAAACCTTTGCATTCCTGCCACCAAAATTCAAAGTTTAATTAGCATCCAAGTTACTAATTACCAATGATGACCACAGATAAAAGAATCATGTTGTTTATATAGAACTTTGTTCAAGCTACACCTAATACACAAGAACAATCGATAGCCTTTTCTCCACCAGCATGCCTTTTTCCTCATTGTATTGTGTGCACACATGCCCCAATTCCTAGGTCTAAGGTTCCCTCAACTTCTCCACAATATCATATCAATGGGAATCCAAAGGCTATACCATCTCCACTCGAGCATAATCAAGTCAGGTAATCTAGAGCACCTTCATCTCCACCCCAATTATAGGAATCTAGAAGCCAAATACTCTCCACCGACTTTACACATCAGGAGTCTAGAACCTAGTGCCTCTACCTATCTCCTCTAGGAATCCATAGTACACTATTTAGTCCACTTGATGGCTTTCATGGGAGTCCAGAGAGCTGACCTCCACCTCTTCACAACAGAATCAGGAATATAGAACTGTTTTCAAGTTCCACCTAATACACAAAAACAATCGATAACATTTTCTCCACCTGCGTTCCTTTTTGCTCATTGTACTATGTGCACATTGTTAGTCATCAATAATTGTTGCTATTTGTAGATGACTAAATATTTGTCCTAGATTTCTAAAAACAACATTCATGAACATTGTGAGTTTTAGAAATCTCACTGCCTTCATCATCCTTAAAAAAATTTCCCTATTTTAATACTCTGCCATTTCCTGGTTAGCCTATCACTCCTACAGGACCCCTCATGGGTTCATGCCACTCATCTTTATCCTATTTTCCCACCCATAACCTCAGTACCCTATGCCACTCGTCTTTATCCTATTTTCCCACCCATAACCTCAGTACCCTGTTTTTCTTTTGCCTCACCCCTCCACTTGCCCTCTAAGATTGCCAAACAGCCTACTCCTTCTCATATTCACCAAATGCCTCAAGCATTGATGGTCTCAAGACTATCTCTATAGGCTCTTTAGAGAAATCAAGTACATTGGATTTTGGATCTTCAATACATTAATTTGTCAAAAACTCTGTTTTTTACACTTGAATGACCCCAAGTCAAGCTTTCAATCAAAGGCCAAGTCCAAGGAGTTGTCCACTAGGTCACTAGGGTTTCATAGGTTGTAGGGTTACCCTTGGCACTTGAGCACTGTTTTTTATGAGCTAGAAACTAAATCAAAATGTGAAAAAAGATCAGCACCTGTTTGTCCAAGTTAGATCAAGAAAATCTCCAAGGAGGACTGCTTTGCCAAAAACAAAAATCTACAAAAGGAAACTAAGCATTTTGACATTTCTGCAGGAGTGTTGAAATAACTATCAGCAGAGAATAGGTAATGTAAGAAGCCGGCTCCTCATTAAAGGACATCCACAGCAAAGGAGGAGGAAGCAGCCTATGTTCAAGAAGAATCAGGGTTCCTAAGACTGATTGGGCCAGCAGTATGCCAAACAAAGAGCCAATGCAGCAAATCACATGAAGGAGGCACCAGTACAACCAAGCATGTGTCTCCTCTCTCATATGTGCATTATGTTTCAGTGAATGATCTATAAATGTGTAGGCTGCTAGTTTTGTTTACTTCGGTATTTTTTGAATATTTTCTGAAAATAACTTGTATAATTAAATCACAAGTAGGAGAAGTAAATCAAGATACTGCTGTAGGGTTTTTGTAATTTTGTATTCAGAAATTTTCACCTAGTATCAAAGCAATTGCAGATCAAGTTGAAGCCATCAGCAACAGGCTGAATATTTCTGCTGCATGAAGGGCAGTTGAAGCAACACAAATCAGGGAGAAGGCAGCATAGCACCAAGAGGGACGCAGACCTAGCGAAAGGGACACAAAGGCTGGCGCAGGCCCTAGTGGGTGAAACAGAGCCAGTCAGGCTCACGTTGGGCTGACGCAGGCCCTAAAGGGTGACGCAGTCCGAGTTGGAGAGACGTTGTGCCAGTTGTCGGGGATGGAAGTGCAGCTTCTGATCTTTGAAGTTGTTGGTGGGGCATCGATTTTGTTGGTGCAGAAAAGTGCCTAGCAAAGGTGACAAAGTAAATGGAAAGAGTCCCTCAGCAGATTTTTGCCAAGAAATTTGAGATTCAATCAGGAGGGTGAACGTAAAAGGCTGATTTGGCGGAATTGGTGGAGGATTTCTAGGAGGGAAATCAGTTGTCAGAGGGAGCAGTTTCTCTAGAGGGTTTCTATCACCAAGAAACCCAGATCCGATTTTTTGTTGAATGCAGCAGCAGCAGAAGGGAGAAGAGGACCTGTTTTGACTATTTGAGCAGAGATGGCCCCGTACAGACTGAGAGATCAGGATAGGTTAGACGATGTGTCTAACTTTGCGATCTGGAAAGGTAGAATCCTGACTATCCTGGAGGAGTATGGTATCAGAGACCACCCAGAGAATGTCCTAGTTGTGTCGACCAATGCCGATGCTCTGAAGAAGTTCAATGAAAATCAAGCGCGGGCTAAGTGCTTGATCATGGATGGAGTAAAGGATCACGTGGTCCAGCACATTGCCGAGAAGAATACGACAAATGAAGTGTGGACAGCTCTGACCACGCTGTATCAAGGAAGCTCCATCCAGCGAAAGATGCTTCTAGAGAACCAGATGCGGTTGTTCCAGATGCACAAGGGAGAGGAGATCGATCCCTTCCTCTTCAGATTGCAGACTATCCGAGACCAGTTGATTACCATGGGGGCAACTCCGGATGATGGCCTCGTGGTGAGGACTGCCCTGAATGCAGTCACCGATGAGTGGGAGACCGTTGTCCAAAGTATCTTGGGCAGAGCACAGCGCCCAAATTGGGGAGACATGTGGGCAATCTTCGACAGGAGGAGATCAAGAGGGTGACCAAGAGGGAATTCAGCAGCAGAGGTGTCAAGATAAAGAAGGAGGAAGAATATGCAGCCCTAGCATCTAAGGGACATCGGCAGCAAGGGAAGAAGAAGAAGGTCCTATCCAAGTTCCGATGCTTCAGATGTGCTGAACTTGGACACTTTGCCAGCACTTGTCCTAAAAGGAAGGACAAGGAAGCTTCAGATTCCAAGGCAGCAGCAGCTAGAGGGGACAGCGATAACGAAGATGATGTCAGTGGTGCAGAAGATCATGGGAGGCACAATGGCAGTGCTAGTACATTGGAGAGGAGCAACGCAATGCAGTAGCAGCAGCAACTTGAAAGCAGCAGCGCAGAGGGGCAGTTCTTACGTAGTGCAGAGCAACAACAACACAGAGGCTCTAGAGGGACAGCGCAGAGCAGCAGCAAAGGGTGCTTCAATGATGAGATGCAACCAAACTGACTTGTCTGTCAGTTGATTGGGTGATTGTCCTTCAGTTGTTTACTTCACAGCAACTGAGTTGCAGTGCAGCAGGTAGCAGTGGCAATGCTATAGGTAGCATGATGCAGCAATTTGAGAGGGAGTTGTAGTACAGATGTGGCAGTGTCAGTGGCAGTGACATGGGCAGCAGTGCAGTGGATGGAAGGTAGCAGGCCAAGCATCAACAACGCGGAGACCAATGCGAGTGATCAGGGTGATGCTTCAGTGGTGAAGTGTTCCTAGAGCACATTCCTTGCTACGAGGGAGTGTTGATATTTTTGGTAGCATCGGATGTGCTCTAGCTCCGTAACTTTGTGGAGGGTCTGGGACACATGAGATCTCCAAGACCCAAAAATCGTTTGGAGAAATTCCACCTGGTGTAAAAGTTATTCAAATAATTAAATTTTTTAATGGGGACCCTAAGTCTAACTTAGGGAAATTGAAAAATTAAAGTGAATTAATTTACACATGTGAGAATGTTCTAAGTGACGTGGATCAAGCTTTCTCTAATCTTAGCCATTTATTAGTGATTAGATCACAGTCGTTGATTTCTCAACAAGAAAAGTATTAAAGGAAGGCTTGGGGTCAGTTGGAGAACACACACAGAGTCTAAGAGATCGAATTCTTTTAACGAAGCAGTGCTCGAACGAAAATCAGATCTGAGTGATTTAGAGAAGCAGTGAGGGGCATATGTAGTAATTGGTCGCAGGACCAAGAGTACAAAGCAGAGCAAGGGCAGCAGAGATGCAGAGGAGGCAGCGCAGCCATCAGAGAGTGTGATGCAGACCCTAGAGAGGATGACGCAGGCCCACGCAGGGGCAGCGCAAAGCCTCCAAGAGACAGTCTTAAATGAGTTAGAGATCAGGGTTTGTAAGCTGGCAAGGCTGAAACTCGATTCCGGGAGAATTTGATCAGCGCAGAGGAAGGATGACGCAGTCCCTCAGCCAGGGCCACGTAGGCTTACGCAGTGACAGCGTAGAGACTGCGCAAAGCTAGCTGGGGTTTCCCCAGTGACTGATCCGAATCAGCCGGGACTTGCAGAGTGAGGTAAAACTCACATTTATCTCTATTTGTCGAGGTTTTCTCTGTTGGGTGAGCCGAATTACGTGTTGTGAAACCAGCTCCAAAAAATAGAAGAAAAGAGATATCAACGCCTTAGAAATAAGCCACTTCGAGGGGGACACCTCCAATACATTACATGAATGAACAATTCTTGGATGATACAAATTACAAAACCTCCTTTCTATATATAGGAGTCCATGGGGCCACAATGTAATCCTAGTGGGCCACAATGTAATCCTAGCCGACCTAACAATAATAATTTAAGGGCACAATAATAACAACATGGGGGTTACAGGGGTACAATAATAATAATAAGGGGGTTACAATAACAATAATAAGGGACTATATGTAATATTTCAAATTAGCAATAGCTAATTGGAAATATTAATTTTGATCAATTTTGCCTACTATAGTTAAATTATAAATAAAAGTGAGTAGAGGGGGACATAACTCACTCTAAACATAAAGTCACTCCCTAGTAGACACAACGTTGTAACTTAAGTGGGCCAAGGGGAGCAAAGAGACCACGTGGAGAGGGGACCCACTAGAGCACGTGGAGGGACTGTGCAGGTTGAGTTGGCAACGTGGGGCCAAGAGAGGCTACGTTGGAGATGATGGGCCTAGGGTTTGAGAGAGAGGCCAACGTTATAAAAGGAGGAGAGCCTCCTCATTTTGGTCATTCGATGTTTATGATATTGAGTTGGTCACTTCGACTTCTTGAGCACGCTGGTTGTTTAGCTAGTCTGCAACACTGTTTAGTGCACCAAGTGTCTCCGTTCGGAGATCTCACCCTCAGCGCCGAGGGACTTCAAGTGCCTGCTCAGGTGAGGTACTCCCATCAGTATTTTTACAGGAGGATCAAGTTGAGGCTTGGTGGTGGAGCTTGGCATCTAGTGACTGCGCAGTCTTGAGAGGGAGGACGCAGTCCATTTCTTGGGAGCTCCGGATTGGGTTTCTTTTGGAGGTTTCGAGCTTTGAGATTGAGCAAGGGGCCAGCCCTTGCCTATTGGAGGATTTTGGCAGAGTTTGAGGCAGTATTTTGGTGGATTCCCTTCAGTGTCAACGCAGAGCCTTGGAGGATAGCGTAGATCCTCAAGGGGGTGATTTTCGGGGGTTGGTTATTTCATAAACGCTCTCCGAGCTTTTCTGGGTTTGGTGAGTAGAGGTGGATTCCAGAGTTTCAGCTTTTTCCAAGTAGGGGAGCAGCCCCAAATACTCATTTTGGTTCCAGCAGTAGCAGGAGCATAGCAGTTCTCCGGCAGCTTGGACGCAGTTCAGAGAGCAGCCATTTCTTTGTCATTCTGAGAGCTTTTCTTCACTTGCCTGGTACAAGTCTAGGTGCCATCACTCTGATCACCTATTGTACTCATTTCTATTCTTAGTATAATAAAATGGCTTAGCTTTCTCTCTATATTTCTGAGTATCTGTTACATGTTCTACATATGCTATTGTATGCTTGCACTACTGTTATTTCCCTCTTTGAGCATTCCAGATAGTAAACCTCTTGGTGTGTTTTTCCCATACTCTTAGACAAAGTGTGGAAAGGGCCAGGTAGCCTCCAAATCTCACCCTCTTTTCAGAGGTGACATATCTGGTAAACGCCCTCCCAGTCCATCTCTGGTTGGAGTTTGCTTGTGTTTGAGAGATATCCCTGAAAAGGGATATTACAGTGGTATCAGAGCATAGATTTGGCTCAGCCTGTGGAGCTAGTTGTCTATGACACTAGGGGAGAAACCCTACATCTGCTACAGAGGTAGCAAGTATAGAGATATTGAACGTAGGTTGGAGAACACCTACGGAGAGGGTGACTACGTTCGGGTGGTGGATGCAGAACAGGAGGAGCCTGTGATAGACGCAGAACAAGAGGGGCCTGCGGTAGATATAGAGCAGGGAGATCCAATGGCAGATGATAGGGATGCGAAACAGTTTGGGGAAGCACTCCTCAAATCAGTGCAGGATCTGGCGAGGCAGATCGAGACGATGGGTCAGAGATTCACTACTGAGGAGGCTAGACAGTGTGAAACCCCAAGGGGTTTCTAGGTTGGTGAGGGGTCGGGCACATCCCACCATTTGCAGGAGCGGGTTGCCACTCCGCACCAAGCATCACATGCCCCCACTCGCTCCACTATGCCCACTTTTCTGGGTGCAGACAATGGGGCAGGAGCACAACAGGAGCCAGAGCCTGGCCACATGGGTGATTATTTTGCTGAGTACCAGGCATATGGGCAGGAGTTCAGGGATGCCCTTTCATTCAGAGACTTTGTTCAACTCCAACGGGATAGTAGACCCCGCGACAATCACAGAGGGCACCGGCATTATCATGATGGAGACACCTAGCGTACAGCAAGCCGATTCCATTTGCCTACGTTTGATGGTTCATCAGACAGTTCGGCAAAGTCTTGGGTGGAGAAGCTGAACATATATTTCCAGCTCAACCAGATGGCAAAGACGGAGGCCATCAAGGTGGCCACGCTGCATTTGGATGGCAAGGCTCAGGACTGGTGGTTCCATGGGATGGTTACACTCGGGCATTCCACAGTGACTACCTATGCCGAGTTCACTCGAAGGTTGATAGAGAGGTTTGACCGGAGGCATCCGGAGGAGAATTTTGTGGAGCTAACGAGGCTCAAACAAACCGGGAGCCCGGAGACGTATATTGCAGATTTCCTGAGGATTTCAGTGATGGTGCCAGATCTATCCACAGCACGGATGATCGACATTTTTGTTGAGGGGTTAGCAGAGCCACTTCGGGGTCTAGTCAGATCCACTAGACCAGCCACACTCCAGGATGCCATTGGCAGGACCCGGGATTTGCACGATGCCTTACTCAGGACCAGGACACCTTACCCCCAAAGACAGGCTTTCCAGCCAAAGGGGAAGGATGTGAGGATTCCACCTCCGAAGGGGAATTAGGGTAGGGTACAGCTAGATGATGATGCCAGGAGGGAGTTGAAGAAGAAGAGGTTGTGCTTTACCTGTCAGGAGCCGTGGGCGCCAGGACACAGATGTGCTGCTGGCAAAGCACATTTTATTGAGGTCTTCTCCGAGAGTAGCAGGGAAGAGGATTGGGATGATGACGTGAAGGCAGGAGGCAGTCATGCAGCGCAGGATCCTTTGCCACCTCCACCCCCAGGAGCAGGAGGTGCGACCTTTGCACCTACGGGAGGGACCCTAGCAGCATTGCGAGGAGTTCCCAAGTACCTGACTCTGCGAATACGTGGGACAGTACATGGGCAGCGAGTGTCAGTACTGGTGGACAGTGGGGCAACCCACAACTTCATCGATGCACAGATGGTAGAGCGGAGAGGCATACAGATAGAGAGCTTCGATGGGTTTTCAGTCTTGGTCCCAGGAGATCAGGCTATGCAGTGTGCCCGATATGTTCCAGAGTTGTCAGTGACGATGGGCACCTACACATTGACTGACCACTTTTTCGTGGTCAACATCCCGGACACCAACATGATATTGGGTGTATAGTGGCTTATCACTCTAGGGAAGGTCACCACGGATTGGAAGGCCTTGGAGATGGAGTGGGATGATGAGAAGACCGAGAGGCATGAGAAGATATGGGGTCAGCACACATACCCGCCTCAGACTGTTTCAGCTCACCGGATGGAGGCAGTCTTCCGAAAGGGAGACATAGAGTGGGCAGTAGAGCTGTGTGCATCAGAGGCAGGGACTACAGGGCAGACGGTGCATCCGAAGATACAATCCATCCTTGACAGTTATGCCATGGTGTTTGGGGAGATTCCGCCAGGTCAGCCACCGAATCGGGGGTTTGAGCACACTATAGAGCTAGAGCAGGGCATTCAGGCCGTTATTACCACCCCCTACAGGCATCCTAAGGCCTATCGGGATGAGATTGAGCGGGGCATCCAGGAGTTGCTGGCTCTTGGACACATTCGACCGAGCACCAGTCCTTTTGCTTCTTTTGTGGTATTGGTGAAGAAGAAGGATGGCACATTGAGGATGTGCATTGATTACAGAGCCTTGAACAAAAAGACCTTGAAGAACAGGTACCCTATACCGAGGATTGATGAGCTGATGGATGAGTTGAGGGGAGCACAGTTCTTCTCAAAGATTGATTTGAGATCCGAGTACCATCATATTCGCGTGAGGGAGCAGGACATTCCCAAGACCGCTTTCAGGTGTCATTATGGCCACTTCGAGTTCTTGGTGATGCCCTTTGGGCTAACCAACGCACCAACTACCTTCCAGTCGTGCATGAACCACATCTTCCGCAGTCACTTAAGGAAGTTTGTGTTGGTCTTCTTTGATGATATCCTTATATACAGCAGGACTTGGGAGGAGCATCTTCAGCATCTAGAGACAGTACTGCATATTTTGGAGGAGCAGTAGTTCTATGCTAAGTTCTCCAAATCTGAGTTTGGGTTGACGGAGATGCTGTACTTGGGACACATCATAGGGGTGGACGAAGTGAGAGTCCACAAGCAGAAGATCAGGGCCATCAGAGATTGGCCAGAGCCGAGAAATGTGACGGAGCTTCGAGGATTTATTGGTATCTGTACTTATTACAGGAAGTTCGTCAAGAGTTTCTCTCAGCTCACTGCACCCCTGACAGATCTGACGAAGAAAGGGGCATTTAGTTGGACAGATACAGCACAGCGAGCCTTTGACAGGCTCAAGGAGGTTATGAGCAACTGCCCAGTGCTTGTGTTGCCAGATTTTATGCAGCCTTTTGTTCTAAAGTGTGATGCATCGGGAGAGGGGATCGACGCAGTATTGATGCAGGGAGGCCACCCTATAGCCTATGAGAGCTGGAAGCTCCTTCCTCATGAGCTGTTGTATGCTATATACGACAAGGAGATGCTGGCCATTATGCATGCATTGGCCAAATTCCGGCAGTACCTGGTGGGTAACAAGTTCAGGGTGAGGACTGACACAACAGCCTCAGGTTCTTTTTGGAGCAGAAGCAGCTACAGGAGAGGCAGCAGAAGTGGATCAGCAAGATCCAGGCTTATGACTTTGACATTGAGTATGTCAAGGGGAAGAACAACGTGGTAGCCTATGCACTTTCACGTAGACCAGCCACGTTGTCTCTGATGAGTTTGGATACAGATTGGAGGGCTCGACTTTTGGTAGAGTACTCCAAGGACAGGTTTGCTTGTGAGGTTCTGGATGGTCAGGTCACAGATGATAGATACAGGGTGATAGATGAGATCATCTACTACAAAGATAGGATCTTCTTGACTGAGGGCTCCCAGCTCAAGAAGAAGATACTTCAGGCATCACATGATTCACCATTGTCCAGCCATCAGGGGTTTACCAAAACCTACAGGGCCATCAGAGAGAGGTTCTCATGGAAGGGCCTCAAGGAGGACGTGCTCCAGCATATTAGGGAGTGCGAGGTTTGCTAGAGAAACAAGGGAGAGATGAGCCATCCAGCAGGTTTGTTGCAGCCTCTTCCCATTCTGAAGGGGAAATGGGAGAGCATTTCGATGGACTTCATCACAGGGTTGCCCATGGTGCAGGGCAAGGACTGTATATTCGTCGTCGTTGATCGACTGACGAAGTACGCTCATTTTTTCGCCATATCCGCACACTATACAACAGCACGGGTGGCAGAGCTATTCTTTAGAGAGATTTTCAGGTTACATGGTCTTCCCAAGACCATTATCAGTGGCAGGGACAGCCGCTTTATGGGCGGATTCTGGTAGGAGATTTTCCGGCTGGTGGGGACAGAGTTGACACTGAGCACCAGCTACCACCCATAGACAGACGGGCAGACAGAGATAGTTAACAAGTGGCTGGAGGGCTACTTGCGTAACTATGTTAGTGGGCAGCAGAGAGCGTGGCTGAAATGGCTGCATCTGGGGGAGTACTGCTACAACAACACACATCACATATCCATTGGTATGTCTCCGTTCTATGCCTTATATGGATATCATTCTTTATCTTTTGCTGATGTGATGTTTGGTGTTAGCAAGGCTCCGAGGGCCAAAGATTGGATCCAAGAGAGCCAGGACATTCTCCGAGCTCTCAAGGATAACATGGCTACAACGTAGAATCAACAGAAGTTGTATGCCGACAGGGGTCGGGTGGAGAGACAGTTTGAGGTAGGGGACTTGGTCTACCTACGTTTGCAGCCATACCGACAGTCGTCACTGAAGCAGAAGGGAGCTGAGAAGCTCAAACCACGTTTTTATGGACCATACAGGGTGATACGCAGGGTTGGACAGGTTGCTTATGAGTTGGAGCTGCCCCAAGGCAGCAAGATTCATAACATTTTTCATGTATCATGCCTGAAGAAGGCATTGGGGCAGCAGGTGACAGTGACAGATGAGCTACCGCCTACGGATGATGAGGGGCATTTGGTGTTGCAACCAGAGGCCATTATTGATACAGGGAGAGGCAGCTGTGGAACAGGACAATCCGGGAATTCTTAGTGAGGTGGAAGAATTTGCCGGATGAGGATGCCACTTGGGAGAGTGAGAAAATCTTGTAGCATCCATCACTATAGTTGCTTGGGGTCAAGCAACATTTTGCCGGGGGAGACTGTAATATTCCCAATTAGCGATGGCTAATTGGAAATATTAATTTTGATCAATTTTGCCTACTATAGTTAAATTATAAATAAAAGTGAGTAGAGGGGGACATAACTCACTCTAAACATAAAGTCACTCCCTAGTAGACACAACGTTGTAACTTAAGTGGGCCAAGGGGGGCAAAGAGACCACGTGGAGAGGGGACCCACTAGAGCATGTGGAGGGACTGCGCAGGTTGAGTTGGCAGCGTGGGGCCAAGAGAGGCTACGTTGGAGATGATGGGCCTAGGGTTTGAGAGAGAGGCCCACGTTATAAAAGGAGGAGAGCCTCCTCATTTTGGTCATTCGATGTTTATGATATTGAGCTGGTCACTTCGACTTCTTGAGCACGCTTTTTGTTTAACTAGTCTGCAGCACTGTTTAGTGCACCGAGTGTCTTCGTTCGGAGATCTCACCCTCAGCCCCAGGGGACTTCGAGTGCCTGCTCAGGTGAGGTAGTCCCATCAGTATTTTTGCAGGAGGATCGAGTTGAGGCTTGGTGGTGGAGCTTGGCATCTAGTGACTGCGCAATCTTGAGAGGGAGGACACAGTCCATTTCTTGGGAGCTCCGAATTGGGTTTCTTTTGGAGGTTTCGAGCTTTGAGATTGAGCAAGGGACCAGCCCTTGCCTATTGGAGGATTTTGGCAGAGTTTGAGGCAGTATTTTGGTGGATTCCCTTCAGTGTCAGCGCAGAGCCTTGGAGGATAGCGTAGATCCTCAAGCGGGTGATTTTCGGGGGTTGGCTATTTCAGAAACGCTCTCCGGGCTTTTCTGGGTTTGGTGAGTAGAGGTGGATTCCAGAGTTTTAGCTTTTTCCGAGTAGGGGAGCAGCCCCAAATACTCATTTTGGTTTCAGCAGTAGCAGCAGCATAGCAGTTCTCCGGCAGCTTGGACGCAGTTCAGAGAGCAGCCATTTCTTTGTCATTCTGAGAACTTTTCTTCACTTGCCTGGTGCAAGTCTAGGTGCCATCACTTTGATCACCTATTGTACTCATTTCTATTCTCAGTATAATAAAATGGCTTAGCTCTCTCTATATTTCTGAGTATTTGTTACATGTTCTACATATGCTATTGTATGCTTGCACTACTGTTATTTCCCTCTTTGAGCATTCCAGATAGTATACCTCTTGGTGTGTTTTTCCCATACTCTTAGACAGAGTCTGGAAAGGGCCAGGTAGCCTCCAGATCTCACCCTCTTTTCATAGGTGACATATCTGGTAAACGCCCTCCCAGTCCATCTCTAGTTGGAGTTTGCTTGTGTTTGAGAGATATCCCTGAAAAGGGATATTACACTATACTAGTAATATAGGGAACTACATGCCCCTCCCCTTCAAAAAGTGTTGTCCTCAACACTTGAGTAGCTCTGGGTGCTTCTGTATAAAATTCTCATCCTCCCATGTAGAATCTTTAGTGGGTAAGTTCTTCCACTTGATGAGATACTCTGAAATTGATCGATTTCGTCGCTGTCGAGTTATTGTTTCCGTGACCGCTTCAAGTTCCAATATGATTTTTCCTTCCTAATCAAGTTTGGGCAATATTGTTTGAACTGGAAGATTTTCACCTATAACCTTCTTTAAGCATGAAACATGGAAAATTGGATGTACTCGTGAAGAAGCAGGAAGCTCCAATTTGTATGCCATAGTACCAATCTTTTGCAACACCTTGTAAGGACCATAGTACTTTGGCGATAATTTATTATCCTTCTTTGCTTGCTTGAGGGACATTTGTTTGTATGGTTGTAGCGGTAAAAATACCCAATCTCCTACATCAAAACTTCTCTCGCTACGATGTTGATCTGCCTGTTGTTTCATTCGATTTTGTGCCAAATTCAGGTTATCCTTTAAGAGTTGGAGAACTTCTTGCTGATGCTCGATGCGATCTTCCACTGCTTGAACCTTCGAATTTTCCCTTAAAGATGATGTGATCGATGGTGGATGATATCCATAAAGTGCCATAAATGGGGTCATTTTTGCTGCAGTATGGAGGGAAGTGTTATACCACCATTCAGTGAGAGGTAACCACTTGACCCATTGTGTTTGTTTATCAGATACAAAACAACGAAGATATCCTTCCAAACATTTATTTACTATCTCAGTTTGAACATCGGATTGAGGATGATAAGATGAGCTATGAGCTAATTGAGTACCCAAACAAGAAAATAACTCCGTCCAAAAATTTCCAGTAAAAATGGGATCTCTGTCGCTCACAATAACCCTTGGGCTTCCATGTAGCTTTTGAATTCTGTCAATAAATGTAGTAGCAACTGTACTTGCTTTAAATGGATGAGATAATGCACAAAAGTGTGCATACTTGGTAAGTCTATCAACTACCACCATGATGACACTCTTTCCTTCGGAC
Organism: Pinus albicaulis; assembly: GCA_034641835.2. Lineage (NCBI taxonomy): Eukaryota > Viridiplantae > Streptophyta > Pinopsida > Pinales > Pinaceae > Pinus > Pinus albicaulis. The sequence continues at coordinate 24,179,974 of MU968480.1, forward strand.
TTAGGTAAACCTGTGATAAAATCCATTGAAATCTCCTCCCAACCTTCGCTTGGAATGGACAAAGGTTGTAGAAGACCCGGGGTCTTAATTGTCTCAATTTTATTCTGCTGGCAAACCAAACATTCCGCCAAAAACTTTTGAATATCAGATTTAAGGCCATCCCAAAAAAATTCTTTCTTCACCCTGTGGTAAGTTTTTAAAAATCCTGAGTGTCCTCCTAAAGGAGAAGTGTGCAATTCCAAAAGAATCTTTTGTTTTAGTTGGGAATCCTTACAAAGATATAAGCGATCTTTGTACCATAAGGAATCATTTTTCCAACTAAATGTATTAGATATACTAGGATCTTGCTGCAACTTTTGAATGAGTGTCCACACTTCTTCGTCCTTCTTCCATTCATCCCTTGCTTTGGTTATCCAATCTGGTTGGATAATAGAAATGGCATAAAGCAATGCTTCCACCTCTTCATTCTTTCTTGAGAGTGCATCTGCAACAACATTTAGCTTCCCTTTTTGTATATTATTTCAAAGTCATAACCCAACATCTTTGTGACCCATTTTTGCTGCTCTTCTGAAGATAGTCTTTGTTCCAAAAAGTGTTTAAGACTATCATGATCAGGTTTTACCTTGAAGTGTCTTCCCATTAGGTAAGTTCGCCATTTCTTTAGTGCATGCAGTATTGCTAACATTTCCTTCTCATAAATAGGTTTCTGTAAATACTTTCCTTTGATTGGACGACTTTCAAAAGCAATGGGTCTTCCTTCCTGCATTAAAACGGCACCAATTCCATTTCCTGAGGCATCACATTCCACAATAAAGGTTTTTGTGAAGTCTGGCGTAGCTAAGACCGGTGCTAGGCACATTGCCTCTTTAGGATGTTCAAAGGCCTTAGTTGCTTCAGGAGTCCATGAAAATGCATCTTTCTTCAATAATGTTGTTAGAGGTGCTGCTATTCTCCCATAATTCTTAACAAACTTGCGATAATACCCTGTTAACCCGAGAAATCCTCGCAACTGCTTAATGGTTGTGGGGACTTTCCATTCCTTAATGGCTTTAATTTTGTTAGGGTCTACCTTAACACCCTCATGAGATACAATATGACCCAGATATTCCACCTCTTGTACTCCAAAGAAACATTTGGATGTTTTTGCATACAATTGTTTCTCCTGCAATAGTTTGAGCACCCTGTCAACATGTTCAACATGATCCTTCCAAGACCTACTGTAGATTAGTATATCATCAAAAATACTAGCACAAATTTTCTAAGGAAGGGTTTGAAAATGGAATTCATCAACCCTTGAAATGTAGAAGGTGCATTGGTAAGGCGAAAAGGCATGACCAAAAATTCATAATGACCCTCATGAGTTCGAAATGTTGTTTTTGGAATATCTTCAGACTTCATTCTAATTTGATGACATCGTGAACGAAGATCCAACTTGGTAAAATAAATTGCTCCATGTAATTCATCCAATAATTCATCAATCACAGGAATGGGAAATTTATCTTTAATGGTGAGCTTATTGAGCTCCCTATAATCTGGACACATGCGCCATGATCCATCCTTCTTGTGTACCAATACTACAGGAGCAGAGAAAGAACTTTGATTAGGTTGAATTATACCAGCCTCTAACATTTCTGCAATCATACATTCAATTTCGCTCTTTTGGACATAAGGATAGCTATAAGGCCTGATGTTTGGAGGAACACTTCCAGGAATCAAATGAATAGCATGATCATGATCACGAATAGGTGGGAGTCCTTTGGGAGTTTCAAACACCTTGGAATGATTGTCCAAGACTTTTTGGTGATTTGCAGAAATAGATGATTTTGATGTTGGAACTTCTAGTGAACATAATTGTGCAATTATGCCTCGTTGTTCTTTCTTTAGAAGCTTTTTCATAACATTAGAGCTTATTATCTTTCCCGGCTTCCCTGCCATACCCCGTAATTCAACTTCCTTACCTTCTGAAAAAAATTTGAAGAAAAGTTCTTGAAAATTAAAAGCTACCGTCCCCAAAGATTGTAACCATTGTACTCCTAGCACCACATCAGCACCTCCCATAGGAATCGAAAGCATTGGACTATTCAATACATATTCCCCCATGGTTAGCTTGATATTATGGCATTTTCCAGAGCAATTTATAGTTCCTCCATTTGCAACCATCACTTGACATTCTGGTGCTAGGTATAGGAAACTATTCAATTCCTTGGCTACCTTACAATAAATAAAATTATGGGTACTACCTGAATCAATCAACACTATTACCTTTTTCTTCTTGATATGTCCTATCTTAAGAGTTTGAGGAGTGGTCATTCCTGCCAATGCATTACATGATATGGTCGGACTCATTTCTTCCTCTTCTAAGGTTGGTTCCTGGTGTATACCCTCTTCTTTTGAAAATTCTTGTTCATTTTCTTCTTTCTCTTCACAATCTATGTAAAATAATTTCTTCTCAGCACACTTATGACCTTTAGTGTATTTGCTACCACAACTGTAGCAAAGCCCTTTTGCTCTTTTTTCTTCCAATTGTTGTGGTGTCAACCTTGTAGGTTGTGAAAATCTAGGAGTAGCAACACTTCCCTCTTTATAGAAGTGAGTGGTAGACTTCCTTGTCGCCATAATTTTACATTCAATTTTTCTTGCCAACCTCAATGCCTTCTTCAATGAATCAGGTTCCAAAACACGAACTTCACATTGGATGTTATCCTTTAAAGTACCTATGAAGAGATCAATCCTGTGTTCCTCTGAAATATCAGTTACCCTTATATTCAATTTTTGGAAGTCCTCAATGTGCTCCCCCACTGAACACTTTTGTTTGAGATTTATCAATTGGCTAAAGAAGGTGTTGCTCTTTGCATCTTCATAATGTGCTATCATTTCCTCCGTAAAAATTGACCAAGTGACAATTTTTTTTACGGGAGCAAAGCCATCGATACCATACACATATATTTTGTTCTAAATGTAAAATTGCGATGCGTACCTTTTGTGTGTTTTGCACATTATTGAGATCAAAATATTGCTCCATCTGTAGTATCCATGTTACAGGATCCTTTCTAACAAATTTCCTCATATCCATATTTGGAATATGGTGGTTCTTCCTTCCAACATTAGAGTTTATGAAATCATGATTAACATTTATTTTGTTCTCATCATGAGTTTCCTCTACTATCTTTTCACCATTAGGAAACATTTCTTGTATCAACTTTGTGAAACCTTCCATGTCTGCTTTTAGATCATTCTTCATGTTTTCCATTTTCTCATCAATCTTAGCTTCCATGTCATCCATCTTAGATTCCATGCCAACTTCCATGCCATCCATGCCATTCTTCAAACTATCCATCTTAGATTCCACGTCTTTCTTCAAACCATCCATCTTAGTTTCCACGCCTTTTTTCAAAACTTCCATGTCATTTTTTGTTGCTCTTTGTGAGAGCAAAATTTGTTGCACTTGCTCTTGTAATTTTGATATGTCATGTTGCCATTCTTCATCTTCATGAGTCATAGTAGAACCTTCTAAAGGCTTAATGGGTGTTGAATTCTTTTTAGGGGCCATTTTAGAATCCAATACTGTTATCTATTCTACAATATGCCCTTGGAATCAATTCAACTTGATTCTTAAAACAAGACTTATGCAATTCGGAAAAAAAATACACACCTTTTACTCGCTTTTGAGGAGCTCGATATTGAAATTGAATTATCTCTATAATTGTGGATCCTTAACATCTGAAATTTGGCCCTATAATAGCCCTATGAAGCTTCTTTCCAATGCCACAGGTCTGATCTGATTTGGATTCTTCAAGACAAATTTATATCCAATCTCCCACAATGACCCAATTATGGACTAGTTCAGTAGAGCGAACTTTTACGACTTGCCACGTGACACTGTTTCCTCCTTTGGCTCTGAAATTGATAGACAAAAAACTACAGTCCATGTACTTGCGGTCACTTTTTAAAGCATTTCAATTCGATGCTCAGAGAGAGCTATGAAGATTTTTCCATGATCACCTCTTTGAGATGAAATTCAGAAGCCTAAAAAAGCCCTAACTTCCACAGATCATATCTCTGCCAATATTGTGAACCAAGATCTGAAATTTTGCAACGATGTTCCTCAGGATTTAGGCTTCGCACCCTAAAAATTTCAGCTTCTGAACCTTCGTAGAAACAAAGTTATAGCAAAAATTCCACGATGACCTGTTTAGGTTAAATTTAGGAGCCTGCAAAATGACCTACCTTCCACAGATCATATCTCCAAAAATATTGCGAACCAATATCTGAAATTTTGCGATGATCTCCCTCAAGATTTCAGCTTCACACTCTAAAAATTTCAGCTTCTGAACCTTTGTAGAAAAAAAGTTATTACGAAAATACCACGATGACCTGTTTAGGTTAAATTCAGGAGCCTGCAAAATGACCAAACTTGCACAGATCATATCTCCACAAATATTGTGAACCAAGGTCTGAAATTTTGCGACGATGTTCCTCGGGATTTTGGCTTTGCAATCTAAAAATTTCAGATTCTGAACCTTCGTAGAAAACAAGTTATAGCGAAAATGCCACACTGACCTGTTTGGAGCAGCAAAACCCTAGAATCTCAAAGCTCTAATACCAAATGTTGTGAAACCAGCTCCAAAAATAGAAGAAAAGAAATATCAACGCCTTAGAAATAAGCCACTTCGAGGGGGCAACCTCCAATACATTACATGAATGAACAATTCTTGGATGATACAAATTACAAAACCTCCTTTCTATATATAGGAGTCCATGGGGCCACAATGTAATTCTAGTGGGCCACAATGTAATCCTAGCTGACCTAACAATAATAATTTAAGGGCACAATAATAACAATAAGGGGGTTACACTAACAATAATAAGGGACTATACTAGTAATATAGGGACCTAACATTACGACACCCTAGATGTACTCAGAACACTGCTGCTTAATAATAATAAACCCTCAAAACTATTGCACCAATTTTTCCGCATTGGGTTTTTCCGAGGACATTTGTCCGAAAAATCATGTGTGTCCTTTGTCATATGTGCGTTACATTTTAGTAACTAAACTGTAAATGCGTAGGCTGCTAATTGGATTTACTTCGGTATTTTTTGAAAATAACTTGTATAATTAAATCACAAGTAGGAGATGTAAATCAAGATACTGCAGTAGGGTTTTTGTAGTTTTATATTCAAAAATTTTCATACACAACATAAAAAAAATACTGCGGAAACAAGTATTGAGCAGGAAAGAAATAAACAAACACATAGACAATGTTGTTTTTGGACAATGTCCCCAGAAAAACCCAATTCAGGAAAATCGGTGCAGCAATTAAGGATTTTAATTATTATGCAATAGTTTCTGAATACAAAAAATTGGATGCCCAAACTGGCAATCCCATACAGAGAATAAACTGGCAGAAAGATAGTGAGAAATTATCTCACACTGTCACTAGCAATTCAGCACTGATCCAGCCTCTGAATGGCTACTCCCACGCTGCCTTTGCGCAGCTTCTGCACAGTCACTATGTTCGTTCTGCGTCACAGCCTCTAGCGACTGCGTCACCCCTCTAACTGATCGATCTGCTAACTAGATGCTCAGATCGTTGACCCTCTGGTCTCACACCTTGGCTCCCGGCACTAGATCTGGACTACTCCTCAACAAAACTGTGGATCTCCTCAGAGGCTCTGCGCTGCCCAGCATAGCACTGCGCAACCTCTTTCGGATCTCTCTCTGCCTCCTCAACGATGTATTAACCAGATTTGGAATACTTCCTCCAGGCAACTATCCATGCCCCTCACTTCAAAAAATCAACTCAATCTCTCTCCGAAAATTGTTGTGCTGCTCTCTTGAGAATTCGGTCTCTAGATCTTTCACTCGATGTGTCTTCCAAATTCCCATCAAGCTCCTTATAATCTCTTGTTGACATATCAACGACCAAGATTAAAACATAATCAAAGGCTAAGATTAATTGGGAGTTGATATGTGCCTTTATCTAGAAGATTCACACCCGATCTAATTAATACACTTTAATTAATCACATTTCCTAAGTTTAGACTTAGGAATACATTGAATATGATTAATTATTTTAATTAATTCCTCTCCAGGTGGAATTTCCCAAAACGGTTTCTGGGTATTGTGGAATGCATGTGTCTTAGCCTCTTTGGAAAATCTTTAGGCAATAGCACATCCGATGCAACAAAAATCAACCTCTATTAGCGAGAAATGTGTGTAAATTTACGAGATCTCACACTATGCAGAAATTATTATTGTTAATCTAGTTATGCTCCTCCTACTTAGAGAAGTTATTAACTGAATAAATTCAAGTTAAAATCGAAGCAAAACACATAACAGATCTCTACCAATCCAGATCTAGAACAAGTTCATGCACACATAGACAAAAGTATTACAGGTGTTGGACAAATAGTCCCGAGGAAAATAAATGGAAAAACTGATCTTTTTGGCTACATGAGGGTTTTATTATTAAATTTTAAGACCACACAAATACGGGACATCCAGGTGGAAAACCCGACGGCAGAATACCATAGATCTACAATTCTATTGGTGATCTAAGGCTAAAATAATAGTGGTCCACCCTCGGCAGGATTTATAGGCTTCCCATTCAAGATTGGAACTGAAACAGTGCCCTAACGACCTTTATGTCGGCCTCAGCACCTCAGCGAGTCAACGGCTGCTCGGAAGGAGTGGGTCACCCCGGATGGTGACGCGATCTATGCCTGAAGGTCTCGTACCCCTGAGGGGTTTCAGTGAGTATGCGTTGTCCTTGGAGGATTGCGTTGTCCCTTCTTTGCTCTCTCCTTCGTAGCATCCTTGGTGATCTACGCCTCTTGTGTATTCTAGACCCCGGGATTAGATCATCCCCTTAGCCTAAATTCCCCTCTCTGCAGCTGAAACACTTCTATGTATTCTTTGCAAACCTTGCCCTAGAATCTCAGCTTAGCCTTAGTGCTTTGCCTCTGTGTGTCTTTACAAATGACCCCAAGCCTTTCCTTTATATAGCACCTCCCCATCATTTGTGTCTTTGCTACCATCCGAAGACTAGGACACGGCTCCAGTCATTCACACTCGGATGGCTCTGCGGGTCGACTCTGTCTCCTCACTACGATATCCGCGGCCCGGTCAAAGAGGCTCTAATGATGGGAGTGTGTCACACTAGGTGTATCCTCGAACTCAAATCTTGTGTGTCCTCATCCTCCAAATGCGAGGTAACCATTTTGATGGTTTCCCCCTCCGATACTCGGTCATGCTGGAAAGAGGTATCCAACTTGTCCACCCAAGCTCTTCCTGAGCGCCTGGATGACCTGTCAAATGTCGGTAAATGGAATCTGCTCGCTTCACGGTGACTATCACGGTGGGAGCCACGTCCCTTGTGTCGCTCCTGCTCATAAGTCTTGCCGCCACATCTGTACTGGATATATTGATTGAAAGGGAGAGCATCCATGGTCTCACCTTGCCTTACTCAGCCAATCATAAGCAAAGTGTATTTGAGCTAGATTCACCTCTCTGGTTAGTTTGCTCCTCTTCCTCTACCGGGAAAGTAGGCATGGTAGGTCGCGTGTCCATGGAATCGACCTTCTGTGGTGTCACAATGGGAATAGCATCCGGTATGCAACTAGACGCTCCCGATCCTTCCCCTACCTGAAAGACCCTAAGGGGTTCTTTCTGCGTCCCCTCTGCAACCTTCCTGGTTACCTCCTGCATGAATGCATCCATCTTTGCATCCATCTTCTCAGTCAACTTCTCAGTCAACTTCGCAAACATGGCCTCCATTGGATCCCGTGATCATCTCCCTAAATCTCCTCTTATCCACATCACCTGCCATCAGCTCTTTCTGCTATGTGTCTACAGGCTCCTCAGAAACTGCACGGCTGCTGCAAAACCATACTGTTGCTTAAATTCGACCTCCGATTTACCCACTGAAAACTACTCGGAAAATTCTAGGAATGTGGGAAAGTGATCCTCGCCCAAAACCCAGAAAAACCCAGAAAACGTTTTTCCTAATTCCAAACTTCAAAATTTGACCCTTTTTATATTGGCCCTTTTTCCAACTGCGTTTCTGGAATTGCAACTGCTATTGCTCTGTATGATTTCTTTTCTGATGTCATAGACCACAGGCTGAGCCAGAATTATGCTCTGATACCACTGTAATATCCCCAAAGGGAGATAACCAGTAATAAACAGAAATATACCAATACAGATATAGAAAATATAACAATGAACCAGATCACTGAATCATAGCACATGGAATACCAGAAACTGAGCCATTTTATTAATCGGAAAGTACATAGAGGAGTACAATAAATCGAGCATTTTCTCTTGCCCTAGGCAAGTGGAGACCCTTTCAACGGACAAATGGGTAGCAAGGGGAGACGGCGTCTAGGCTGCTCTGCAGGCGCAAGATGACTACATGGCACATAGTCTGGGTGAAAGTACACAAACCCTCCCATGATAGAAAGCAGCTGTCTACGCTGGTAATGAGCGCGAGGGAAACCTATCCCAGGACAATAGATCAGCCAGAAGGAAGGTAGAAAGGCTGACTGAGGCTTTGCCTCTCCCAAGTGCCAGCTCTCGGATCGGCGTCTGCCAGTGGATGCTCCAGCACTCGGATCGACGGTCTGAAGCCTCCACTCCCGATCTCTGCCGTCCTTCTCTCCCACGATGCGCGTCCTCCCTATCGGATACGCCACCAAACCTTGAGGATCTATCACCGGATCGTGATATCTCTTCGGATCTCGGCCTCTGGGGGGTGGATCGTGTTAACCCATGGATACAATTCCAGATGCAATATTCTTCGGATCTTGCTCTCCAAGCTGGATCTAGTGCAAAACCCCCAGATCTGCAACATACAAGACTAGATCTGCCACATACAGGACTAGATCTGCAAGATCTATCCTTCCCAAAGCTGGATCTAACAATAAGCCTTCAGATCTGCAATCCTTACCTTCAGAAATGGACAGCGTCCTCACTCTAGGGCTAGGCAGCGTCCTTCTGCCTCCCGAAACAGCGTTTTCTCTGCCAATCCTGAACTGCGTCCTCCGTGGACAGCGTCCTTCCTCTCCTGCAAGGATCAGCGTCCTCTCTCCAGATGAGACAGCGTCCTTCTCCTTCAAGAATCAGCGTCCTTCCTTCTCTTGCTCTGCGCAGCCACAAGAGGGCTTTCTCCTCCTCAGATATGCTTCAGGAACTGCTGTTGCTGCTACTGGAACTGAAAAGTATACTCAGGACAAACCTTACTAGGGCGGGCACTCGAAGTCCCCGGAAGCTAAGGGTGAAACCAGAAAAACCTTACCAGGGCAGGCACTCGAAGTCCCCCGAGGCTAAGGGTGAGATCTCCGACCGGAGACACTCGTGCACTAAACAGTGCTGCAGACCGACTAAACAACCGGCGTGCTGAAGCAGACAAAGTCCAGCTATCAATAAGAATGTCAAATCATGAATACGATCAAAATGAGGTGAGAACCTCTCCTTTTATAATGCCAAATTCCCTCCAAAATTTAACTGCTCCCTTACTCTTCTCTGACCTGCGCAGTTTACCTTGGGTCAGCCTGATGCCTCCCCCCATCATAATCACGTGGACCCCTAAGGCCCCCTCTTTAAGTTACAACGTTCATCTACTAGGAAAAGAACACTTTATTTATAAAGTGAGATGACTAAAGTGAGGTGACCCCTCTTATTTCTCACTTTATTTATTATGTCTAGCTAAAGCGGCAAAATAAATCAAAAATGAAATATTCCAATTAGCAAGGCTAATTGGGAATATTACAGTCTCCCCCGGCAAAACGTTGCTTGTCCTCAAGCAACTGAAGTGATGGATGTTGTAAAGTCTGCTTGCTCTCCCAAGTGGCATCCTCATCCGGCAAAAATTGCTTGTTCTCAAGCAATGCTTGAACAAGCCTACTCTCTAGCTGATGCTCCCTGCCAACACTGCAAATTGTGCCTGGGTCCCACTGAAACCTCTCTGTCTCCTGCATCACCCTGATATGAAGTGATATCTCAATGCCAGGATCCCAAACTGGCCTCTCATGGTACCAGCCAATCAATAGTCCTCCCGGATCCCATCGCCATTGTGGCCAATAATCGTACAAGCCCCATGGCTCGGACTGCTCACTGCCTCTAGCTATGACTGGAGACCATGACCGCCGCTGCTCTGCATCTATGGCTGTGTAAGTTGTCCCATCGACTGTGCACCAGCTCATCATCTCTCTCCCATCAAGGCATGGAGTCGAAAATATAATGAGGAATATCTCCCTCCTGTGGATCCTCCATCTCCAAGCAATCATCCAGACCAAATGAGTCACCTCCCAACAAGTCAACTCCCAAAAATCTCCTTCCACCTCAAGCTCTGGTAATGAAGGTGGGCTGAAAATATGAACTTGGCAAGCATCATAGCTTACCTCATGCTGTCCTTCTCTCCACTCATGACAAGTGTAGAGTCTATGCCGTTCCTGGGCTGCAAAATCACTGCCCTCAAATGGCAAAGTGAAAAACAATCCACCATAGAAGGTTCCTCCATTGATGAAGAACAAGCTGGCCCAAAACAAACCATAGTGCAGTCTCATCCACTGCAACCTCAGAGAATCACATGGCAAGCGATGTACAAGATCCAACACATCTACTAATGGATAGCAAATGGCTGAATATGACAACAACATAGGTCCACACACTTGCCCATGGCTGTACAATGGATGAATATCGATCTCATGGCCCACATCAAAAGAGAACATATATGTAGTAGTGGTGGCCATGCCTCCTCCCATGCTCCTATTAGAACATGAAGTGCAGAGAATACTCAAAGGCACATTCAGCTCATGTGTCCCCCTCATAATCAAGCCTCCCATACAGATCTGACCATAAGCTGGAAGTAAGATGGCATATGGGTCCATGAATGAGTCCTCCATAGTGTCTAGGCATGCTATGAAGAAGAATGAACCATGTGCTGCAAGAAGATAAGCCTCCCCATGCTTGGAAACCCAAGTCAAGAGGAATATGCCATAGATGTCTCTATCATCATTACCTCCTCTTTGTGTACCAAATATGAAGTGATCCTGGGACCTATGGGTTATAGATCCACCATATCTCTGCTGCGCATACTTCCTCCATAATGTTCTGCTCCAAGGTGACAACGCTGTGAGCTCATGCAAATGAGTTCCCGTCAGTACAAGACTATGTTCTTTGACATGCTCCTTGTCAAAGACTCCTCTAATATTGCTGCAATAAATATGGAATACCTCCCAAGGTGGAAGTGCTTCCCAATCAAAGACCATGGAGATTGTGCCATCTCCTTCTCCTGCAACATCATACAAAGTGTGAGAGCAAATCTGCCCTTGCTCTCCTAGGAACAACCCAAGCAACAAGACATTGTGTTGTCTCGCCATACCTCCATCAAACAACTCATGTGATGAAGACACAATGAATGATATGAGTAACACACCAACACCATGCATCCATACTCTATGCTGTTCCATGATGCAAGTATTCATCCATCTTTCCCCCATCCCCCTACTCTTAGGAAGAGTGTTTGCCAAGGGATGGCCAAACTCTTTCAAGAGTAACCAGCGCAGCCAAGCCTCCTGCTGCCTGGTGTCATAGATCTGCAAATAGCCTCCTAGCTCCTTGCTCATCAACCACATCCACTCAATACATTGTGGATGCCTCCTTCTCCTCATCCTGGTACTCCTCCCATGAGGGCTACCATCCTCCCACATCAGATTGCTGATTTTGCACTTCATGGGATTTAGAAATATGAACTCCTCAAGGATCAATGAGACCCTATCAAGAATCAAATAGGTGGTAGGCAAAAACCTTCCATCATGATGTGTATGGCTCAAGGGGTATCCAACACAAGCATGAGAGATGTTATCCATCCGAAGATGTCCTCCATCTTCTATCTTCTCTTGTGAGAAGGGAACCAAATCATTGTGTTCCATAGCCCGCTCCATCGAGTACCAACTCAAAATCTCTCTCCATCCAATCTCAACATATGGATGCTGTACCCTGTACAACTCTGATCGTCTCATACCGCTATCCAAGTCAACATATGAGATCTGACTAGGTGGCTCTGCCTCTCTCTCTCCAACGGAAAGAGATGACTCAACAACACTGCCAGTCCCATCCATGCATACCTGAAGGGGAATGATCTGACGCTCCAATGTGCCCTCTGGTTGTACCATCAGGGAATCCAGCTGTTCCCCAATGTGGACCAACTTGGCCGCTGACTTGGCACAAGTCGCTCTCATACCCTCCAGCTCCTGGTCCTGCAACAAAATGGTCTCCCGTACCAATGCGGCCTTCTCCCTCAAAACTCGAAAGTCCGTCCGAAGCCGATGATACTGCTGTCTGCGACCATCATCCAATATCTTTGTACCTGCCGTTACCTCATCGGGGGTGGATACATCTCCTGACACCTCACCCATCTGTTGTGTGCTGCTACCATCCGAAGACTCGGACACGGCTCCAGTCATCACCTCACTGGATGGATCTACCGGGGTAGGCTCTATCTCCTCCACTACGATATCAACCGGCACGGTCAAGGAGGGCTCTAATGATGGGGAGTCCTGTGTCACACTAGGTGTATCCTCGAACTCCCTGCAATCCTGTGTGTCCTCATCCTCCAAGTGCGAGGTAACCATTTTAATTGTTTTCCTCTCCGATACTCGGTCAAGCTGGAAAGAGGTATCCAACTTGTCCACCCAAGCTCTTCCTGAGCGCCTGGATGACCTGTCAAATGTCGGTAAATGGAATCTGCTCGCTGCACGGTGACTATCACGGTGGGAACCACGTCCCTTGTGTCGCTCCTGCTCATAAGTCTTGCCGCCACATCTGAACTGGATATATTGATCGAAAGGGAGAGCATCCATGAATTCCTGTCCCATGCTCCGCCAATCCGCAAACAGAGTCGCATGTTGAGCTAGATTCACCTCTCCTGGTTCCGTTCGCTCCTCTTCCTCTACCGGGAAAGTAGGCATGGTAGGTCGTGTGTCCATGGGATCGACCTTCGCGCTCGTCACAATGGGAATAGCATCCGCAGATGTAACTGTGACGCTCCTCGATCCTTCACTCTGAAAGACCCTAGGGGTTCTTTCGCGTCCCTTCTGCAACCTTCTTGGTTAACTCCTGCATGAATGCATTCATCTTTGCTTCCATCTTCTCAGTCAACTTCTCAGTCAACTTTGCCAACATGGCCTCCATTGGATTCCGCTGATCTGTCTCCCTACATCTCCTCTTATCCACATCACCTGCCATCAGCTCTTTCTGCTATGTGTCTACAGGCTCCTCAGAAATTGCACGGCTGCTGAAAAACCATACTGTGGCTTAACTTCAACCTCCGATTTATCCACTGAAAACTATTCAGACAATTCCAGGAATTTGGGAAAGTGATCCTCGCCCAAAACCCAGAAAAACCCAGAAAACGTTTTTCCTAATTCCAAAATTCAAAATTTGACCCTTTTCATTTTGGCCCCTTTTCCAACTGCGTTTCTGGAATTGCAACTGCTATTGCTCTGTATGATTTCTTTTCTGATGTCATAGACCACAGGCTGAGCCAGAATTATGCTCTGATACCACTGTAATATCCCCAAAGGGGAACAACCAGTAATAAACAGAAATACACCAATGCAGATATAGAAAATATAATAATGAACCAGATCACTGAATCATATCACATGGAACACCAGAAACTGAGCCATTTTATTAATCAGAAAGTACATAGAGAGGAGTACAATAAATCAGAGCAAGTGCACCTATCCTTGCCCTAGGCAAGTGGAGACCCTCTCAACAGACAAATGGCTGCAACATGGACAACGTCCTAGCTGCTCTGCAAGCTGAAGATGAACTGCGCTGGTGCTGGAGCTGAAGACTGCAAACCCTCCACAATAGAAAACGCTGTCTCTGCTAGTGACAGCGCAGGAAACCCTCCAGACAATAGATCAGCCACTGAAGGCTAGAAAACGCTGTTGAGCCTGTCTCTCCCAAGTCTGCTCCTCATATCAGCGTCCTACCAAGTGGATCTGCTCCTGAACACTCAGATCTGACAGATCTGAAGCCTCCAACCAGATCTGCGTCCTCCCCTATCAGATCTGCCACCAAACCTTCAGATCTATACTGGATCTGACAATATCTCTTCAGATCTACAGCCTCTAGGGCTGGATCTGATGTTAACCCTTCAGATCTGGACTAGATCCGCCAATATTTCTTCAGATCTGCAACTCTCCAAGCTGGATCTAGTGCAAAGCCCCCAGATCTGCAACATACAAGACTAGATCTGCCACATACAGGACTAGATCTGCAAGATCTATCCTTCCCAAAGCTGGATCTAACAATAAGCCTTCGTATCAAAAAATCTTACCTTCTCGTAAATGGAGCCGCCGTCCTCACTCTAGGGGCCGTGGCGCGTCCTTCCGCCTCCCAAATAGCGTTTTCCTCGCTAACTCGACCCGCGTCCCTCCTTGAGCCGCCGTCCTTCCTCTCCCCGCAAGGACCGCCGTCCTCTCTCCCGCATGAGAGCGTCCTTCTCCTTCAAGAATCAGCGTCCTTCCTTCTCTTGCTCTGCGCAGCCACAAGAGGGCTTTTCTCCTCCTCAGATATGCTTCAGAAACTGCTGCTGCTGCTACTGGAACTGAAAAGTATACTCAGGACAAACCTTACTAGGGCGGGCACTCGAAGTCCCCCGAAGCCAAGGGTGAAACCAGAAAAACCTTACCAGGGCAGGCACTCGAAGTCCCCCGAGGCTAAGGGTGAGATCTCCGACCGGAGACACTCGTGCACTAAACAGTGCTGCAGACCGACTAAACAACCGGCGTGCTGAAGCAGACAAGAGTCCAACTATCAATAAGAATATCAAATCATGAATGATCAAAATGAGGTGAGAACCTCTCCTTTTATAATGCCAAATTCCCTCCAAAATTTAACTGCTCCCTTACTCTTCTCTGACCTGCGCAGTTTACCTTGGGTCAGCCTGATGCCTCCCCCCATCATAATCACGTCATGACCAAGGCCCCCTCTTCTTTATGGAACAACGTTCATCTACTAGGAAAAGAACACTTTATTTATAAAGTGAGATGACTAAAGTGAGGTGACCCCTCTTATTTCTCACTTTATTTATTATGTCTAGCTAAAGCGGCAAAATAAAGCAAAAATGAAATATTCCAATTAGCAAGGCTAATTGGGAATATTACATTGTAAGCCTCAAGGACTATCAGGATCCTTGCTTTCCAAACTGAAAATTTTGAGAGGCCATCCAGCCTATCCGGATCACATAGTCCATGAGGGGCCATCTGCTCAAAATGTGTTGGAACTTCCTCTTCTCTTTGCTAGAGAAATGGATCTAAGGGCCATGGTGAAACAGGGACCTTCTGCTCCCTCTTACAACTGATTTCCCTCCTTGGAAATCTACCAAATCAACTATGATTCAGCTTCTTCTTTGATCCTCTGATCAAATTGCAAGTTTCCTTTGGTTAGAAACTCTCTGAGAAGTTGATCTCTTCCCGCTCTTTGTCACTTGTGCTAAGGCTAAAAATTTGAAAACTTCAGAATTTTAACCCCACCAGCACTTCTGAATTTCTACAGCTTTTCTGCAGTCTTTTCTGGATCTGACAAATTCAGATCTGAATCACACTGGCTGGCTTCAGACCAAACCGGCGTTGTTTCTGAGCTACCTCTGCACAGTAATTGTGTGGGCTTGCTAGGACACAGCGCTGGACAGCGTCACCCTTCCCTCTGCATGAATCTGCGTCTGAAAAATGCATTGTCCCTTCAGATCTACGTTTCTGCTGCTTTTCCCACTGCTTTCTGCAGCTAGAATCTTCTGTCTCTTCTACTAGTGACCCTCCTAGATCTGCAATTGCTCTGATACCATGTAGAAATTTTTGAATCTCACACTTTATGCAGAAATTATTATTGTTAATCTGGTTATGCTCCTCCTACTTAGACAAGTTATTAACTGAATAAATTCAAGTTAAAATTGAAGCAAAACACATAACATATCTCTACCAATCCAGATCTAGAACAAGTTCATGCACACATTGACAAAGTGACACAGTTATTTCTGGACAAATAGTCCCCGAAAAAACCCAATGCAGGAAAACCGGTCTCTGGCTACTGGAGGGTTTTATTATTAAGAATTTTCTGAATACACAAATCTGGGTTCCAGATCTGGAAAACCCGACAGAGAATACACTAGATCTACAACTCACTGGCTGATCTAGGGCTAAAATAATGACTGATCCACACCCTCAAACGGGATTTACTGAACTCGGCCAAGATTAGGGCCTAGAAACCCCAGCGCTGCCCCTGAAAGCCTCTGCGTCAACCTCTGAAGCACCTCCAACCCTCAGCGATGCTCCGGAAGGGACTGCATTACTCCAGACTGGGTGACGCAATCACTACGCTGCCCCTGAAGGGTCTTTGCATAACCCCTGAGGATTTCCTGCTGAAAATCACGTTGTCCTTGGAGGGACTGCGTTGTCCTTGCTGCTCTCTCCTTCTGCGATGTCCTTGAGCTGCTCTCTCCTTCTGCACTGTCCTTGAGCTGCTCCTCCTTCTGCGATGTCCTTGAGCTGATCTCTGCCTCTTGTGTATTCTAGACCCTAGGATCAGATCATCCCCTTGGCCTAAATTCCCCTCTCTGCAGCTGAAACACTTTTGAGTATTCTTAGCAAACCCTGCCCTAGAATCTCAACTTAGCTTCAGTGCTCTGCCTCTGTGTGTCTTTACAAATGACCCCAAGCCTTTCCTTTATACCTTTCCCGTTGACAAATCAATGGCCATGATTAGATCTTGAATCAATGGCTAAGATTAAAAGAAAGCTTGATCCGTGTGACTTGAGACAATTTCATCACATGTTTAATTAAATGCACTTTAATTATTTAAGTTCTCTAAGTTTTAACTTAGGAAATACATTAAAATAATTAATTAATTTAATATCTCCTAAACCAAATGAAATTTCCATAATCAATTTTTTGGTCTTGTAGATCAAGTGTACTCTAGTCCCTCCACAAAATTTGGGAGCTACATCACAATTGATGCTACACCAAATACACAAAATCTCAACAATGTGCTCAGGTGTTGCAACCTCCTAAAGCATCACTCTGACTTTTGCACCATCCCAGCTGCGTTGTCGATGTCTGGCTATTGCTGCCCACCAACTACTACGTAGCTCTCTATGCGCTACATCTGTGATGTTGTTGACTTTGCATGCTGCTGTCAACCACTGCAACTCTATTGCTGCTGCCACTGCAACATTTGTAACTCCCTCTCATCTACTATTGTTGCAAATGAGAGATGTCCATCAACTGAACCAACTGTGTTTAGAATGATGCATCTATCCACCGAGTTCTGATTGTTGCTAACTTCTACGCTACCACTGAAGCCTCTACGTTGCTACTAACTCTGGACTGTGCCAACTGCATTGCTGCCAACTCTACTCTGTGTTGCTCGATTCCTGATACTGCTAACCACTATAACTGTCACTCTAGCCCCTGACTGCACCATCTGTAACTGGTCCATCCTGAAACTGCTGCTATTGGCTCCTGTAGCAAGGTGATGATCCAAGAGTTGGACTCCTCAAGGATCCTGCCCATCCTGTAGCTCTTTGAGGCTACAAAACCATATCACCCCACCTCTCCAATGGAGGTATATGGGCAATCATGGCAAACTCTCCTCCAGTTTGGAGGACAACCTATTGATCTTTGCGGTAGCAGCTTGTTGATCATGCTCCTTCTCCTTGTCCTTCTTCCTAGGAGGGCACTGAGAACTGAAGTGGCACATCTCACCACATCAAAAACACTTGATCTTTGAAATATCCTTCTTTCGCCTACGTTGCTCCTACTACCCCTCGATGCAAGAGCTGCATTTTCATCTTCCTTCACATCTGCTTTTTGCCCATTGTTGTTGCTGCCTTCCAGTTTTCTCTTCACTAAGTCACGCCTCATCTCGTTTTGTTGAAGATCAGCCCACATCCTCTCCAAATCCAGTAAATTTTCTCTGACTAGAATGCTCTGGACGAAAACTTTCCATTCTTCTGAGACGTTGTTCAAGGCTATTCTCGCAAACTCCGTAGCCTGAGGCGTTGACCCTACAGCTTCCAGATCCTGAACATCCTTAAGCCTCGTAAGGAAGGGGTCTATGCACTCCCCCTTCTACATCCCCGTGGATCTCATCTTCTCTTCCAAGTACATCTTTCACTCCTCGCAAGATCCCAGATATAACGTGGCCAATTCATCCCACATTTATTTGGATGTAACTTTGCCTGCTATGTGAGATACAATGTGATCTCTCACTCCGTCGAGGATCAACCTCTTGGCCTTCGCCATATCCTTCTTATAAGCTTTCAACGGATCCAGATCTGCGAGAACAGCTACCCCATTATCAATGAAAGTTTTAACATCATGTTCATCTAGAAGGAAGGAGATCCTTTCCTTCCAGATCACATAGTTGGAGGCACCTTCCAATCGAACCTGATCTCGCAACCCAGTTATTGCCATCTCACTAAACAAATGTTGAACTGCTCCTCTCTCGTTTGCGTAGTTGCTGACTAGCTCTACACACTCCCTGCTGCAATAAGTAGATCTTCTCTTGGCTACTGCTGCTCTGCAGTGAGAAATCGAATTCCTTGGCTCGGAATTCTCTGAGGAAGAAATTCCCTCAATATGTGCTCTTCTTTCCTCTTCTGACGCTTTTCTGTCCCAACAACCACTGTAGAAAACTGCGTCCAAGCTAAAGATCTGCTCTGCGCTGCTCTTTCTAGCTCTGAGAAGATCTCAATCTGGAAAATTTACTCTTTGTCGACTCACCGAGAGAAGTAATTTTCCACGCAAATCAGCCCTCCTAGAAATAGACTACGCAGTCCCTTTGGGATTTTGATATGTTTCTTACACAGTCTTTTCGAACTCCCTCTTTTGCTTAGTGTTGGGCTCTTCCTGCCATGCTCTTCTTGTGTAATATCCCATTTTGGGGATATCTCTAAAACACAAGCAAACTCCAACCAGAGATGGATTGGGAGGGCGTTTACCAGATATTTCACCTCTGAGAAGAGGGTGAGATCTGGAGGCTACCTAGCCCTTTCTAGACTCTGTCTAAAAGTACGAGGAAAACACTCCAAGTGGTATAGAACTAGAATGCCCGATGATATATAAAAATAACAATAAAGCAAACATACAATAGCATAGATAGAATGTATGACAAATGCTCCGGAAATATAGAGAGAGAATGCTAAGCCATTTTATTATACTAAGAAATATAATGAAGTACAATAGGTGATCAGAGTGATGGCACCTAAACTTGCTCAAGGCAAGTGAAGAAATGTCCAAGAAATGGCTGCTCTCTAAACTGCATCCCAGCTGCTGGAAAACTGTCGTGTAGCTGCTACTGCTGAAATGAACTAATGATTTGGGGCTGATCCCCTCGCCGGAATGAGCTGAAAATCTGGAATCCACTCCTACTCACCAATCACAACAAAACCTAGAAATCATATCTGAAATGGCTGACCCCCGAAAATCACCCCTTGGGGAATTACGCTGTCCTCCAAGGCTCTACGCAGAGGCTGAATAGAAACTACTGAAATGCAGCCTCAAACTCCACCAAAATCCTCCAACAGGCAAGGGTTGATCCCTTACTCAATCTCCCATCTCCAAACCCCTGCAAGAAACTCAATCCAGAGCTCCCCTAGAAGGGACTGTGTCCTCCCTCTCAAGATTGCGCAGTCTTTGAATGCCCAGCTCCACAGAAAACCCCAAACACCAATTCTCCCACAAAATGATGATGAAACTACCTTGCCCGAGCAGGCACTCGAAGTCCCCCGGGGCTAAGGGTGAGATCTCCAATCGGAGACACTCAATGCACTAAATAGTGCTGCAGACAGGTTAAACAGCCAGCGTGCTCAAGAAGTCGAAGTGACTAGCTCAAATGCATAAACTCGGAATGATCAAATGAAGAGGCTCCTCTCTCTTTTATAACGTTGGCCTCTCTCCAAACCCTAAGGCCCCTCTCCTCAACGTCGCCTCCCTCTTGCCACATGCTCCTCTCCATCTGCGCAATCTCTCCTAGTGCATACGTGGGCCCCCTCTCTACGTGGTCCTTGGCCCCCCCTTGGCTCCCTTTAAGTTACAACGTTGTGCTACTAGGGAGTGACTTTATTCCCAAAGTGAGTTATTTCCTCTCTACTCACCTTTTTATTTATAAATAAACTATAGACGGCAAAATTGAGCAAAATCGAATATTCCAATTAGCCATTGCTAATTAGGAATATTATAGTCTCCCCCGGCAAAATGTTGCTTGTCCTCAAGCAACTGAAGTGATGGATGCTGCAAAATTTTCTCACTCTCCCAAGTGGCATCCTCATCCGGCAAATTCTTCCACCTCACCAAGAATTCTCGGACCATCCTGCTCCGTAGTTGTCTCTTCCTGGTATCAATAATAGCCTCTGGCTGCAACACCAAATGCCCCTCATCATCCGTGGGTGGTAGCTCATCTGTCACTATCACCTGCTACCCCGGTGCCTTCTTCAGGAATGCTACATGAAAAACGTTATGAATCTTGCTGCCTTGGGGTAGCTTCAACTCATATGCAACCTGTCCAATCCTACGTATGACCCTGTATGGCCCATAAAAGCGGGGCTTGAGCTTCTTAGCTCCCTTCTGCTTCAGTGACGACTCTCGGTATGGCTGTAATCGTAGGTAGACCAAGTCCCCTACCTCAAACTGTCTCTCCACCCGACCTCTGTCAGCATACAGCGTCTGCTGGTTTTATGCTGTAGCCATATTATCCTCGAGAGCTCGGAGAATGTCCTGACTCTCTTGGATCCAAATCTTGGCTCTTGGAGCCTTGCTAGCACCAAACATCATATAAGCAAAAGACAAAGAATGATATCCATACAAAGCGTAGAATGGTGACATACCAATGGACATGTGATGAGTAGTGTTGTAGCAATACTCCCCCAGATGCAACCACTTCAGCCATGCTCGTTGCTGCCCACTGACATAGTTACGCAAGTAGCCCTCCAACCACTTGTTAACTATCTCCATCTGCCCATTCGTCTGTGGGTGATAACTGGTACTCGGTGTCAACTCTATCCCCACCAACCGGAAAAGCTCCTGCCAAAATCCGCCCATGAAGCGGATGTCCCTGTCACTGATGGTGGTCTTAGGAAGACCATGTAGCCTGAAAACCTCTCTGAAGAACAGCTCGGCCACCTGTGTTGTTGTGTAGTGCACGGATATGGCGAAGAAATGTGCATACTTTGTCAGTCGATCAACGACGACAAAGATGCAATCCTTGCCCTGCACCGCGGGCAACCCTGTGATGAAGTCCATCAAAATACTCTCCCATTTCCCCTCCAAAATGGGAAGAGGCTGCAATAATCCTGCGGGATGGCTCATCTCCCCCTTGTTCCTCTGGAAAACATCGCACTCCCTGATGTGCTGGAGTACGTACTCCTTGAGGCCCTTCCATGAGAACCTCTCTCTAATGGCCTTGTAGGTTTTGGTAAACCCCTGATGGCCAGCCAATGGTGAATCATGTGATGCCTGAAGTATCTTCTTCTTGAGCTGAGATCTCTCAGTCAAGAAGATCCGGTCCCTGTAGTAGATGATCTCATCGACCACCCTGTACCTGTCATCTGCCACCTATCCATCCAGTACCTCACATGCAAATCTGTCCTTGGAGTACTCTACTAAGAGTCGAGCCCTCCTGTCTGTATCCAAGCTCATAAGAGACAACGTGGCTGGTCTACGTGAATGGGCATCTGCTACCACGTTGTTCTTACCCTTGACATACTCAATGTCAAAGTCATATGCCTGGATCTTACTGATCCACTTCTGCTGCCTCTCCTGTAGCTGCTTCTGCTCCAAAAAGAACCTGAGGCTGTTGTGATCAGTCCTCACCCTGAACCTGTTACCCACTTAATACTGCCGGAATTTGGCCAATGCATGCATAATGGCCAGCATCTCCTTGTCGTGTATAGAATACAACCGCTTGTGTGGAAGGAGCTTCCAACTCTCAAAGGCTATAGGGTGACCTCCCTGCATCAATACTACGTCGATCCCCTCTCCCGACGCATCACACTCCAAAAAAAATGGCTGCGTAAAATTCGGCAATGCAAGCACTAGGCAGCTACTCATCACCTCCTTGAGCCTGTCAAAGGCTCGCTGCGCTGTATCCGACCAACTGAATGCCCCCTTCTTCGTCAGATCTGTAAGAGGTGCAGCAAGCTGTGAGAAACTCCTGACGAACTTCCTGTAATAAGTACAAATGCCAATGAGTCCTCGAAGTTCTGTCACGTTCCTCGGCTCCGGCCAATCTCTGATGGCCCTGATCTTCTCCTTGTGGACTCTCACTCCGTCCACCCCTATGATCTGTCCCAAGTACAACATCTCCATCAACCCAAACTCACACTTGGAGAGCTTGGCATAGGACTGTTGCTCCTCCAAAATGCGCAATACTACCTCAATGTGCTGGAGATGCTCCTCCCAAGTCCTGATGTAAATGAGGATATCATCAAAGAACACCAACACAAACTTCCTCAAGTGACTGCGGAAGATGTGATTCATGCAAGACTGGAATGTCGCTAGGGCGTTGGTTAGCCCAAAGGGCATCACCAAAAACTCAAAGTGCCCATAGTGACACCTGAAGGCGGTCT
Organism: Pinus albicaulis; assembly: GCA_034641835.2. NCBI lineage: Eukaryota > Viridiplantae > Streptophyta > Pinopsida > Pinales > Pinaceae > Pinus > Pinus albicaulis. The sequence continues at coordinate 24,202,614 of MU968480.1, forward strand.
TGGGAATGTCCTGTTCTCTCACGCGAATCTGATGGTACCCCGATCTCAAATCAATCTTTGAGAAGAACTGGGCTCCTCTCAACTCATCCATCAACTCATCCATCCTGGGTATAGGGTACCTGTTCTTCAGGGTCTTCTTGTTCAAGGCCCTGTAGTCAATACACATCCTCAAGGTGTCGTCCTTCTTCTTCACCAACACCACGGAAGAAGCAAAAGGACTCATGCTCGGTCGGATGTGCCCAAGAGCCAGCAACTCCTGGATGGCCCGCTCTATCTCATCCCGATAGGCTTTGGGGTGCCTATAGGGGGTAGTAATCATTGCCTGTATGCCCTGCTCAATCTCAATGGTGTGCTCAAACCCCCGGTCCGGTGGCTGTCCCGGCGGAATATCCCCAAACACTGTGGCATACCTGTCGAGGATGGTCTGTATCTCTGGGTGCACCACCTGCCCTGTAGTCCCTGACTCTGATGCACGCAGCTCCACTGCCCACTCTACGTCTCCCTTACGAAAGACTGCCTTCATCCGAAGAGCCGAAACAGTCCGAGGCAGATATGTGTGCTGTCCCCGTATCTTCTCATGCCTCCCTGTCTTCTCATCATCCCACTCCATCTCTAGGGCCTTCCAATCTGTAGTGACCTTCCCTAGAGTGATAAGCCACTGAACACCCAGTACCATGTTGGTGTCCGGAATGTTGACCATGAAAAAGTGATCAGTCAGTGTGTAGGTGCCCATCGTCACTGATAACTCCGGAACATAACAAGCACACATCATGGTTTGATCTCCTGGGACCAAAACTGAAAATCCATCGAAGCTCTCAGTCTGAATACCTCTCCGCTCAACCATTTGTGCATCGATGAAGTTGTGGGTTGCCCCACTGTCAACCAAAACTGATACTCACTAGCCACATACTGTCCCCCGTACACGCAACGTCAAATACTTGGGAACTCCTCGCAATGTTGCAAGGGCCCCTCCGGTAGGTGCAAAAGCCGTACCACCTGCTGCTGCTGGTGGAGGTGGCAAAGGATCCTGCGCTGCATGACTGTCTCCGACCACCATGTCATCCTCCTCATCCTCTTCCCCGCTGCTCTTGGAGAAGACCTCAATAAAATGTGCTTTGCCAGTAGCACATCTATGTTCCCGTGCCCACGTCTCCTGACAGGTAAAGCACAACCGCTTCTTCTTCAGCTCCCTCCTGGCATCATCATCCATCTGTGCCCGTCCTGGATTCCCCTTTGGAGGCGGAATCCTCACGTCCTTCCCCTTGGGTTGGAAATCCTGTCTCTGGGGGTAAGGTATTCAGGTCCTGGGTAAGGCATCCTGTAAATCTCGGGTCCTGCTAATAGCATCCTAGAGTGTGGCTGGTCTAGTAGATCTGACTAGACCTCGAAGTGGCTCTGCTAACCCCTCAACAAACATGTAGATCATCCGTGCTGCGGATAGATCTGGCACCATCACTGAAACCCGCAAGAAGTCTGCAATGTATGTCTCTGGGCTCCCGGTCTGTTTGAGCCTCGTCAGCTCAACAAAGTGCTGCTCCGGATCCCTCCGGTCAAATCTCTCTATCAACCTCCTAGTGAACTCGGCATATGTCGTCACTGTAGAATGTCTGAGTGTCACCATCCCATGTAACCACCAGTCCTGGGCTTCACCATCCAAATGTAATGTCACCACCTTGATGGCCTCCATCTCCGACGTCTGGTTAAGCTGGAAATAGATGTCCAGCTTCTCCACCCAAGACTTTGCCAAACTGTTTGATGAACCATCAAACGTAGGCAAGTGAAATCTGCTAGCTGTGCGGTGGGTATCTCCATCATGATAATGTCGGTGCCCTCTATGATGGTCGCGGGGTCTACTGTCCTGCTGGAGCTGAACAAAATCTCTGAACGAGAGAGCATCCCTGAACTCCTGTCCATAGGCCTGATACTCTGCAAAATAATCGCCCATATGGCCGGGCTCTGTCTCCTGCTGGGCTCCTGCCCCTGTGTCTGCTCCCAAGAAAGTGGGCATGGTAGAGTGTGTAGGTGCATGTGAAGCCATCTGCTGAGTAGTATCATGCTGAGTAGCACCATGCTTCGGCAAATGGTGGATGTACCCGATCCCTCACCTACATGGAAAACCTGTGGGGTCTCACGCTGTATAGCCTCCACAGCGGTGAATCTCTGACCCAACACCTCAATCTGTCTCGCTAGATCTTGCACCGATTCGAGGAGTGCCTCCCCAAACTGTTTTGCCTCACTATCATCTGCCATCGGCTCTCTCTGCTCTGAATCTAACACAGGCTCCTCCTGCTCTACGTCTATCACAAGCTCCTCCTGTTCTGTGTCCACCACCCGAACACAGTCTCCCTCTCCGTAGGTGTTCTCCAACCTACGCTCAAGATCTTTGTACTTCCTGCCTCTGTAACAAATCTAGGGCTTCTTCCCCGGTGTCATAGACAACTCGCTCCACAGGCTGAGCCAGAACTATGCTCTGATACCACTGTAATATCCCGTTTCGGGGATATCTCTAAAACACAAGCAAAATCCAACTAGAGATGGATTGGGAGGGCGTTTACCAGATATTTCACCTCTAAGAAGAGGGTGAGATCTGGAGGCTACCTGGCCCTTTCCAGACTCTGTCTAAGAGTACGAGGAAAACACTCCAAGTGGTATAGAACTAGAATGCTCGATGATATATAAAAATAACAGTAAAGCAGACATACAATAGCATAGATAGAATGTATGACAAATGCTCCAGAAATATAGAGAGAGAATGCTAAGCCATTTTATTATACTGAGAAATATAATGAAGTACAATAGGTGATCAGAGTGATGGCACCTAAACTTGCTCAAGGCAAGTGAAGAAATACTCTCAGAATGTCCAAGAAATGGCTGCTCTCTGAACTGCGTCCTAGCTGCTGGAAAACTGTCGTGTAGCTGCTAATGTTGAAATGAACTACTGATTTGGGGCTGATCCCCTCGCCGGAATGAGCTGAAAATCTGGAATCCACCTCTACTCACCAATCACAGCAAACCCAGAAATCATATCTGAAATGGCTGACCCCCGAAAATCACCCCCTTGGGGAATTACGCTATCCTCCAAGGCTTTGCGCAGAGGCTGAATAGAAACTACTGAAATGCAGCCTCAAACTCCACCAAAATCCTCCAACAGGCAAGGGTTGATCCCTTACTCAATCTCCCAGCTCCAAACCCCTGCAAGAAACTCAATCCGGAGCTCCCCTAGAAGGGACTGCGTCCTCCCTCTCAAGACTGCGCAGTCTCTAAATGCCCAGCTCCACAGAAAACCCCAAACACCAATTCTCCCACAAAATGATGATGAAACTACCTTGCCCGAGCAGGCACTCGAAGTCCCCCAGGGCTAAGGGTGAGATCTCCGATCAGAGACACTCAATGCACTAAACAGTGCTGCAGACAGGCTAAACAGCCAGCGTGCTCAAGAAGTCGAAGTGACTAGCTCAAATGCATAAACTCAGAATGATCAAATGAGGAAGCTCCTCCCTCTTTTATAACGTTGGCCTCTCTCCAAACCCTAAGGCCCCTCTCCTCAACGTAGCCTCCCTCTTGCCACGTGCTCCTCTCCATCTGCGCAGTCTCTCCTAGTGCATACGTGGGCACCCTCTCTACGTGGTCCTTGGCCCGCCCTTGGCTCCCTTTAAGTTACAACGTTGTGCTACTAGGGACTGACTTTATTCCCAAAGTGAGTTATGTCCTCTCTACTCACCTTTTTATTTATAAATAAACTATAGATGGCAAAATTGAGCAAAATCAAATATTCCAATTAGCCATTGCTAATTAGGAATATTACATCTTGCTTCACCTACGCTCTAATACCATGTGAAAATTCCACAATGGGAATCCCCACTGCAGTGATCTGATGTTATTTCTTCTATTGTTAATTCTGAATCAAGTTATTTACGGTTTTACATAGTAAAAATCGAGATAAATATTATTGCAGCATACACAACATAAAAAAATATTGTGGAAACAAGTACTGAGCAGGAAAGAAATAAACACACACATATACATCATTGTTTTCAGACAATGTCCCCAGAAAAACCCAATGCGGGAAAACCAGTGCAATAGCTGAGTGTTTTAATTATTATGCAATAGATTTTGAATACAAATCTTTGGATTCCCAAACTGGCAATCCGATACATAGAATAAACTGGCAGAAATATAGTGAGAAATATCTCACACTGTCACTGGCGATCCGGCACTAATCCAGCCTTTGAATGGCTAGTCCCATGCTATCTCTGTGTAGTCACTGTGTTGGCTCTGCATTATAGCCTCTAGGGACTGCGTCACCCCTCTAGCTGATTGATCTACTGACTGGAAGCTCAGATCTCTAACCCTCCGGTCTCACACCTCGGCTCTCGGAACTAGATCTGGACTGCTCCTCAACAAAACTGCGAATCTCCTTAGAGGCTCTGCGCTGCCTCAGCGTAGCTCTGCACTGCCCAACATGGCACTGCGTAGCCTCTTCTGGATCTCTCTCTGCCTCCTCTGCAATGTATTCACCAGATCTGGAATACTTCCTCCAGCCAACTATCCCTGCCCTTCACTGCAAGAAATCAACTCAATCTCTCTCCGACAATTGTGGCGCTGCTCTCTTGAGAATTCAATCTCTAGATCTCTCACTCGATGTGTCGTCCAAATGCCCATCAAGCTCCTCCTTATAATCTCTCGTTGACATATCAATAGCCAAGATTAAAACATAATCAAAGGCTAAGATTAACTAGGAGTTGATCTATGTCTTTATCTAGAAGATTCACGCCCTATCTAATTAATACACTTTAATTAATCACATTTCCTAAGTTTAGACTTAGGAAAACATTAAAAATGATTAATTATTTTAATTAAATCCTTTCCGGGTGGAATTTCCAAAAATGCTTTATGGGTATTGTGGAATGCATGTGTCTTAGCCTCTCTGCAAAATCTCGAGGATAGAGCACATCTGAATCTACAAAAATCAATATTGTCTTCTTTAGGGCTCCTCTTATTTTCGTTCTTATTTCCTTGTTCTTGTTTTAGAGTTGTTGCACTCATATTTGTCAAAGTTACCAGGAAGCGGAAGTACCAATTATCTCAACTGGATCGAATCATTTATCAACAGTTTATGTGTCATTGTAAACCCATTCTGCAAGTTATGTAATGTAAATGATGCTAGTAAGACCTTGAATGTATGTAACAACCTAGGTAAGCCTATTATTTTGGCAAGAGTTTCATCCTAGGAGTTTTTTTGTCTCACTGACTCATTCTTGTTTCTAAACACAGATGGTCGGCAGAGCATTTCCCTCCAACCTCATCCCAAAGCTAGGGTGGAATTCTTCGTTAAAGTCTTAGGTGAGTCCTATTGTTCTATTCGAGTCTTATGTAAAAGTGATTTGGGAATAATTTATGCTAGTTGGCTAAATTTTTTATTACAAATCACTTGGTAGATTGGGTATGTATTTTGAAGGTCTAAGCCGAATGGGTATCCCCCTTTGAGGCTTGAAATTGTAAAAATTATGTAAAAAACATTTTAATGCATGGTCCCTCATAATTAGACACCATGGTTAAAATATTAGAGAGAAAAAACATTAAACCCCTTCAAGTGTCAATTAATTAATTTTTTTGGCAAAAAATTAAATAAATCCTAAGCCAGGAAATTAATTAATTAGATTCAAATTAAAATGTCTTAGGAAAATTAATTCTCCAAGTGGAAAATTTCGTGGGTTCTAAAAGAATTAATTTTTGGAGGTCCTCCACCAAGGGAATATTGTATATTTCAAGAAAAATTGGACTCTTGGACCTTGGTGGTTAAGTTAAAGTCAAAATTTTGAGGAAATTAGGTTAAAATAATTAGTTTTGACCTAATAAAAAATGGATCAAAAGAAAGATTCGAAAATTCCTCAAAAAATAAAAAATTCAACGGCCAAGATTAAAAGATGATCAAGTATTTTTCGACGGCCAAGATTATTTTGACAAGGATCAAGCAAAATAGCAATTATTTTTCAACTTAGAGGATTTATCTATATATAGAGTCATTTGTGTGTCAAAGCCATCTGATTTCTGGCTAAGAAATTGTTGTTGAAACATTTATGTAATACTATTGTCCCGTTGGGAAATTTTATTTCTATCATAATAAATACTATGGGGTGCAATTCAAGGTGTTCCATGTTCGTTGATTTGTGGTATGTACTGACTACGGCTTTACTATGTTGTGCTGATAAACGATAAGATCTGTTTTTCATTAGATGGAGATCAAATCATTCTACTGATAGTTTTGGGCTAATCTTAGATGATTTGATTCGCCATATAATTAACAGATTTTCTTGAGATAAATAGAAAGTGTTTGCAGGTACTTCAGTCCTTGGGCTCCAAGTTCACAAATTGTGGGCAGCAACCAACTTTACTTGGATCTCAAATATTTATGTGGTCGATTTAATCTTCGCTAAGGCCATAGTGTGCATTGGGCTTCTAAAGTATATTTTAGCCATTTATCAAAGAAAATATCCATAAAAAAATTATTTCTCAAAAAAAAATATTCAAAACCCTTGTATATTTGTATATTTGTAAATAGATTTGTAATTTAAACTTGAAAGTTATTTTTTGCTAATTGGGGTTTTGGGGGTTTTGAGATTTTGTATATATTTGGGGTTTTGGGTGTTTTATTTCCATTTTTGCAGGTGAAGTCAAGAGAAGAAGCCAAAGTAGAGCTAAATCTAGGCCCTTGATGGTAAGATCTAGTCTCTAGAAATTTATTGCAGGGCTAGCCATTGAAAAAATTGTAGCAAATTTCAGATCTGAAAGGAGAAAATTTTTCTGAAGCTAGGGTTTTGAGTTTCAACTCTCCCGGGTCTAGATCTGACCTCTCCAAGGCCAGCGTCCCCCTCTTCAACCTCTGGGTCAGCCTAATAAGGCCTTGTGTCATCCTTTTCGGCCTCTTGGAGGCAGAATGTAGCCTCTAAAGGCCTCGACCCTCCCTTCAAGCCCCTGTGTTAGGGTTTTAAGGCCTTAATTGGCCTCTCTGTGCTTCCATTGCCCTAAACAACTGCCTTTGGGCTAGTCGTGGCCCTTTAGGGCCCTAAATTGCCTCCTAACCATAGTCGTCCAGCCCTCTAGGGCATTCTCCCTCCAGCGTTGCCCTTCCTCTACCTCCTCTTCCTTCCTTTGCCCTTCTTTTGGCCTCTTAGTCTGTTTTTCCCTGGACCTCTTTGGCCCTAGTTTTCCCTAAATCCATCTCTGATTTTTCTATACTAAACACATGGTGGTTTTGCAGGTTTTTGGCTTCAAAAAATCTTTTTTTCAGGTGGCAACTTTATCCCAAAGTTTCAGCAAGTTTGGACCAAAGGATCTTCAAGGCCTTGGGCCCAGGATTTGCTCTCTAAACCCTAGTTTTTCATTGTTTTGCTAATGCCGAAAATTCTATTTTATAACAGTGATATAAGTGCCCTAAAATCACACTAAGATTGGTCAAAATAACTCAAAATTGGAAAAATTTAATTTTCTCAAAATTTGGCCACTTGGACATCTAGGATTTAGCCTACATCTAATATTTTGCTTGTTGGGTAGCATCATTAACGCACTGATTTACTGATTTTCTTACTGTTGTAACAAGTTATATCAAATCTGATTGAATTCTGAAATTTGCATCATAAGAAGTCTAAGAATCAATCTTTTTGTTTGGGAAGCTAATTCCTAAATTTTGGGCATATTGTGGCACTAATAATTCACTGTTGTCACACTTTCTTACTGCTGAATTAAGTAGATCAGATCTGAAAATTTTCTGAATACTTCATCCCAAAATGGGCTAAAACTCATAATTTTACATTGGCTAATCATTAGAAATCTTTCTGTTTCATATACTTGGGAAATTTCATGATTTGAAGTGACCTTGTTACTGTTGTCATAAGATTAATAGGCGCTAAAATTTTTGAAGTATTGTTATTGATTTTGGAATCTAACACTTGCTTGTTTTGAAAATTTGTTAACTTGGCACATAAATCACTCAAGCCCTACATTTTCTAGTCTTGTTCAAAGTCATCTAGCATTTAAGATCTAATTGTCATTGTGGATGAAGCATTGAGTCAAGTTCATAATCTCATACTAAAGCTTTGGTGAATTTATCTTGAGCATCTTTCATTATTGGCATTATCCATAATTGTGGCATAAGATTGTAAATTTGAATGTCTCAAGTAATTGGCATCTTGTGGGTTCAATATTGGCACTGAGTTGAATAACACATTTTCTTGGTTCTAAGATCACATCTAAATTATAAGTACTTTGGTCCTTAAAACTTCATTAATAACCTAAGTACTTGAATAAATTTTAGAATAAGGAGTTCACTTATCATCATTGCATAAGCATCTTAGGACTTCGTCTGCATTAATAATTTACCTCCAAGCATAAGCTTGGTTGATAGACTCTAAGGGAAACCCTTTTCCAATTAGCTTGAGGGATCCAACCCTTCTTAGTGGTTACCATAGTAACCTTGCATTCATCAGAGCCACAGTCTCTGCAGCGCCGGAGGTACTGGGTGGTTGGAACATAGGGGAAGGTATCGTTAATCAGGCTTCTGCCTACTTTCCGTTGGCTTCCACCCCACAACCTACATTGAAGATTGTTTCTCAAAACATTTAAGGGAGAGGCTCAACTTAGATAAGGCATTTAATCTAAAATCAACCAACATCCTTGCATTACACCTAGATCTTAGGCTTTGCATAGCATATAGGATATTAAGCAGTGGGTGTCCATCTGATTACTTGGTTTCAATTTGTAATAAGCAAGAATTTTGACTCCATAAGGCACTGGTCTCATCTCTAAATCTAATTAAATCCTTAAGTCTTGCTAATTTTAACCGAGTAGCTAGGCCACTAGTCTGCGTCTCCCAAGCACTTGTTTTCCTTCACCTCATTTCAATAGGACTACACCCTATAGTCTAATGTTGAGATACAGCTAGAACAGAGTGGGCAGGGATCAGAGTGAGAGCCCTTGTCCTGAGCAGTTGTCGCAGTGTATGTACAATCTAGGCAACAACAAGACCTGAGTTATTTTTGGAATGACATGTCCTGTCTCTAATATATACCTGTTATGTCAAGGGGGCACAACTTTTGGGGTTCAAGCAGGCTGACTTGTGTAGGCTTAAGTAGGTTTGCCAAAATGTTGATTTTTGACATATACTGACTTCAAAAATTGATTACTCTTCAATGGAAAGGAATTAGGAGGCATGTGAATACTCATTAGAAAGCTCGTGGAACCCTCTACAAGTTGATGTACTTTTCTTCCTAATAAATGATCTTTATAGTTGACAATTTTAATTTTCTTTTCATCATATGAGTGTTTTCCATAGCATATCTACTTGAAGATTTCTTCCATGGAACTAGGGCATCATGTAGCTTAGGGTTTCTTCGTCATATTGACATGCCTTAGACAACATTAGGGCTTCTTATATATGTTTTATGGCATCGTATTGCTAGGTTTTCCAATATAAGAGCTGCAACATGTGTTCTTCATTCATTAGGGTTAGGGCATCTAAATTCATTAGGCCTTGCTTCAACACATTAGGGCTAGAGCAACATGTAGTCATAAAAAATCAATGGCTTACCAACTTTTAGGGCTTCATTCATTCATGCATACATCGCTTAGGTCAACATGAGCATCTTTAGAGTTTCATCATATGAATGAACCATGGTAGGGCATAGACATGGGGTTTCTTCATCTTTAACTCTGCTAAGGTCTTCAATGATGCCAAATTCATCATATTGATATACCAATGGTTTTATCATATAACTTTAGGCCTTATATCATCAACGACTTCATCATCTTCAACAAGGCTAGGGTTTGCACTCAAGGTTAGGGTTTTGCACTTAGGATTTTCTCCTAGGGTTTGTCATCATATTGACATCAATGACAACTTTACCAACAAGAGATGGATGTCGTTCTTCGGATGATGAGACTTTCAATGAGAGTTTGATGTAGTAACCTTTCTTCCTTTAATGATGAGGTATTCTTCCTTGTGCCCTTCCTTGTGTCGTTAGCAAATGATTCCCTTTGATAATCAACCTTCTCTTATGCCAACAAGATAATCTTCAAGTTTCCTTCTCTTCACCTTAGCTCTGATATTATGTTGGAGAATCTACTAGGGCAATTATTTAAATAATTCTCCTTATCCTTAAAAATTTCTTGTGAACTTTAGTTAGCTTCTTATTGTTCTTTATTAGATTCTTTTCATTAAACTATTATCAAATGCATAAATCATGAAGATCATAAAAGAAGTGATTCCCTAAATGAAGGTTCATCATTCCTTGGTAAATCCATTGAGAATCGTCTACACCAGTTCACTATCTGTTGGCTTCTCCCCTACAACTTCAAGCTCATCACAGACTCCCTAAATTCTGGGGAGTTAGAAACTAACACTCTCACCCTTCTGCGTCTTGTTCGTTCTCAACTTCTCCTATAGAATTATTTTACAAATCTTCGATAGATCCTCCTACAGTTTTACAATGGCCTCCCACATTTTGTTTGTCTTATTCTTCTCTACAATATGCGAGACATTGTCATCCTAAACCCTGTCTAGGACCATCCTCTTTGCTTTGGCCATTTCCTTCTTGTATTCATGATATTGGATCGGATTCGTTGGTTCAGTTATAACCACTATAACGAACTCATTTAGACCATGCTCATCCAAAAAAGTATTGTATTTTGGCCTTCCAAACACTAAAGTTTGAGGCACCATCAAGTGTATCCTAATCTCTAAGTCATGTTGTGGCCATTTCAATGAAATTTAAATACACTAGAGACTAGTGCTAGAAATCTCCTCCTTCCTACTTGGCCTTTCTTTTGCTAGTCACACTCCCCCTGGAATGCGCATATTTTCTCTCACCTGCCTCTAGAAATCCTTCTTCGGCACTCACACTACTTGCTACTCCTCCACTAGGAAACTCACTCTACCTTCCAAAAGTCCTTCATATTTTGGCACACGTACTGCTACTCCTGAGGCACGCATTGGATGAAATGACAAGTCTGCAATGACCTTCTACTATTGGAAATCACAAATCTCCTCCTGCAAACTGGAAACTAGAAATCCTTTGAGAAATTTAGGAAATTCGCTCTTTGTGTGCTTTTCTATTCTTTCCCTACGCAGATTAACAACTACAAATCCTTGCTGCAAATCTCTGCGCCTAGATCTACTTTGCGAAATCATTGATCTGCCCACCAAAATCCTCTTTCCGTCAAATCCACTACCTGTAACCTCTGCTCTGAGGCAATTCACACTTTTCCTCCGAATTAGTTCTGGAAATCGAATTTCCTGTATCTACAATTCGCACCCCTGGCTGGCTTGTGCAGATCTAGGATTATTGTGCTCAAATCTCCCTTTGAAACTACACAATTTCACTTCCTTTGCTTCTAAGGCTCTGATTTGATCAATAATGCTTTGATACCAGGTGAAATTTCCACAAATGCACCAACCAGAAATTAGTTTCCTAACTCATTAGTGATTTGTATGTTTATGGAAAATAACGAATAAAGCACTAATGCATTCTTCACAATAAAAAAACACTGGAATATAAAATCAGGAACTGAGAAATAGATGCATACACATAAAAATAGACACCAATATTTTTGGACTAAAAGGTCCCTGGAAAAGCCTTGAAGGAAAAATCGATACAACAAATGAGGGTTTACTTTATTATTCTTCAGCGAAATTAGAGAGTACAATGATTTGCTTGCCAAAAACTGGTAAAGCTCCGGAAAATTTTCTCCACTACCCCAACTGGCAAATCAACCTGGAAACTCACTGTTTCCTCTGCAAAACCCAACTCGGCCTTCTCCAATAATGCACACTCCCTTCTGCTCTATACACTGGCTACTAGCAATACGCACTGGCTAACTAGATCTCGAGTTGACTGATCCTACACCCCTTTGGTGATCTTGCACTCACTAGGCATCATCCATCACATCACACAACACATTAAAAGTTCGATCTGATCTGAAAAACCACCAGGAGAATTCGCACATCCGAAGGAGGAGAGAGAGATTTGTTTGACCACAGTTGACTTTTATGTTTTGGACTGTTTTGGGTTGTGTTAACCATCACTGCTATTTGCTTCTGGTTTGACTGAATTTCTTGACTGTCTTGGAAGGCCGAATTGAAGGGGACCTTGACCGATATTTTCTGGGCACATTTTGTGAGGTTGACCACGGGGTTGACTAGGGTTTGATCCAAGGCTGACTGGTATCTTTGATCGAGATTTATAGGACAGTTTTGACTCAATTTGACTAAGGAAGGGAGGTCGAATTTACTGTTATGTTGACCAAACTTTTATGGGCAGTTTGACTGCTGACTTTGACTGAAAATTGCAGGTTGTTGACTGAGGTTGACCAAGCTATCATAGGCCGAATTTCAGCCCTCTGTTGGAGACTGATATCTTCAACCAGATTTAAATCTCTCTCATCTTTGATTCGTTTTGGATTGGTTGACTTGGAAAGTCAAATGTTTGACTTTGAATGGTTTATGGATGTATTATCTGCACCATGTATCTCATGTTGAACATTGATTGACCAATAGAAGAAGAAGAATTGATTAAGGGTTTCCTCCTTGTGGGTTTTTTTCCTGGTCTTCAACCAAAACTATGTCTCATTGTGCTTGCCTATCTTCTATTTTACATTTACTGTTCATTGTTCTATCTATAATTGCTTATCTATTACTGGGGTGATTGAAATTGGAAGAATTTGATTTAAGTGATTATAACAGCATAGAACACTGAAAATTTAACATGTGAGAATCAAACTCAGTAGTTTTCATTGTGATGCTGAATTCTTTATTTTGGAGCACTGACCCATATGCTTGCATTCATGTTTTTAGGGAAAGATTTTTTCCAGGACCCCTATTGTTCATGTGATGTAAGTGTGTTGTTCTATGATCTACTGGTTAATCTTTGAAGTAATATATGCAGCATTTCTCCAAAAAAAGAGACAATAATATCAATTATATTTAAACCACTATATGCACTGCAATTTAAAGGGACTCCTAGAAATATTGAGGTTGAAAAGATGAGACTGCCTTGAAAGTATTGAAATTTAAAAATTTTATACAAAATAAAACTCTGATCCTTTCCTCATCCACATAATGATTGTATAGCAATAAACTAGGTGGAAAAACTAAACAAGCTTGCTCAAGTTGGTCAGGTCTTCCGTACTATGATAAACAACAAAACACCCATATGATGTCATATAGTTGAAAATATATGTTGCAATTCCATATACTTCAATATCAATTGATTTTGCCAGGATAAAGTACCAAAGTTAAAGAATACGTACATAAATGTAAATAGTGAAAATTCAAAAGATAAAACTCTAACACATTAATAGACAGAAGAGACAAAACTATTACACTGCAATAGGATCTGCACACAGTGAACCTGTAGATATGCTTTTGAAATCTAAGCATAAGTTGAGTTAAATTTCTCAATTCTGATCATAAACTTTGTTTAAAACTGAAAGGACATCAATCTACATAGAACCACACTGTACACGAAGGCAGAACATAAAACACGTGAATATGAGAAACATTTAAATATAATCTTCTATCAGTATTACCTATAGGTCATTGGAAGAGAGCATAAAGGTGGCCGTAGCATATCCCACACATCATCTCCGTCATCTCCCACATAAACCCTCCGTACCTAAACCAAAGAAATGTTCAGAGAAGTTGCTATATCCATTCTTCAAGTATATCAAACATCCAATTTGTTTCATATGAACATCATCTCCCAAAAGACAAATCTATAACAATCATAAAACTTCACCTAAGAGAATATCTAGAAGATGGAGACCCAAATCTGGGTTGTTCACAGTTCTGTTGTAATACCGTAAAAAACCTAAACAGCCAAAAAGATGCAGATTTCAGATAATGATGAAGTGAATATCAGTTTCTGATTAATACTGTAACCAATAAAATAGGAGAGCAACAATGCACAGAATGACAGAGTTTCTGATTACACATCAGTTTTCAACTTTTCATCCAAGATACAATAGCAACACAGCTTCAATTATAAGACATGAGGTAGTGATGTTTGATATGGGATAACTTTAGTCCAACTCAAGAGACATTGAAGAATGTGAAGTACCAGAAAAGGTGTGAGCTCTGCGGAATGGAATATCAAAATTAGTCAAGGCCATTGTGGTGTCAAATCCATGGGTAATTGTTCCTGCAATTTCGTGGATGATTTCAAGCGATTTCATGGATGATTTCCAAGCTGATTTGTAAATATTTTCTTCCAATAAATTGTGGGAAATTTTTAAGCAGTTTTGTGGCTCTCCTTCCACAAATTTCATGCATAAATTGTAACAACCCACTCCCTAAGTTCCTACTTCCTAATATTTAACTACTAGTTAAATATAAATATACAAACATAAAAACTAACCTTAAAGAATAATTAGAATAATTAATTAAAAATTCAAAGCACCATGATTAAATACATTCGAATGACATCTCTTTAAATACAACCATATCCTCTTACATTCGAATGACATCTCTTTAAAAACATTTATTTCTACATTAATGGACGTCAAATCTTGATGGAGTTGTGGCGGTGGGGTCTTATCTCGATGGAGTTGTGGTGGTGGGGGCAGAATGTTATTTAAACAATAAGACATGAAGGAGGAGGGGCCTTTTTGGTTCGGAGAGGAAATTGATAAGGCTGTTGTGTTGAAATTGAGAAGGCCGTTGTGAGGAAATTGAGAAGGTTGTTGTGAGGAAAGGGAGAAGGCTGTTGTGGTGAAATTGATCAACTGTGGAAGGGAGACTTACTGTTCTCGGGATTCTGGGCACGGGGGCAGAGGAGGCGTCCTCTGGATTTGGGATTAAATCCTAAATTGGCTGGGAGGAACATTTTGGTTCTGAAATCTGTCCGCTCAACTGGAGAGGAGGATCACAGTTCCAGCGATTATCATTATTCAGTGCATTCAGCCTTCATCAACTAAATTCTGGTTTGGATCTCATAATTCCAGGTATTCTTCGGCATCAGCTAGTTATTTTGTTTGTGAATGTATGCTTAAATTCAATGTTTTAGCTGTTAAAATATTTGTTCATGTTAATTTCTGTTTAAAAGTCTATAAATCTATTTAAATCTATAAATCTGTTTAAAAGTCTATAAATCTGTTTAAATCTATAAATCAGATCAGCAATTTGTTTAAAATGATGAACAGAGACCTTACACATGGTATCAGAGCCTCAGTTTGAAACCTTAGGGACCTTATAGGTCCATTAAATTTCGTTTCTAAGTTTCTGCTTGCTTGAATGTTGTTTTTTCTCTTTGCTGAAAGTGTTAACAAACCAGCAATGGCTATTGTTGTTGAAGAGTACTTCAAATAGCAGAACCCCTGTCTTTGAAATGTGTTGTTGTCAACCGATACAAATTTTTCCAGAAGCTAAACCATATTGTTTCAAAAAGACAAACATGCACATGAAAAGAAGTTCACCGGAAATAAGTTATGAGGTATGCCGTATGATTAAGAAGGATTCACAGCATATCCTGCTCCCATGAAGAACGTTTTTCATCAATGTTTCAGCATGTCTAAAATAAATTATATACTTGACAAAGGGCAATGACTACATTTAACAAACTTGTATCCAGCATCAGAAATTTCTCTAGTGTTAATAAATCACAAACTCATGAACTTATGAATTCCACATCCTAGAAGAATATTGAAATAGTAGAGGAGTCAGATGACATAATAAATTCCAAACTGAGCTTCTAGGTCAATGAAGAACCTGACAAACTTACTGGAAGTCCAGACCTCTTCAAGGCATTCGATGTCTTAATAGTAGCCCACCTTGCTAAAACAATGGCCTTACTATCCCCGATCGTTGACTTGAAGTTGTTCTTCATAGCTAGCATTGCACAATACTGCCCAGTATTAGAGTCTAAGAACGCTACATCAAGAATATCAGCTAAATCTGAAGAAAGATCCTCCATCTGCATTCTTTGTTCTGTACTCATGGATGCAGTGAATGGTTGAATCAACTGCTGAAAAGATCAGGCATTATTTCCCAATACCCACTTCAAAAACATTTAAAATCAGTTTGCATTTCAACAATAGAAAGTATCATATATCCAACTTAGAAAATAAGGAAATTCAACTTCGAAAACTAAAACTAGTAACAAACCATCTTCTATTATTTAGTGCAGTAGCAGAATTGTTGAGTACCTACAACAAGCTTACAAGCCAATAATCTTTCTTTTCTCCCACACGAGGAAGAATGTGCTTCATTATAAGTTCCTTTGCCAGTGGGCCATTGGAACCCTCTTCAAGACGACAGATAACGAGTGAAAGTTGTAATCCCTCAAATCTTTTGCACAAACAGAAACAGCAGAACCGAGATCACCATCAAGCAAGAAAAATGCTACTGCAAGCTCAAATTGATGCCTTTCCTTTAGGACATAGGCATTCTTCAAAGCAGCAGCTTTATTACTTTTCCTCCTTAAAAATTTCGAGCCAAAAATCCAACTAAAGGCTTATCCCTTACAGCTACTTGCTCGTTGCTAGTTGCTGAAAATAGCACTACCATCATGAGAACGGTTCAATAAAACTTCACAGTTATGCTTCAACTCTGATAATATAGAAGTAGAAAAACCGGGTGTAAAATATAAACAAGTGGATTCTAATCTCAAAAGTATTCAATTAAAAATGCAGTTCATCCAATTCTAAAATATTATCACATTACCTGAGGTGACAATGCTCTAAGTTGTCCAAACATGAGTTTCATAACATCCCCACACATTGTTTGGACTCGTTCATCACAATGAGATGAAGGCACCTTCACCTTTTGTTCTTTACGTCAACCCCAATAACTGCACCACCCTTGCTCAAAGGACCCAAGTTCTGGCAAGCAACCTGTAACCAAGCACCAGGAGCACATCCCAAGTCCAAGATGGACGCCCCAAGCTTTATAATTTTAAACTGCTTCTGTATCTGCAAAAGCTTGAAAGTAGATCGAGCTACATAGCCAAGACGCTGAGCCTCCCTGCAGAATAAGTTGGGAAGTCCTGCCCCACTCATCCTCTCACACAAACTTCGATGTTATGGTTATTGCTCTGCTCTTGCGTTTTCGATCAGATTTGTTTCACGTATGAGATGGAGTTTTCAATAGGCAAAACCAGTAGGTTTGTCCGTGGTAAAATCCAACTCATTTCCATCCAATATTCATCCCAACTGAATATAATTGGGATGCATTGGTCCTGCCCATTCATCCTACTCCTAAACTTTCCATCTTGGGCCAGGATGCTCCGTTTGATAGGCATAAATCAAGTAGAATATCCTGACAATCAGAATGATATGCCCATGCTATTATCCTCGATTCCATCATCAATTCTCCAATTTCTGCAACTCTCCCCATTGTTCGTCTAAAATGCAATTGCCAAAAACGCACCAGCATCCAGAACCTTCGAGCTAGATCATCAATGGATCAGGCTTCTCTCAAATGAATGCATTCTCCGAATGGAGCTGATTGCAGGATCTATGTGTCTTGATTTGAGTTCCTTGATACCCATTACCGATGGCATACAAGTCCACGGGATAGTTACCCGTATGCCATGAAAACCCCTATTCAACTCCTGCAGCTCGTAACTATTTCAAATTGCACTCATCAAATGAAAATATGTTCTCTGTACCAAATCAGTATCGTATACAGAATTTTATGATGGGGAAATAAGGTTCCGCGGTATATTTATTGGGAGTTGTCGATTTTGAAAGGCTTACATACAGCTGTTAATACCTTTGATTAGTCGATAACCAACTACACCCACACCGCCCAGCGTGGCTATCGTGCGTATGGGAGCTCTTGGCACCGAGGCAAACTCATTCACAGAGGTGTCGTGGTCGGGACAGGGGTATGTGTCGTTGTCAATTGTAAAACACGTTAAATTTTTATCGTATGGTTCTAAAGTTATATCGTATGGTTTTTAAAATGTATGGTTTTATATATATATATATATATATATATATATATATAGATATCGTTTGGTATCATTTGATTAAATATATATGTCGTATGATTTTAATTTATATCGTATGTTTTTTTTTTTGGTTAAATGTATATATCGTAGGGTTTTTAAATATATATACATCGTATGATTTTTAAATATATATATATATAACCATACCATATAAATTACGAATTTAGATTTTTTTAAACATTTAAATTTTATTAAAATTTAGAATATTAAAAAGTATGTAATAACATAAAGTTAAATGCTGTTATCTATGGTTAAAAAAGGTATATATATATATATATATATATATATATATATATTATTGTTAAAAATAGTAATTATTTTATTGAAAATTGAGTAATGATATTTAAATTACAAATAAATTACTTTGGAGTTTGATTTTTATACAAAATAAATTTAAAATCGTATTTGACTCTCATTTATTTTATTACAAAAATCAGGAAAAGTTAACAATGTTAAGATCGTACCAAAGGCGACAACGTCAGCAAAATGCATTGCCATCACCTCCACCCTCGCCGTCACCATCGCCCCCTCGTAGATCGCCGTCAGTACCGGTCGCTCCAGCACCCGATCTTACTACTGTGATGAGCTCATTGGAAGCCATTTTAGAAACATTAAAAGGGTCGCGGCCGACCAGTAGCAAAGAGGAATGACGTCATCTAGAAGAAAGACATTCAGAAAAGCCTAAGGATTGTGAGTACAAGCCTCATAGAGAAGATATTTCGCGGGAACTGCAAAAGATTAAACTCCTGGAATTCTCTGGAGGACGAGCTGGAGAACATGCCGAAGCATGGTTGGAAGGGATGATAAGATGCTTCGCGCTAGGAGAATATTCTTCCACTTCTAAAACAAAGATCATTGTATTCCAACTCAGGGGGAATGCTCTGATTTGGTGGGGAAATCTAGAAAAACAGTTGCATCTCACTTTAGATACCGTTCCTTGGGAGTTGTTTGTGGACCGATTCCGTGCGAAATACTTACCACCTTTCTTTCAAGAGCAGCAAGCCGGAGCCTTCCATACTCTAACCCAAGGTGGTAAAACCGTGGAAGAATACGAGATAAATTTTATGGAACTTGTAAAATATGTTCCTTATCTAGACACGGATGAACGCCAGGCCGAACGTTTCGTATTTGGATTAAACCCTAGAATCAGGGCCATGGTAAGAATGTGCAAGCCATCGACAGTAGCAGAGGCGATTGAATTTGCTCATTATGCAGAAGAACCTCTGGGGATTAAAAGGGATTTCAAGCCAGCTGAATCAATACCGCAGGCATTTACAGGAAAGACTCCTCGAAACTTCTTCCGGGGAAATAACTCGAGACCACCTCCTTATGGTAACAGGTTTACCCCAAGAGGAGCGGAAGCAGGAGCTCCCAGGACCATATATACTGTAGCTTCTGAATCCTCAAACATCAATCCGTGGAAATCGCGAGGAACTGGTAATCGGGGAAGGAATGGGAGAGGAAGTGGCACCTGGGGACAAAGATCTTGGTCTGGAAATTCACAGTCAAACTCACGGGGGCCAGCCCAGGTGCACTGTTGGGGGTGTGGAGGACCTCATCTTCGGCGTGATTGTCCGGAGAACTCTCAGCGAACAGGAAAAGGACCATCATCAGATGCTCAAGGCAATCATAGAATCCATGTCGTCGTCAACAACAACCAAGAAGCACATCAATCCACTGTAGTGGAATCTTCAGGTACAATCAACGGAATAAGACTCAAAATCTTATTTGACACTGGAGCTACTGATAGTTTTATTTCATCTTATGCATTAAATAAGTGTGGGTTGGCAGCCTGCAAGAAAAATGATTTTAGACAGGTAGAAATGGCTTCGGGAGACCTTCAACTGGTAGAATTAAGTGTTGAGGATTGCAAAGTTGACCTAGGAGTCTGTTCGACCAAAATCAAAGTATATGTCACGGCCCTAGGAACTTACGACCTGGTGATAGGAATGGATTGGTTAGAGTCTCATCCAGCATGGGTAGATTGTTCCGGGAAAACCATACTTTGCTTGAATGATGTGGGAGAGACAATCCAAATTCAAGGTATTAAAAGAAAAGTATGCTTGCTCTTTATCTCAGCTATGCAAATGAAGCGGTGCTTAAGAAAGGGTTGCCAAGTGTATGCAGTTCAAGAAGTAAGCAAAGAGAAAGGGCCTTCCTTAGACCAGTATCTGATTCTGTCAGAATTTCCGGATGTTTTTCCAAAGGAATTACCAGGATTGCCTCCTAAGAGAGAACTAGACCTCACCATTGAATTGAAACTTGGTACGGAACCTATATCTAAAACACCTTACAAAATGACCACCCCGGAACTTCAAGAATTGCAAATACAGCTGAAGGAACTGTTATATGTGGGACACATTCGACCCAGTGTTTCACCTTAGGGTGCTCCTGTAATCTTTGTCAAGAAGAAAGATGGTTCATTACGACTGTGTGTGGACTATCGAGATTTAAACCGGTCCACGGTAAAGAATAGGCATCCAATGCCTCGCATTGATGACCTTTTTGATCAAATGAAAGGAGCTACCGTGTTTTCAAAGATCGATCTGCGATCGGGTTATCATCAGCTCAGGATTAGCGAGCGCGATGTTTCTAAGACTGCATTCCGAACTCGTTTCGGGCATTATGAATTCATTGTGGTACCATTTGGGTTGACTAATGCACCTGCAGTCTTCATGTAATATCCCAGAAGGGAGATAGACAGCAATACAAGCATACGACAATATAGAAAATGCCAAAAATAGAACATAAAGCAAATACTCATAAAAATGCCGGGAATGCTAAGCCATTTTATTAATCTGAGAAATAAAATGTAATACAATAGATGATCGGAATGATAGCACCTATTCTTGCTCAAGGAAAGTGAAGAACTCTCTCAGAAAAGACCGAAAATGGCTGCTCTAAGGAACTGCGTCCCAGCTGCTAGGAAACTGCCAGAAAAATGCTACTGTTGGAAGCGACTGAAGAATAGGGGCTGCTCCCCTTGCCGGAATGAGCTGAAAATCTGCAAATCACCTGTACTCGCCAACCCGGACAAAACCCAGAAACCATATCAAAAATGGTCAGCCTCCAAAATCCACCGAAGAAACCCTCCTCAAGGACTTACGCTGCCCCTACAAGGTTCAGCGCAGATGCCAAATGAAAATAGCTGAAACAGTGCCACAACTCCTCAGGAACCCTCCGATTGGCAAAGACTGATCCCCTACTCCGAATATCAACTGAAACTCCTGCAGAAATCCCCAAACCGGAACACCTCCAAGAAGAATTGCGTCCTCTCTCCCAGGGACTGCGCAGTCACAAGAAAATCTCAGCTCCTCAGCAAAACAACCAACCAAACCTCCCGCTAAAGACTGAAGAAATAACCTTACCCGAGCAGGCACTCGAAGTCCCCCGGGGCTAAGGGCGAGATCTCCGATCGGAGACACTCAACGCACTAAACAGTGCTGCAGACAGGCTAAACAACCAGCGTGCTCAAGAAGACAAATGTCTAGCTCAAATATCATCAACAGCAAGAATGAATGAAATGAGAAGGCTCCTCCCATTTTATAACGTTGGTTTCCCTCCAAAACCCCAACGTAGCCTCTCTCTCTTGCCACGTGCTCATCCTTATCTGCGCAGGAGCTTCTAGAGCATACGTGGGTCCCCTCTCTACGTGGTCTCTTGCCCCCCCCCTTGGCTCACTTAAGTTACAACGTTGTGTCTACTAGGGAGTGAACTTTATTTTTAGAGTGAGTTATGTCCCCCTCTACTCACTTTTATTTATAATTTAATTATATAAGGCAAAATTGATCAAAATTAATATTTCCAATTAGCTGCTGCTAATTGGGAATATTACAGTCCTCCCTGCCAAAAATTGCTTGTCCCCAAGCAATGCCTGAACCAGCCTCCTCTCTAGCTGATGCTCCCCACTGACACTGCAAAATGTGCCTGGGTCCCAGATGCGCCACTGAAACCTCCCTGACCTCTGCATCACCCTGATATGAAGGGATCTCTCAATGCCAGGATCCCAAACTGATCTCTCACGGTACCAGCCAACCAATAGTCCTCCCGAATCCCATCGCCACCCTGGCCAATAATCGCCCAAGTCCCACGGCTCAGACTGTGCACTGCCTCTGGCTATGACTGATGCTCTAAGAGGCGAAGACCATGACCCATGCTGCGCTGTATCTGTGACTGTGTAAGCTATCCCATCAGCTGTGTACCAACTCATCACCTCTCTCCAATCCAAGTCCTGACTCAATCCCACGTTGATCCTGCTATGCTGAAATCGACATGGAGTGGTTAAGAAATGACGACCTGTGCCCCCCTGCCATCTGGAAACTGTAACATCTACTATGTCCAAGTGCCCCTGTTCCGCTATGCTCCCTACGAAGAATACCGTACCATCAAGAGGGTACCAACTCATGATCTCCCGCCAGTCCATCCTGGAAGAAGAATCCGATGTAGCAACAACAACTGCATATGGAACATGCCTAGAGTGTTGTTGCCAGCCCGTAATCAACTCCCACTGCTCTGCCCTATCTGCCAATGAAAGCTGCCTGTAGAAGGAAGCCCCTCTCTCTATAATGGGCCAAAGTAGGCAAGATATGCTGCAAGCTCCATCGATGTACTCTTGGAGAGTGCTACCCACTAAAAATACTGCAGCTCTGCTGACTGCGTGTACATCTATCTGCGCCTCATCCCTGTGTCGACCCACAGATGGATGCTCCACCATATCCAATAGCTCCTCCCACTCCTGATCAGGAATATCATGCTCCCGCTATCTACTGGCCCCTTGCAGAACAATCCCATCAACCTTCAACACCTCCACAGAGGATGGCGGATCCGCAACCGCCGCCGCCCGTACACAGCGTCACCGCATCCGACTGTCCGCCAATTTCTGTCGAAGTCGACCCCAATGTTAGCCCTGGACATCCCCCATCTATCATCAGGCACCATCTCGTTCTCCTCAAAGGGAATATCGTGCCCGCCGTGAATAGTGTCCTCCCCGTCGACTCGGTGCTCCATCACCCGCCGCCTAGCCGATCGTCAAGTGACTCCTCACCCATAGTATCTCCCCAGTCCTGTGGATCGTCAACTCTTGGACATCGGAATGTAGCTCCGTCTAGGCCACCATCTCTCGTATACATCACTCGCTCCCCGTGGAGCGTCCTTAATCCTGATCCGCGGACTCAGACAGGAAAGAGAGTCTTTCGCCCTCGGCACATGTATGAATGCCCTCCTGTTCTACCTCCGCCATCTCATCTACATCGAATATGCCACCCATCCTCTCGATAAAGTGTCGATACAGTGTCGGGAGCCCAAACACATACTAGGATGTTACCTCTGCTGTACCTAGTATCCTCTGCCCATGCATGTTCTCGACATGCCGTGAGGGAAAAATGATGCATGTCTCCCTCATGACCTGCTCCCCAAGCATAGGCTCAGTGATGACTGATGCACCACCTCTACAAAGGATCATCTCATCCCCCAACCTGTGGCTGTCAACTAGCACACCAACCCAGTGCCACTGCTGAGAAGTCTCTCGGCTAGTGTACTGAGTGTCATCCAAATATCTTGGGTGAACCTCGCATACCCTGCTGCTCACGCCCAAAGTGCCAAGGATCGAAAACATAATCAACTGTACCTGTGAGTGATGTCGAAGCGAGTCAGGTGTGTGAGTCCCCACAGATACTGCCAAGCGCTCCTTTGTCTCCTCATCGATCCTGGGTGAAATACCCCCAAAGGTAAGCCCAGTGTCCCTGTCTGTGAGTCTCCCTGGATGCAATACTCTAAGACCCTGCTGTGTCGCGCCGTACGCCCTCGCAAGCCACCGGTCATCCATGTACTCCTCAACATGCCACCGCACACTAAGGCAGCCACCCCTGCAGATAGCCCATGGATACCACGTGTCACCGTCAGACACCCTGTCGTTCGTGCCCCAACCGTGTCCGTGCATCTCGCTACCTTCCGTATGCTTTCTGGCCGTGAGCGAGACACTACCCAAGCAGCTGTACCCACACACTCACACACTCACTGCCACCGAAGTCTCCATTATTCCACCGCTCTGGTCACAGATGCTCCACACATCCCTCGGATGTGTGATGACCTAGAGTCGTGCCTCTACAGGCTTCGATTACCAACACCTGTGAACATCGTTCTCCACCGTCGCATCGCCTATACTCACAACGAAAGGATCATCACTCCAAATCCTCCTCAAGGCTCCAAGAAGTGAATTTCATGTGTCGCATAGCCATCGACTGCCGCTTCTCCGCCACATCCTGCCCCACACAAAGGTGAAGAATCCTTGGCCCCATACAAGGTGCCATCTGGTGGCCTGCCAATGCCACCTCCTCCGACAAGCTCCTGCCAAGGTATGTTGACCACCTCGTGATCTCGTGTATGAATGTCATACCAAGACAACCTAGGGAGTCTGCCCATAAACTAGTTGGCCACTGGAGCTACCCGAAACTCCCCTAGCAAATGTGCATGCTCTACTGCTAGGCCAACTGTATCTTCCAAGACATAGTCAACTGACCTGCTTGGAAAATGGTAGGTGATCCCGCCTGGATCCCAATGCCAATTTGGGGTTCCTATATGCCCAACACCTAGGAACTCCTACTGAACTATACTCGGATCCACCACCATCTCCATAACCCATTCCACCGAGTACCAACTCAAAATCTCTCGCCATCCAACCTCAACATGTGGATGTTGTACCCTGTGCAACTCTGATCGTCTCATACCGCTATCCAAGTCAACGTATGAGATCTAACGAGGTGGCTCCGCCTCTCTCTCTCCAATGGGAAGAGGTGACCCAACAACGCTGCTAGTCCCGTCCATGCATGACTGATGGGGAATGATCTGATGCTCCAACGTGCCCTCTGGTTGTACCATCAGGGAATCCAGCCATTCCCCAATGCGGACCAACTTGGCTGCCGACTTGGCACAAGCCACTCTCATGCCCTCCAGCTCCTGGTCCTGCAATAAAATGGCCTCCCGTACTGACGTGGCCTTCCCTCTCAAAACTCGAAGGTCCGTCTGAAGCCGATGATACCGTTGTCTGCTACCATCATCAAATACCTCTGTACCTGCTAGTGCCTCATCGAAGCTGGATATATCTCCTAACGCCTCACCCATCTGTCGTGTGCTGCTACCACCTGAAGACTCGGACACGACTCCGGTCATCACCTCAATGGATGGCTCTACTGAGGTAGGCTCTACCTTCTCCACTATGATATCAACCGACACAGTCAAGGGGGTCTCCAATGAGGGTGAATCCTGCGTCACACTAGGTGTATCCTCGAACTCCCTACAATCCCGTGTGCCTTCATCCTCCAAGTGCGAGGTAACCATTTTGATGGTTTCCCCCTCAGATACTCGGTCAAGCTGGAAAGAGGTATCCAACTTCTCCACCCAAGCTTTTTCCGAACGCCTGGATGATCCGTCAAATGTCGGTAAATGGAGTCTGTCCACTGTGCGTTGCAAGCCCCCGTCATGTGAGTGCCTGTTCCTTCGGTGAGAGTTGTGGGGTCTGCTATCCCGCTGGAGCTGAACAAAATCTCTGAATGGAAGGGCATCCCTGAACTCTTGCCCATATGCCTGATACTCAGTGAA
The DNA here is from genome assembly GCA_034641835.2 of Pinus albicaulis. NCBI lineage: Eukaryota > Viridiplantae > Streptophyta > Pinopsida > Pinales > Pinaceae > Pinus > Pinus albicaulis. The sequence goes on from MU968480.1 coordinate 24,228,212, forward strand.
ATAATCACCCATGTGGCTGGGCTCTGGGTCCTGCTGTGCTCCTGCCCCTGTGTCCGCACCCAGAAAAGTGGGCATGGTAGAACGTGTGGGTGTATGTGATGCCATATGCTGAGTGGCATCATGCTCCGACAAATGGTGGGATGTGCTTGAACCTTCGCCAATCTGGAAACCCCTTGGGGTTTCACGCTGTCTAGCCTCCACAGCAGTGAATCTCTGTCCCATCACCTCAATCTGCCTCGACAGATCCTATACTGATTTGAGGAGCATCTCCCCAAATCTCTTTGCACCATCATCACTTGTCATCGGCTCCTCCTGCTATGTGTCTACAGGCTCCTCATGAAATGGCACTGCTGCTCCAAAACTATACTGCGGCTTGTCTCCGGCCTCTGATTTACCCACTGAAAACTACTCAGAAAATTCTAGGAACTTGGGAAGGTGATCCTTGCCCAAAACCCAGAAAAACCTCAAAAGGGTTTCTTCTAATTCCAAACTTCAAAATTTGACCCTTTGTATTTTGGCCCTTTTTCCAATTTCGTTTTTGGTACTGCAACTGCTATTGCTCTCCAAAAGTCCAGCAAACCTCTGTATGATCCCTTTCCCAATGTCATAGACCACAGGCTGAGCCAGAACTATGCTCTGATACCACTGTAATATCCCAAAAGGGAAATAGACAGCAATACAAGCATACGACAATATAGAAAATGCCAGAAATAGAACATAAAGCAAATACTCATAAAAATGCCGGGAATGCTAAGCCATTTTATTAATCTGAGAAATAAAATGTAATACAATAGATGATCGGAATGATAGCACCTATTCTTGCTCAAGGCAAGTGAAGAACTCTCTCAGAAAAAACCGAAAATGGCTGCTCTAAGGAACTGCGTCCCAGCTGCTAGGAAACTGCTAGAAAACTGTTACTGTTGGAAGCGACTGAAGAATAGGGGCTGCTCCCCTTGCCAGAATGAGTTGAAAATCTGCAAATCACCTGTACTCGCCAACCCGGACAAAACCCAGAAACCATATCAAAAATGGTCAGCCTCCAAAATCCACCGAAGAAACCCTCCTCAAGGAATTACGCTGCCCCTGCAAGGCTCAGCGCAGATGTCAAATGAAAATAGCTGAAACAGTGCCACAACTCCTTAGGGACCCTCTGACTGGCAAAGACTGATCCCCTACTCCGGATATCAACTGAAACTCCTGCAGAAATCCCCAAACCGGAACACCTCCAAGAAGAACTGCGTCCTCTCTCCCAGGGACTGCGCAGTCACAAGAAAAGCCCAGCTCCTCAGCAAAACAACCAACCAAACCTCTCGCTAAAGACTGAAGAAATAACCTTACCCGAGCAGGCACTCGAAGTCCCCCGGGGCTAAGGGCGAGATCTCCGATCGGAGACACTCAACGCACTAAACAGTGCTACAGACAGGCTAAACAGCCAGCGTGCTCAAGAAGAGAAATGTCTAGCTCAAATATCATCGACAGCAAGAATGAATGAAATGAGAAGACTCCTCCCATTTTATAACGTTGGTTTCCCTCCAAAACCCCAACGTAGCCTCTCTCTCTTGCCACGTGCTCATCCTTATCTGCGCAGGAGCTTCTAGAGCATACGTGGGCCCCCTCTCTACGTGGTCTCTTGGCCGCCCCCTTAGCTCACTTAAGTTACAACGTTGTGTCTACTAGGGAGTGAACTTTATTTTTAGAGTGAGTTATGTCCCCCTCTACTCACTTTCATTTATAATTCAATTATATAAGGCAAAATTGATCAAAATTAATATTTCCAATTAGCTGCTGCTAATTGGAAATATTACACTTCATAAACCTTATGAATAGCGTTCTCCGCAAATATCTCGGCCAATTTGTACAAGTTTTCCTAGACGATACTCTCATTTACTCTAAAAATGAGAAGGAGCATGAAGAGCACCTTCGGATAGTATTATCTTGTCTCAGAGAACACAAGTTATATGGGAAATTATCCAAATGCGCTTTCTTTCAAAAGAAAATTCATTACTTAGGTCATATCATATCAGGCGAAGGAATCTCTGTAGATCCTGAAAAGGTAAACACAATCAGGGAGTGGCCGATACCTAAGAATGCACATGAAGTGCGTAGTTTTATGGGTTTAGCAGGTTACTACCGAAGGTTTGTAGAGGGATTCTCCAGAATTGCAAAGGCAATCACAAACCTCCAACGCAAGGGTGTTAAGTATGAATGGAATGAGGAATGTGATAAAGCTTTTTCTGAACTTAAAAGATTATTGACTAGTGCACCGATTTTACGAGTACCTGATATGGATAAAGATTTTACTGTGTGTACCGACGCATCTAAACAAGGGCTAGGCGCAGTATTAATGCAGGAAGGAGGCGTAATAGCATACGCTTCAAGAAAATTAAAACCCCATGAAGAACTTTATGCTACGCATGATTTAGAGTTAGCTGTGGTGGTTTTAGCATTAAAGATTTGGAGGCACTACTTGGTGGGGAGAAATTTTGTACTTAAAAGTGACCACCAAAGTTTGCAGTACTTGTTCACCTAAAGAGATTTGAATGCAAGACAAAGACGATGGAGTGAACTCTTGAGCGAATATGATTTTGTGATTTCATATATCAAAAGGAAGGAGAATGTTGTAGTAGATGCGTTAAGTAGAAGACCTCGAATATTCTCCCTCATACCTATCAGGGTGAACTTAAGAGATCAGGTACTTGAACATCTTGTAAGGGATAGTTGGTACTTAAAGGTAAGGTCGGGGCTTGAGAGTAACCAGTCAAAGGAACCTAAGTTCGAAGGATATGATCTAGAAGAAGACAGAACTCTACGATTTCATGGAAGGATGTACATACCAGATAGTGGAGATCTCCGAAACACCATCTTGAGGGAAGCGCACAGAGCAGTGTATTGTGCACATCCTGGTGTAAAGAAGATGTATGTTGACACTAAGAGACTGTTCTTCTGGTCAGCAATGAAAAATGACATTGTCCAATTTGTCGCTAGGTGTCTTGAATGTCAATAGGTAAACGCTGATCATTGTCACCCAGCAGGTCTCTTACAACCTCACGACATCCCTATGACCAAATGGGAGATAATTTCTATGGATTTTATCGTTGGGCTGCCTCTTACGCAACAAAAGCATAATGCCATTTTAGTTTTGGTGGATAGATTAACAAAAAGCGTCCATTTCATCCCAGTAAGAGATACTTATGAAGTAGCTGATGTAGCTCGAGTATTCATAAATGAAATTATCAGATTTCATGGAGTGCCTAAGAAAATCATATCAAATAGAGATCCTCGGTTCACATCAAGGTTCTGGAATTGTATGCAGATAGCCTTAGGGACTCACTTAAATTTGAGCACAGGATATCATCCTGAAACTGATGGGCAAATAGAGAGGATAAATCAAGTACTCGAGGATATGCTAAGAATGTATGTTATGGACCAACAGTCACGCTGGAAAAAGTACTTACCCTTGGTAGAATTCGCTTACAACAACAGTTATCACAGTTCAATCGGGATGCCGCCATTTGAAGCATTATATGGGAGACCCTGCAGAACGTCGTTGAGTTGGGACAGGTTAGAAGACCGAGTAATCGTCGGACCAGAATTGATCCAAGAGATGGAGGATCAGGTAAAACTGATCAGGCAACGATTGAAAGAGGCACAGGATAGACAGAAAAGTTATGCTGATACTCACAGGACAGATAGAAGCTATGTAGTGGGAGATCAGGTTTTCATCCGCATCAGACCAAATAAAAGCACCATTCGGTTTGGGAAGGGGAAAAAATTATCCCCCTGGTTTATAGGACCGTTTGAAGTCCTGGAAAAACTTGGACCTGTTGCTTATCTTCTTGCACTGCCACCCCACCTGCACAAAATTCATAATGTATTTCATGTATCTACTTTACGACACTATATTGTTGACAAATCTCATAATATTCATTGGAAGGAACTGTCGGTATCAGACGAGGGAACTCTTACGGTCGAACCATTACGTATTCTGGAACGCAGGGTTCGACAGCTCAGGAATCGACGGATAAACCAAGTTAAAGTCCAATGGGACAAATATAGTCCTGGATCCGCGACTTGGGAGGATGCTGAGACTTTACGTCAGAATTACCCCAGCTTATGCTAAATTTTGAGAACTGAAAACTTTTTTGTGTATGACTACTCTATTTTGATACTTGGAAATTTATTTTGAATTATCACATATGAATGAATTTTACTTGCTGAACGGATGTTACTTAACTCTAGTGATACTGAATATATGCTATTGTTTGACTTTTCTAGTGCAGGGATACCAACATGCCTTATGTCATTTAAATTATCATTGCAGAAATATGAAATTTAGATCATAGATCACATTATGAATGACATCATGTATCAATTCATTTTATTTACATGTCCATATGATTGAAGAAAAAGGAAATAGAAGAGTAACTACATTTAAATATCAAAATGAAACATATGGTTATACAGGTTGAACATGGTTAAAACAAATGCATCATAGATAGAACATGTATGAACTAAACTAGCACAGTATCTAAACGAAAATTGTATTGGACATATTGATGCATATGTAGACAAGTGTTTTAACCGAGTACGCATATAAGTTTTGGGATCAATATCATAGATAGCAGTATATTTGGAACGTGTAGAGATTGTTATATGGGTAACAATTTGTTATGAACAATATAGATGCATATGCTGTAATGTGTGTATGAATGTTTACATTGCAGATTGTGTACTAGTAATTACCATGAAAGAGACAGATTTCAGACCCCAAAATATGTGATGGCAGAATCCCCAGAACAGTTGAGACTCCCTGAGATTCCACAATAGGGTGTTGACCCTGGTCCTATTGGGAGGGGTGGAGGTGTTGTCCACCGGTTATCCTCCGATACCTGGAGTCATGGGAGGACTGTGCGAGTCACGCTCCCCTAGACGTGTGATGATGACTGCCAGATGCCTACAAGCATATCAGGTCGACGTAATTGACGCTGATATCCTTAAGGTCTATGAATGGATCAGTACAATTGATGCCATGGCATATTCCTGTAGAGGACGGATAGGATGGGAGTGGAAGAGATTAGGAAGGATAGGATGATTTTAGAATAGTTTGGAGATTCGGTTGAGATGGAAAGTAACAATTAAATTGCAGATACATACTTATTCAAACAGAAAGTCAATCTTAAAATATCAACCTTCTACAAACACCCTAATCTCTAAAACACAATTATTGATATGAGTATATGAAACCCTTACTTCGGGATGAAGTTTTCCGAAGGGAGGAAGTATGTAACAACCCACTCCCTAAGTTCCTACTTCCTAATATTTAACTACTAGTTAAATATAAATATACAAACATAAAAACTAACCTTAAAGAATAATTAGAATAATTAATTAAAAATTCAAAGCACCATGATTAAATACATTCGAATGACATCTCTTTAAATACAACCATATCCTCTTACATTCAAATGACGTCTCTTTAAAAACATTTATTTCTACATTAATGGACATCAAATCTTGATGGAGTTGTGGCGGTGGGATCTTATCTTGATGGAGTTGTGGCGGTGGGGGCAGAATGTTATTTAAACAATAAGACATGAAGGAGGAGGGGCCTTTTTGGTTCGGAGAGGAAATTGATAAGGCTGTTGTGCTGAAATTGAGAACGCTGTTGTGAGGAAATTGAGAAGGTTGTTGTGAGGAAAGGGAGAAGGTTGTTGTGGTGAAATTGATCAACTGTAGAAGGGAGACTTACTGTTCTCGGGATTCTGGGCACGGGGGTAGAGGAGGCGTCCTCTGGATTTGGGATTAAATCCTAAATTGGCTGGGAGGAACATTTTGGTTCTGAAATCTGTCCGCTCAGCTAGAGAGGAGGATCACGGTTCCAGCAATTATCAGCTTATTCAATTCATTCAGCCTTCATCAACTAAATTCTGGTTTGGATCTCATAATTCCAGGTATTCCTCGGCATCACCTAGTTATTTTGTTTGTGAATGTACGCTTAAATTCAATATTTTAGCTGTTAAAATATCTGTTCATGTTAATTTCTGTTTAAAAGTCTATAAATCTGTTTAAATCTATAAATCAGATCAGCAATTTGTTTAAAATCATGAATAGAGACCTTACATAAATGTTCCAGAAATTTCATGGAAAATTAGAGCATATTCGTGGGCAGTTTTCTAGAAATTTTGTGGGTGATTTTCCCATGCACTCATGAGCACTGTTACTTCTACGAGTTGTGCATTAAAATGGTGAAAGCTCCAAGATACGCCGCACAATCAGATTGGAAACTGGGTAGGTCACCCACTGTCACCTCAAAACCCTACCTTGCCTATTTAGGCTAGCTCTCCTCCAGCTTCGAGGACAGATCCCGTACAAATCACTACCATTTAGACAATATGAAGCAATTTGGTATCACAAATGACCCTAGGAATTGAAATGGTTTTTTGAAGTGGGAAAGGGAATAAGGGCAATGGAAGGATATGAAGACCAATGCCAATATTCAAGGGAAACAAGTGTGGTCGCCATTACAACCCCCTCTTTGTTAGCTCTTCCTTTAGGATTGGATGGGTGAGGAGTTGGGGGTGAAACTATCCCACTCAAGCTATTCTAGACTAACCTACAGGGAATTCGGCTTCGCTAGGAAGACCTACTTATTCGAGATGCCCCAACCACTATGCTAACAGTAGTCACTGATATCCCACAAGTTCAGTTGAAGATTCCCCCTAAAAGAGATTGTCCAACACTTGAAAATGTGTATTCTTGCTGAGAGCAAAGGGTGAGATGAAGACCCTAGAAACCTAGACCTCCCTTTCCCGGTGATTGTCACTCAATGGATTGGTAAAGCGATTTTGTGATTATCGATTTATACCTACAAAATTGGCCTAATTAAAGTGCAAATTATAGGCAAGAACTAAGAAGAAGAACCATTGAAAAATCATCCCGAACAACACCCATAAACCAAGAAGATTTTTATTAGTCCCTGGGGAGAGTAATACTCCCACTCTCCAATCATGATTCAAAATGACAAAATCCTTCCTTTATATAGAAGAGGAAAAAGAGTTTATGTTATAGTAAAATAATACTTCTATGAGGTTCCTCGTACCTAGTCTAATTTCTAGAACCAAATAATTAAGTGAAATATAAAAATAATAAGAGGAAACGTGGTCTTGCCACGTGTTGAGATTTGTAGCTTGGGAGGTACTCCAAACCCCGGGCTAGAGGGTTGTGGAGGAATTGGCATCACAAGCAAGATTACTTGGGAGCGGGAGCAAAAGCGATATTTTCAAAATCTCCCGATTCAGGAGCGAATCGAGAGCAATTTTTTATATAATATATATTTTTATATATTTTGATGCATATATGTCAACAAAAGCATGTGGAATGATGAATTAGATATAAAAATCATAAAAATATAGATAGAACCATATAACATCAATCATTTAGAAGTTATAATCTTCAACAGCCATGTCCACAAGTTAGTAACATACAACATATCAAGTCATGATTCATCAATCTTAAAGTTTCATGCTTTCAAAATTCAATATATAACATTTATCATCATTGATCACCAAAGTTGTACTTGTAACCATTCCAACAAAGAATATCTAACATGAAATGAAAGTGGAATAGGCGGGTGGCCACCAATATCCACCTAGATCATTCCTCCCCCCTTAGGAAGCAATGGTCCCCATTGCATTGAGTTCCTCCATGAGATGAGGAAACTTCTGCTGAACTTGGTCCCTGGTGAACCACTTGCTTTGGTGCAGGAGTTGGCCAGCTTTGACAACCCGATAAAGTTGGATATTCTGTTAGCGAGTGCTCTTTATTTTCATGTCCATGATACAATCTGTGGTGGCATGTTCCATGCAGTCTGGGTTTAACTCTGTTGGTGTGAGTTGTTTTGCAATGTCTGAGGTGTCCAGTAGAGGTGGAAAGTAGGGACAAAGGTGGTCCACGTTGAATACTGGGTGAAAACCAAGGAATGGTGGAATACTGAGCTCGAAGGCATTGTTCCCTACAGCCTTGGTGATGGTGTAAGGCCCGTATCGCAGCGGTCGAAGCTTGTGGTGGGGTCCAGTGAGGCGCTCCTTCTGCAAATGTAGCCACACTTTGTCGCCCACCTGGAAATTGTGTGGCACCCGATGTTGATCATGTCGTTGCTTGTACTTAGCATTGGCTTTGTCCAATATGTCATGAACCTGTTGCCGGATGTGCTGAATGCGCTCAATGAAGTTGTTCGCTTTGTCAGCTTCAAACTGAACATGAGCCGAATCGGCTTGAGTAACCGCAAATGGCATGGCTACGTCAATGGGACATAGTGGTTGGAATCCCAAGCCCACCTGAAAGGGGCTGTGGCCAGTTGAGCTGTGGAGAGCCCGATTATAACTGTGTTGTACATAGGGGAGGCTCTCATCCCATGTGCGTGGATGCTTTTAATTGAACATGCGCAGTATGTGTACAATCATCCTGTTGACGACCTCTGTTTGGCCATCGGTTTGGGGATGGAAAGTTGTGGACTTGGTGAGCTTGGTGTCCAGCATTGACCAGAGGCTGGACCAAAATGTGTTGAGGAACCTGCTGTCCCGATCTGATATGATAGACTGTGGGATCCCAAAGTGCACCCACACTTGTTCAAAGAAGAGTTTAGCAAGAGCCTTCAACAGGATAGAGGTATAAGCGCCATAATTGCCATCTTCTTCGAGAATCGGCTTAATAACCACGAAACACAAATAATAAGCTTCCATGCTTAGTAGAAGGAAGTTCGACATGTAATCCATGGAGATGGATTCCCAAGGTCGACTAGGGGTAGGTAGCGGAGTATAGAGGCCTTGCTTCTTGATGGTCGGTTTGGCAATGGCGCAAGCAGTGCAGGATCTAATGTACTTCCCGACATCCTGTCGGAGGTTCGGCCAATAGAAATACTTTTGCAGTACTGCCACTGTTTTCTCGACCCCGAAATGACTAGCGACTCGGCTATAGTGTGCTTCCCATATCATCTTGGCACGCTCGCTTGAAGGAACACAAAGGTGTCCCAGGTGACATAACAGTGCATCTTGGAGGTGAAAATTTGGAACTTGCGTACCTCCCAAGAGTGCCTTGTATGTATGGTCGAATTCTGGATCGCTCTCGTATAGAAGCAGCCAATTAGAAGTCTTATGTCCATAAGAGTTGAGAACGGTAGACAACGCCATGATCGGTGGTCGGCTGAGGCAATCTGCAACATTATTGGTGCTACCCTACTTGTACTTGATGTTCAAATGAAATTGTTGTAGATATGTGGACCACTTCTAATGGCGATCGTTCTGCAACTTCCCTTGTGTCTGTATGAATTGTAGGGGGCAGTGGTCTGTGTGGTTGATTGTTTCCTTCCCAAAATGTAATGCTTCCATTGTCGACAAGCCTACACAATGGAATACATTTCTTTATCATAAGTTGGATACTTGCGAACTGTGTCGAACAATGTCTCACTGTGATATGCCACTGGATGTCCATGTTGAGTAAGAACTGCCCCAATAGCATAGTCAAAGGCATCTATCTCGATCTCAAATGGTTGTTGCAAGTCTAGTAACGTGAGCACTGGGGCAGAACAGAGGCGATGTTTCAACTCTATGAACGCCTATGTTGAGATTCTGACCAAAAGAATTTTGCTTTTGCTCCTCCCTTGGTGACTTGACTCAAGGGCCAAGTAATATGAGAGAATCCCAACACGAACCTGCAGTAGAAATTAGCCAGACCCAGAAAGCTGTGAAGCTCTATTAGAGTGGTTGGGGTTGGCCAATCCCGAATGACTTGGATCTTGGTTGGATCCACATGGACCCCCCTTTCATCAATAATGTATCGCAGATATTGAACCTGGGTCATGCCAAAAGTGCACTTCTCCAAATTGGCACACAACTTGTGTTGCTGCAATGTTTGGAGGACTTGTCGGATGTGGTGGAGGTGCTCTTCCCAAGTCTGCCTGAAGATCAGAATGTCATCCAAGTACACCACTACAAATGAGTTGGTGAATGGCCGCAATATGTCATCCATCATCCTCATGAAGGTTGCGAGAGCATTCGTCAACCCGAAAGGCATGACCAGCCATTCAAAAAGGCCCTCCTTGGCTTTGAAGGCAGTCTTCCATACATCGGAGGGTTCGATTGGTACCTGGTGATAACCAGACTTTAAGTCAATCTTGCTGAAATATTTTGCCCCTCTTAGTTGGTCCAGAAGGTCATCTATCCATGGGATTGGGTACCTATTTTGGACAGTGATCTTGTTCAATGCCCGATAGTCAATACAGAGTCTCCATGTCCCGTCCTTCTTCTGTACCAACACGATCGGGCTCCCACAGGGCGATGAACTTGGGCGGATGTGACCTTTCTACAACAGCTCCTGAATCTGCCTCTTGATTTCATCATTCTCCAAGAGAGAGCGCCGATAGATCGGTCCATTGGGTAGCGGCGCACCTGGGGTCATATCAATGGGATGCTTGACCTGATAGTGCAGAGGAACCCCTGTGGGTGAGGTGAAGATGTCCCCGTAATCCTCCACAAACTTGTCCATTTGTTGTTGGTGTGCAGAGGAGCCCTGTCTGGAGGTTGTGGCCACTGTCTTCTTCTTGCCCTGGGGGCGGATCACCGGGAAAACAAATTTCCTGGTTTGGGAAATAAGCTTACTGCATTGTTTTGCAGTAACCAAAGAGATAGCGGCAGGCGGTGGTACCTTTGGTATCCTATACAGCTTATTTCCCAAAGTGACAATAACAGCACGAGGCCGAGACTCATACACAGCATGTCTCTTCCACAAGTATGGTTGGCCTAATAGTACATCAGAAACATCAATAGGAGCAACATCACATAATACCTCATTCGTGAAGGGTTTGATGTTGTAGGGAAGGCGACACTGCTGGCTGACGCACAGATCTCGTCCTTGGTGAAGCCACCTGATGGTGTATGGATGTGGGTGCGCTGTGGTCGGCAAGCCCAACTGCTTCACCATGTCCGCTGAAATGAGATTCTTTTGGCTCCCATTGTCGACAATGAACTGTAGTGGGGAACCCTTTACCCACATCTGGGAGTGGAAGAGACGCTCCTCCTCTGGATCTTCCAGTTCCTCCTTCTGGATCTTTGCAGTGGCAACAGTGGCGTTGGGCTCCGCTTCAATAATCTGTTTCCCTTTGTCATTCCCCTTGTCAGGTTCTGATTCAGAGTCGGAGCATGCATCTAACTCAAAAGCCCTCATCTCAGCCACCAGTGATTGCTTGGCCTGACACTCACTTGTGTTGTGAGTGGAGCTCTTATGGAACTCACACCACTTTCCCATGTCTTCTTTGGCTTCGCGGTGTGGTTCTTCGCTTGTGGCTTTGACAGGTTGTCTTGGGCCGCCATGCCTTGGCTTTGTCCTTTGTTCTACAGTTTAGGGGCACCTTTCCCTTGCTTTTGATTCGCAGATCCAAAGTCTCGTTTCTTCTGTTTGAATTTCTACTCAATCTTGGCAGCATACCGGTATGCCGTACCAAGTGAGGAGATGTCGAGGAACTCCATTTCCTCCTGAATGTATCTATGCAGAAAACTGCGATACTTTAGCACCAAATGTTTCTCTGAATCTTTGATACCCAACTTTGTGCGCAGGGTATGGAACAGATTCGTCAGCTCATGCACATCTTGATCCCTTTGTTGTCGCAGCATCGTCCATTGTATGTACTTGTCCTCATAGCTCCCTACGGGATAGTATTGTTCCTTGATGGCATCTCGAAAAGAATTCCGTTTAATACCGAGAACAGAGAGGGTTCTGTCAATTTTTTCTCACACATAAAGAGGTTTCCCCACCGGGCCTCGATATGGGGGTAGCTTTGAGGAGTGCAAATAATTTTCCTCATTTAAAAGTCATGAACCAAGAAATATCCTCTCCAATAGATTCAACCATCTATCTACAAAGATCGCATCTATTTGACCTCAAATAAGTGGGAATGTCAAAAGTTTATTGTACTCAAAGGGAGTCGCGCGTTTCCGTAGTGGTTGTTGGATGCGTATGCGCCGCACAATGCTCAAGGATCTCGGTGTGTTATCCATCATCGCATTCATTTGTTTTTCGAGGGCCTCCTTGAGCAATATTTTGATAAGATCTCCCGGCTTCCCCTCGTTCTTCTTTCTATTCCAAGGCGCTCGTCGAGGTTTGCGAGGCTGATCTTGCAAAGGTTCCACCAGATCAAGCCCTAGCTCCTTATACCCCGACCTCATTGGGGACATGCAAAGAAGGATCGAGAAAAAGCAGACTGCTCTGATACCACTAATCCGGATTTATGCAGGAACGCAACAAAATAAACATAAAGAATACACACATAACCTCGTGATATACTTCATTTCATTAATATCAAATAGCTGAAATACACTTACAGACAGAATGTAAATAAACTAGCTCGTGCGATAGTAGCTTATCTATGAGAAGAGATGTGGCGGCTACATGCCTATGAAATTTGTTACAATGAGGCTTGAAGGCCTATTTATTATTGAGAAACAATGGAGAACTCTAAGCATCCAAAACATCCAAAAACCTAACCCTAGGAGATGAAGTGCCAAAACTATGGGCCCCGTTTGGGTAAATTGGTGTTTCAACTTCCCGGGGACGTAACTTTGGCATACTATCTCCGTTTGACGCACATGATACATCATTAGAAAGATCTATCCGAGGACTACAACTATCGCCACAAATATTGATTCTAAAACAAAATCATATTTGTTGGATGCGCGATGCCCAAAAAACATCGTTTAGGGCCTCAAACAGCTCTGGAAGTTCAGGACCTGAAAAACTGCTAAAAATAGTAAGTTGTGCCGAAACTGAAAAACTGAAAGAGACAATGGTGGGGCCCCAAGTGGAATAGGTGGGTGGCCACCAATATCCACCGGGATCATCCAACCTCTAAATGGCTAGCCCCAAGCTGCCTCTGCGTCACAACTCGTAGGGATTGCATCACTCCTCTGGTTGATCAAACTGCTAGTTGGATGCTCAAATCTATGACCCTCCGGTCTCACACCCCAGCTCCCAGCACTGGATCTGGATTGTTCCTCAGCAAAACTGCGGATCTCCTCTCAGGCTCTACACTGCCTTTGCCTTCTCTGCTCTGTATTCATCGGATCAAGAAAACTTCCTCCAGCCACTATCCCTGCCCCTCACTGCAAGAAATCAACTTGATCACTCCTTCAGAAACTGCTGCGCTACTCTTTTGAGAATTCAATCTCTAGATCTCTCACTCGATTTGTTCTCCAAGTGCTCATCAAGCTTCTTCTTATAATATTCTCATTGAACAATCAACGACCCAGATTAAATCATAATCAATGGCTCATATCATCTTGACTCGATCTCCATCTTTTTCTAGAAGATTCACACCCAGTTTAATTAATACCCTTTAATTACTTTAATTTCCTAAGTTTAGACTTAGGCATCTAATAAAAATAATTAATTATTTTAATTAAACCTTCTCCAAGTAGAATTTCCCAAAACAATTTATGGGTCTTCGAGAATGCATGTGTCCTAGCCTCCCAACAAATTCTTGAGGCTAAAGCACAACCGATGCTACCAGAAATCAACAGTCCCTCTTAGTTAGGAATGTGCGTTAGCAATGCAACCTGCTGAAGCATTACTCTGACTTCTATAACTTCCCAGCTGCGCTTCTAATGTCTGGTTGTTTCTGCCCACCAGTGACTTCGTAGCTCTCTCTCTGTGTTGCATCTGTGCTGCTGCGGACACTGCATGTTGCTGTCCACTGCATTTGTACCGCAACTTTGTTGCTGTTGCAACAGAAAAACATCCAAAATATTGAACCAACTGTGTTCAGTATGATGCATTTGTCACTGGAGTTCTGAATGCTACTAGTCTCTGTGCTGACCCTTTGAAGCCTCTGCGCTGCTGCTGACTCTGCACTGTGCCAACTTCATTGCTGCCAACTCTGCTCTGTGTTGCTCAGTCTCTGGCGCTACTAGCTACTGCAATAGTCACTCCATCCTCCCTCTGCACCAATTGACATTGGTCCATCCTGCTACTTCTATTATGGGCTCATGTAGCAAGGTATTGATCCAAGAGGTGGATGTTAATTTGTGGTATCATTGGATGTGCTTTAAGTCTCAAAATTTGTGGAGAGACTTAGACACATGTAATCCACATAACCTAGAAATTGTTTTGGGAAATTCCACCCAGAGACAATTTTATTTGATAAATTAATTATTTTTAATGAGACCCTAAGTCTAAACTTAGGAAATTAAAATAATTAATGAGTATTAATCTAAAGTGTAGGGTCTCATTTCATCCATTGCTATAAAACACTTATCTGATCTTTATATTTAAGCAGAAAATAATTGCAGGAGGATTTAAACTTAAACTCTAATAACAGATTCACAGTTTCAGAATATTCCTAAGTTCACAAACCCACTAACCAGCTGATGCTAAGACATGATAAGTAACTGATGCTCAGAGAAATACCTGGAAACGGTGAGCTGCAAACCAGAGTTTAATCGATGATTGTTGGATGAACTGTTCAAGCTGATAACTGCTGGAACCGTGATCCTCCTCTCTAGCTTATTGGACAGATTACAGAACCAAAATGTTCCTCCCAACCAATTTAGGATTTAATCCCAAATCCAGAGGACGCCTCCTCTGCCCCCGTGCCCAGAATCCTGAGAACAGTAAGTCTCCCTCCCACAGTTGATAAATTTCACCACAACAGCCTTTCTCCCCTTTCATCCAAGAACCAAAAAGACCCCCCTCCTCCTTCATGTCTTCTTGTTTAAATAACAATCTGCCCCACCGCCACAACACCATCCAGCTAACATCCCACCGCCACAACTCCATCGAGATAAGACGTCCATAAATGTAGAAATGAATGTTTTCAAAGAGGTGTCATTCGAATGATATGGTTTGCATTAATGAGATGTCCTTTGAATGTAATATGATAAGGTTGTATTAATGAGAGGTCATTCGAATAGTATTAAAGGTTGTATTAATTTAAATGTATTTAATTGGGGTGCTTTGAATGTTTAATTAATTATTCTAATTATTCTTTTAAAGTTAGTTTTTCTTTATGTTGGTATATTATATTTAACTATTAGTTAAATATTAGGAAGTAGGAACTCAGGGTGTCGGTTGTTACATCCTCCCTTCGGAAAACTTCGTCCCGAAGTTAGGGTTTCATATACTCATATCAATGATTGTATTTTAGAGATTAGGGTGTTTGTAGAAGGCGGATTTTTAAGATTGACTTTCTGTTTGAATAAGTATGTATCTGCAATTTAATTGTTACTTCCCATTTCAACCAAATCTTCAAACTATTCTAAAATCATCCTATCCTTCCTAATCTTCTTCCACTCCCATCCTATTCGTCCTCTACAAGAATATGCCATGGCATCAGTTTTACTGATCCATTCATAGACCTTAAGGATATCAACGTCGATTACGTCGACCAGATATGCTTGTAGGCATCCGGCAGTCATCATCACACGTCTAGGGGAGCGTGACTCGCACAGTCCTCCCATGACTCCAGGTATCGGAGGATATCCGGTGGGCAACACCTCCACCCCTCCCAATAGGACCAGGGTCAACACCCTATCGTGGAATCTCGGGAGTCTCAACTGTTCTGGGGATTCTGTCATCACGTATTTTGGTTCTAAAATCTGTATTCTGCAAAGCAATTACTTGTACACATCTGCGATGTAAACACTCGTACGCACATTACAGCACATGCATCTATATTGTTCATAACAAATTGTTACCCATATAACAATCTCTACACATTCCAAATATACTATTATCAATGATATTGAACCCAGAACTTATATACGTACTCGGTTAAAACACTTGTCCACATATGTATCATTATGTCCAATACAATTTTCGTTTAGATACTACCCTAGTTTAGTTCATACATGTTCTATCTATGATGTATTTGTTTTAACCATGTTCAACCTGTATAACCATATGCTTCATTTTGATATTTAAAATGTAGTTACTCTTCTATTTATTTTCTTTCAATCATATGGACATGTAAATAAAATGAATTGATACATGATGTCATTCATAATGTGAGCTATGATCTATATTTCATATTCCTGCAATGATAATTTAAATGACATAAGGCATGTTGGTATCCCTGCACTTAGTAAAGTCAAACAATAGCATATATTCGGTATCACTAGAATTAAGTAACATCCGTTCTTTATGGTTACCCATGTGCCAGCAAGTAAAATTCATTCTTAAGAGATAATTCAAAATAAAGTTTACAATTCATGGATAGGCTATGACCACTCTCTATACATGACCAGTAAGCTGTGTGATTGTGATTACAAAGTTGTAAGTTAGGCTAGTATTTGATTATGTCATACTCTTCATAGTTAATAAAATCAATGGGAATCAGTGAAGATAGTGGTATGTTAATAAAGAATATTGAACCTTTACCCTTAGCTCCATATTAGTACAATACTATCATGTTTGTTATGAAAACATAGTGAGAGATGAACCTCTATACAAAAGAGCTTTTATTACCGTTATAAAAGGTTAACCATGTGAATCCATTGAATAGTATAGCTTATATAATACTGATCTTATGAACATGTGGACTACTAGAATCTTATAACAAGCCCGAGTATCACCATTGGTCAAGTATGGCTATTTCCATAATAAGTATACCATGTGAAATAGGTGAAGCAAGAAGGTCTCTCTTATATACGAGTAGATGCTATATCAGATAGGATTCAACCTTTATCAAGCCTATGATTGCCATTACTTCTATCCTTATTCCTACTTAACTAGTGAATGGTATAGGTGTTACTAATAGTGATGGAAACAATCGTAATGTGTTATAGCAGATACATGTACAGGCTTATTGATGTGGAAACACACAGATCAACTATATGTTAGGTTATGATTGGAACCCTATTCAGACAGACTAAGCTAGCATGATATGAGGTTACGACCGGTGAGTAGCTTAACTACTTAGATAGGGTGATATCTTAGGCATAATATGCGTCACTACCACCTCCTTTATTATGAAACTTGCTTATAGGTAATGATATATCAATAAATGAACACAAGATACACGAGCTCAGTACATATATGATACAGGTTTATTACGGAATCACTTAGAGCACTCGAAACCATGCTTTTATATGTAAGCTCTAATCCAAATAGATATGGTATTACACTCAGTAAGCTACGAAGATCATATGGTTCACTGTCACTCATATATTACACTCACTCTGATTATGGTTATACAATCCTTGTTATTACCCAATATACATGTTACTTAAGCTCATTGGTCAGTATTTATTATGGATACTTATTAATTATAACCATTTATAATCACAACTGTAATTAACAGAGTCAAGCAGATCACAGTTATTGTACTAGTAATAAGCAGATACGTATGTTATTAGAATACCTGTATTTTAGTTAATGAGTGCCATTTGTGAGTATCCATCCTATCGCTTCCCTTTTGTTCCCATAGATATGGAACACAGTAAATCTCATAATGGTACTGGACAAATGGGCAGATAGTATAACCACCAAGTAATGGAAATGATTATGTTATCCCAATCTTATCACTGATATATATGTAGTATTAAACCCATTACACTGTTATGATAAGCTCTGTTATGAGAAAATCCCATGAAGTCATAATTACTATGCACTTAGTATCCATACATGCCTAATTACTCCTATATGAGCATAGTGAATGTTCCTTTACCTCATCTATATGCATAGAATCGTACAGTCAACCTGTGATATGGAACTCGGTCAATGGTAGAGATAGGTAGTACTAAGGCCATTAAGAGGATAGATTCACCACTATTCCAGGAACATGAGCTTGTATCTTTGTTATATGAGATGGTGGTACTCATTCAGATCAAAGCTTAGAGAATAGGTAACACTAAATGAGAAAACCCATTGTACTAGTTAAGTAATCATGTATCCATAATGTTGAGCAAGCTGGTAATTTATTTAAGCATGGTGAATCAATAAGGATAGTAAGCACAGGGTTGATTGGTGTAATATTCCTAATTAGCACCGCTAATTGGAATATTTGATTTTTGTATAGTTTTGCCGACTATAGTTTATTAATAAATAAAAGTGAGAAAAAGGGTCTAACTCACTTAAATAAAATAAAGTGTTTCCCTAGTAGATGCAACGTTGTAACTTAAGGGGGGAGCCAAGGGGGGCCACACACCACGTGGAGGAGCCAATGAGAGAGAGGACGTTGGTTTTGGAGGGAAACCAATGCTATAAAAAGGGGAGGAGCCTCCTCATTTGGGCATTATTGATATTGTTGATGATATTGAGCTAGACTTTTGTCTACTTGAGCACGCTGGCTGTTTAGTCGGTCTGCAGCACTGTTTAGTGTGACTGAGTGTCTCCGGTCGGAGATCTCACCCTTGGCCCCGGGGGACTTCGAGTGCCTGCTCGGGCAAGGTTTTTCTTCAGTCTTTAGCAGGAGATTTGCAGGTGTTTTGTTGGGAGTTTTTCTAAGGAGCTGAGCTTCATTGGGTGACTGCGCAGTCCTTGGAGGGAGGACACAGTTTGAGTTGGAGCTGTTCAGCGGTAGAGATTTCTGCAGGAGATTCAGGCCTATTCCGGTGTGGAGGTTCGGCGTTTATCATTTGGTGAGTTTCCTGAGGAGTTGTGGCCCCATTTCAGTCTATTTCAGTTGGTGTCTGCGCTGGTCCTGGAGGGACAGCGTTTTTCTAGGAGGAGGGTTTCTGGGGGTGATTTTCGGAGGTGGTCCATTTTGTATATGGTTTCTGGGTTTTGTCCGGGGTGGTGAGTTCAGGTGGTCTGCCGATTTTCAGCTCATTCCGGCAAGGGGATCAACCCCTAGCTTCAGTTCATTCCCGGCGGCGGCGGTTCACGGCGGGTTTCTTCCCGACGGCCCCTAGGATCAGTTTATATTCGCTGCGACACGAAAGGGTTCTTCACTTGCCTTGAGCAAGGATAGGTGCATTTATTCTGATTATCCATTGTATCTCATTATATTCTCAGATTAATAAAATGGCTTAGCATTTCCGGCATTTTTATGTGTATTTGCTTTATGTTCTATTTTCGGCATTTCCTATATTGTCGTATGCTTGGATTGCTGTCTATTTCCCTTTCGGGATATTACAGTGGTATCAGAGCATAATTCTGGCTTAGCCTGTGGTCTATGACTTCGGGAAAGAGATCATACAGAGGTTTGCGGGAATTTTGGAGAAGCAATAGCAGTGCAGTACCAAAAACGAAATTGGAAAAAGGGCCAAAATATAAAGGGTCAAATTGTGAAGGTTGGAATTAGAAGAAACGTTTTCTGGGTTTTTCTGGGTTTTGGGCAAGGATCACCTTCCCAAATTCCTGGAATTTTCTGAGTAGTTTTCAGTGGGTAAATCGGAGGTCAAAGTTAAGCAGCAGTATGGTTTTGCAGCAGCCGTGCAGTTTCTGAGGAGCCTGTAGACACATAGCAGAAAGAGCCGATGGCAGGTGATGATGATGAGAGGAGATTTAGAGAGGTGCTCCAACACATGCAGGATGTGTCACAGAGACTCACTGCGTTGGAGGTTAGTTTTCAGATTGGTGAGGGATCAGGCACATCCCACCATTTGCCGGAGCATGATGCCACTCAGCATATGGCATCACATACACCCACACGTCCTACCATGCCCACTTTTCTGGATGAAGACATAGGGGCAGAAGCACAGCGAGAGCCGGAGCCGGGCCACATGGGTGACTATTTTGCAGAGTACCAGGCATACGGGCAAGAGTTCATGGAGGCTCTCTTGTTCAGAGACTTTGTTCAGCTCCAGCGTGATATTAGACCTCACAACTTTCACAGAGGGAACAGGCGCTCACATGATGGGGGCTTACAACGCATAGTGGACAGATTCCATCTACCGACATTTGACAGGTCATCCAGGCGCTCAGAAAAAGCTTGGGTGGACAAGTTGGATACCTCTTTCCAGCTTGACCGAGTATCGGAGAGGGAAACCATTAAAATGGTTACCTCGCACTTGGAGGATGAGGGCACACAGGATTGCAGGGAGTCTGAGGTTACACCTAGTGTGACACAGGATTCCCCCTCATTGGAGACCTCCTTGGCCATGTCGGTTGATGTGGTAGTGGAGAAGGTAGAGCCTACCTCGGTAGAGCCATCCATTGAGGTGATGACCGAAGTCGTGTCCGAGTCTTCAGGTGGTAGCAGCACACGACAGATGGGTGAGGCGTTAGGAGATATATCCACCTTCGATGAGGCACTAGCAGGTACAGAGGTATTGGATGATGGTTGCAGACAGCGGTATCATCGGCTTCGGACGGACCTTCGAGTTTTGAGAGAGAAGGCCACGTCAGTACGGGAGGCCATTTTGTTGCAGGACTAGGAGCTGGAGGGTATGAGAGTGACTTGTGCCAAGTCGGCGGCCAAGTTGGTCCGCATTGGGGAATGACTAGATTCCCTGATGGTACAATCAGAGGGCACATTGGAGCGTCAGATCATTCCCCTTCAGGCATGCATGGATGGGACTAGCAGTGTTGTTGGGTCATCTCTTCCCGTTGGAGAGAGAGAGGCAGAGCCACCTAGTCAGATCTCATATGTTGACTTGGATAGCGGTATGAGACGATCAGAGTTGCACAGGGTACAGCATCCATATGTTGAGGTTGGACGGAGAGAGATTTTGAGTTGGTACTCGGTGGAGCGGGCTATGGAGATGCTGATGGATCCGAGTGTAGCTCAGCAGGAGTTTCTATGCATGGGGATTACAGGAACCCCAGATTGGCATTGGGATCCAGGTGGGATCACCTATCGTTTCCCAGGCAGGTCGGCTGACTATGTCTTGGAGAGTGCAGTTGGCCTAGTAGTAGAGCATGTGCAGTTTCGGTCAGCTCCAGTGGCCAACCAGTTTATGGGCAGACTCCCTAGGTTGTCTTGGCATGACATTCATACACGGGATCACGGGGTGGTCAGCACACCTTGGCAGGAGCTTGTCGGAGGAGGTGGCATTAGCAGGCCACCAGATGGCACCTTGTATGGGGCCAAGGATTCTTCACCTTTGTGTGGGGCACAGAGGACGCAGCGGAGCCGAGCAGTGGTGGTAACACTACTGACACACAGGGAGATTCACTTCTCGGACCCCTCGAGGAGGATTTGCAGTGATGATCCATTTGTCGGTGGGTATAGTGATGTGACGGTGGACATGACGATATCGATTGGTGGTAGTCCGATATGTAGAGGCACAGCTCTAGGACATCACATCCATGGATGTGTGGGAGCCTCTAGCAGTGATCAGTGGACTACCGGTGGACATGGAGCTACATGGTGGTGTACCGTAGTGTGTGGGACTGCATTGTGGAGTAGGAGTGCCCTACACCACATTGAGAGCACGCGGGGAGTGACAGATTCTTGGACACAGTCAGGGCACGAGACGGTACAGGATGGTACAGCAGTAGCATGGGGTATCCAGCAGTATACAGGGGTATGCCTCAGTGTACAGTGGCATGTTGAGGAGTATATGGATGATCAGTGGTATGCGAGGGCATACGGTGCTGCACAGCAGGGTCTTAGAGCATTGCTTCCAGGGAGACTCATGGATGGGGACATCGGGCTTACCTTTGGGAGTAGTTCACCCAGGATCGATGGAGAGACAAAGGAGCGATACTTGATGGTATCTGTGGGGACTCACACATCCGACACTCTTCTACATCACTCATGGGCACAACTGATTTTGTTGTTGTCCTTTCGCACTTTGGGCATGAGCAGCAGGGTCCGTGAGGCACACCCAAGATATTTGGATGGCCCTCAGCACACTAGGCGAGAGACTTCTCAGCAGTGGCACTGGGTCAGTACGCTAGTTGACAGCCACAGTTTAGGGGATGAGATAATCCTCTGCAGTGGGTGGCACATTAGTCATTGCTGAGCCTACGCTTGGGGAGCAGGTCATGAGGGAGACATGCATCATTTTTCCCTCAGGGCATGTTGAGATCATGCATGAGCAGAGGATATTGGGTTCGGCAGAGGTAGCATCCCAGCATGCGTCTGGACTCCAGACATTGTATCGACACTTCATCGAGAGGGTGGATGGCATATTCAATGCAGATGAGGTGGCGGAGGTAGAACAGGAGGGCATTCCTTCTGTATGCCAGGGTGAGGACTCTCTTTCATATGAGTCCATAGGATCAGTTGAGGTTGCTTCTGTGGAGCAAGAGCAGTCATGCAGGTATGATGGCAGTAGATTGCAGCCGTATTATAGTGTGCAGGGTGAGCAGTCAGGGGACTGTATAGGAGATACTCTGGGCGATGAGTCACTTGTGACGCTTCAACTAGAGCAGCACGTGATGGAGCCTGAGTCAGCAGAGGAGGATACTATGGACATCGGGCATGACATTTCCTTGGGTGAGGTCCAGATGGGTGCCCACATTGAGCCTATGATGGATATGTGGCTAGCATTGGGGTCATCCTTTGAGGTGGAGCAATCAGATGCACAGACACCGAGTACCCTGACAGCAGCTACAGATCCATATCCTCTGGAGATGTTGGAGGTAGATGTGATAGTTTGCCAGTGGGAGATGATTACGGGTTGGCGGCAACCTTCCAGGCATGTTCCACATGCAGTTGTTGTTGCTACATCGGATGCTTCCTCCAAGATGGACTGGCGGGAGATCATGAGTTGGTACCCTCTTGATGGTACGGTATTCTTCGTAGGGAGCACAGTGGAGCAGGGGCCCTTGGACATAGTAGATGTTACAGATCCCAGTCGGCAGGAGGGCACCAGTTGTCGTTACTTCAGGACTCCTTCCCAATTTCAGGAGAGCAGGATCGGCATGGGATTGAGTCATGACTTGGATTGGAGAGAGGTGATGAGTTGGTATGCAGTTGGAGGGGTAGCATATGCAACTACAGGTACAACGCAGCAGGAGCCCAGGAGCATTGATGCTTATTGGTGGTCTTCACCTCTTAGAGCATTAGTCATAGCCAGAGGCAGTGCACAGTCCGAGCCGTGGGACTTGAGCGATTATTGGCCATGGTGGCGATGGGATCCGGGGGGATTATTGGTTGACTGGTACTGTGAGAGGTCACTTTGGGATCCTCGCATTGAGATATCCCTTCGTATCAGGGTGATGCAGAGGTCAGAGAGGTTTCAGTGGGACCCAGGCACATTTTGCAGTATCGGTAGGGAGCATCAGCTAGAGAGTAGGCTTGTTCAAGCGTTGCTTGAGGACAAGCAATTTTTGCCGGATGAGGATGCCACTTGGGAGAGCGAGAAGACATTGCAGCATCCATCACTTCAGTTGCTTGAGGACAAGCAACGTTTTGTCGGGGGAGACTGTAATATTCCTAATTAGCACCGCTAATTGGAATATTTGATTTTTGTATAGTTTTGCCGACTATAGTTTATTAATAAATAAAAGTGAGAAAAAGGGTCTAACTCACTTAAATAAAATAAAGTGTTTCCCTAGTAGATGCAACGTTGTAACTTAAGGGAGGAGCCAAGGGGGGCCACACACCACGTGGAGGAGCCAATGAGAGAGAGGACGTTGGTTTTGGAGGGAAACCAATGCTATAAAAGGGGGAGGAGCCTCCTCATTTGGGCATTATTGATATTGTTGATGATATTGAGCTAGACTTCTGTCTACTTGAGCACACTGGCTGTTTAGTCGGTCTGCAGCACTGTTTAGTGCGACTGAGTGTCTCCGGTCGGAGATCTCACCCTTAGCCCCAGGGGACTTCGAGTGCCTGCTCGGGCAAGGTTTTTCTTCAGTCTTTAGCAGGATATTTGCAGGTGTTTTGTTTGGGAGTTTTGCTGAGGAGCTGAGCTTCATTGGGTGACTGCGCAGTCCTTGGAGGGAGGACGCAGTTTGAGTTGGAGCTGTTCAGTGGTAGAGATTTCTGCAGGAGATTCAGGCCTCTTCCGGTGTGGAGGTTCAGCGTTTATCATTTGGTGATTTTCCTGAGGAGTTGTGGCCCCATTTCAGTCTATTTCAGTTGGTGTCTGCGCTGGTCCTGGAGGGACAGCGTTTTTCTAGGAGGAGGGTTTCTGGGGGTGAATTTCGGAGGTGGTCCGTTTGGTATATGGTTTCTGGGTTTTGTCCAGGGTGGTGAGTTCAGGTTGTCTGCCGATTTTCAGCTCATTCCGGCAAGGGGATCAGCCCCTAGCTTCAGTTCATTTCAGCAGCAGCAGTTTACAGCAGTTTCTTCCAGCAGCTGGGATGCAGTTTCTTGTAGCAGCCATTTCCTGTTTTTCTGAGAGGGTTCTTCACTTGCCTTGAGCAAGGATAGGTGCATTTATTCTGATTATCCATTGTATCTCATTATATTCTCAGATTAATAAAATGGCTTAGCATTTCCGGCATTTTTATGTGTATTTGCTTTATGTTCTATTTTCGCCATTTCCTATATTGTCGTATGCTTGGATTGCTGTCTATTTCCCTTTCGGGATATTACAATTGGGCTAATATTAGTCAGAAAGTACAAGTGTAATTCAAGTAGTGTGATATATAGAACAAACAAGGTTACTAATACAGCTTATACGAGCTTAGATCAGCTGAACTACAGAGAAAGAGTGATATCTCAATAGTAAGCATTCACCTAATTAACTTTATTCACTCAGATTAGTATGAGTAAGTTATGCAATAAGCTTGAAATCACCTATACCACTTAGATATGGCACTCTAACATATTCACTATATTGTACGTACACTTTTATATTCATAACGAACACTAGCACATACCGTATCAATAGAGATAAGCTCTTGGTTCCTATTATGGCGTACTCATTGGAAACAAGCTCATACGTATTAAGAGTAATCACTTAGTATCGAGATAAGCTTACTACAAGTTATTACGGAAACTATACTAATATAGATGATACAAGTTGGTTATGATACACACCTAAGCAGATAGCTTATAACAATCATACATATTGTAATCAATGATGTTACTCTTTCTTATAACAATGGTACTAATACTGGAATATCACTAGAGAAGCTATTCGTGTTATTCAGCAATACCAGTAGTGTAATAGAGTTCAAGCAATCGGGAATCCATGGTAATCGTTCTAACTAGTAATTAGCGATTCAACGTATAACCTGTCATGACTAGGTGGCTATTTTAATAAGTGATCTATAACCATGGTTCTTATATGTTACTAAGCTTATACCAAAAGAGTTAGACTAATAAGCCTACTTCTACCATTAGTAGTGTAATGATTAATGGTATATACTGCTTTCAATACTATTACTAATCTTAGAGAGGTTATGAGCTTGTTATGGAATTACTAGTACTTATAGATTTGTATTGTGTTATCCTTACAGCTTTTATATCAGTATAAATTTCACTACTGTTATTACACCGTACATTCTATTTGATTTGCTCTATGTTACCTATTACGTGTACGAACTAGACATGTCACAAATCGTAATCATTTTACTTGATCTTCTCTTGTTACATAGCACGTGATCAACTCCATTACATATATTGCATAATGATTATACTCTACTATATACCTTATAAGGTGAAACAGGTCTTAGATTAGCGTTAATTCCATAATGATGATTACGTGAGTATCACTAGCTCAGATAAGGGTGACAATACCAGCATAGGTTGCCGTTCTCATACCAGTTCTATTAATCATACGATCTTGACCTAATCATTATCCTGTGATTAGGATAATCATAGGAACGGGTCATTATTTGTTTTAGACATTGGTATATTCTTATAGTCGTAAATGGATAATCATCTTTCCTATCAATGACGTAATAGTTGAATCTCTCAATGTTCAATTTAGTGAATTTTCAGCTATACCAATTTAAGCCTTCACTCTACTCCTTTGATCACTTATACATATACTTGGATAGTAATTAAGTATTAACATAAGAAAACGGTATAAAAGATATTTTCATAAATTCATATCATCAAAGGTTATAGTTATTGGCCAGTGAGATATATATACATGGAAGTCTCAACGTCACCCGAAGAATGAAGTGTTTCAATTGCCTAAAAACAATCAGGATAGTTTCCATTCTAACGTTTGAAAATTTACCTAAAAAGTTTGGTATCTAAAGCGATGTTAATGTGCCCATTTTAATATAATAATTTAGATGTATTTCAAACTCTACTTGTATGATATACAAAATCTTAAACTTTATTGTGAAAATTTGCAACTACTATCCATGAGTTATCTCAGATCCTTGGTCGGATGGGATGTAAAGTAATGGATTTAGGGATCAAGTGGTATGGAGCTCGATATATGTCTTCGACACATATATTAGTATAAAAGATCTCATCTTTTAAAATGTATCATCCTAGTATTAAATTAAAAGATCAACCCCATACTTATATAATAATATATATTATATATATATATTTTCAAACTAACTTGATTTATCCTAAAGCCAATTTTGTAAATTCTTCCATCTATTAATTTAAATTAAATTTATTTTATTTTTTTATTTTGTAATGATTCGACCTTAATATAACTACACTATATATCATTTGGATGTTTAACACTATATACAATAACTTTGAAAACATTAGTGATTTTATAATAAATATATGGTAAGTTATTAAAGTACTTCAGCCCTACAGCGAAATTTACTAAACAATATATATCATATTAAACTTTTCATTCAGGTTCAGAACCATATCCATTCTGATATATACGATAGGTAACACTTTTATCCTAATCTTCTTCTTTTTTTCTTTTTTTTCTTTTTTTCTTTTTTTTATCATATTATTATTAAAATAAATACCTTCCGTGTTCTACTGGAATCCGTTATCCGTTTCAAAAGTTGATAACAAAACAACACTAATATAAACTATGTCAGAATAATTAAGACTTTTCACATGACATCGAAACGGAGATTGTTAATCCCGACAATTATTTTAAAGTCGGGCAAAGTAATGTGGTAGAAATTATTAGTTGGGAATTGTCAATAGAAAATAGATGACCAATAAGATATGATATAATGACAAATAAGATATAAAATTTAACATATTAATTTAAAATTTATTAAATTATAAAAATAAAATTGAATTGTTGAAATTAAATATTATAATTTATATTATATAATATTTATAATAAATGGTCTGAAAATTAACAAATGTCATGATTTTTAACAAAGAGATTCGACTGTATAAAGAAGCTTTATGTATGAAAAACCATGGTTAATGAATTCAGTACACGGTTTTAAAGGTTTACAAAATTATATTGAATGAATTCATGCCTCAGTTATGCTACATGGGTTTCAGCGTAAATCTAGATGTGAAATTGATACCATACACAAAAAAAAATTATTTTATTTTATTTTTTATTTTTTTTATTTTTAGCCACCTGGATACCTGGGCTGACGCTGTTCGTTATCGTGGTTCCTATCGTGGCTTCACCCTTGATATTTTTATATTGTTAATTTCAAGCTTATGACAACAAATTGCTTGAGACCTACGCATGCGACAGATGGCACTTCAAGGTTTCGTTTGGTTTCTTTACTCGTGTCCTTATGATGCGTTGTGCAATGTGTAGTGTACTCCTCCCTTGGCTTTCGACTTGTATATCAAGCTGTTTCGTGATATGGTATATCTTCATAAATTTACTTCTTAGGTAGGTATAATCTTTGAAAACTGGAGCATGCAGGAGGGCAGATTACGGACAATCAGTTGGTCAGGCCTGAGTATCTATGGGCAAAACCCGATTTCAATTCTGGCCATAACTTTTAACTAAAGTGTTGGGTTCATACGCTGGCCCAACACACATTGTTTGAGGTTCTGTTTATTTTATGCAGGTTGCTCGGGCGATTGGTCGAAGGTTCGACCCATACTCTGGAGCAATATATTTCAAAACCGGGCAAGACATTATCTAAGCTTACTATTTAACCGGTTAAAGACTGTCCGAAGAAATTACATCTAAAATATGGGCAATTCGAAGGCTGCCTGGTCGCCGTTCACAGCACGGGTTGAAAAGACATTATGCTGCGGATCACAGAAGGAGAATTCGTCAATTTTAATCTTCATACCTTAAAATTGTACTGCAAACCTCGAGTATTTGAGTGATAGTATCGTAATTAGAAGTGAAAGTAATGGTGGTCAAGGAGGCATTGCAGCGGCGGGTGTCATCTTTGCTAAGGCCATGGCTACGACATGAAGCTGCCCTGAAGTTTGAGTTGGGCTTCTTCAAATGCGAGGGTGTGTTTGATGCTTTTGAATTGGATGTCTCTGCTCTAAATTAAATGAAACAATGCCAACACTAATTTCTTACAAATCAAGTTATAAACATAGGTCTTAGGGCCTTTCTTAATGTCAATTATCTTTTTGGCTTTATTTCCAAATTTGAAATCCATGAACAGTATTATGAAATTTTCCTATCTCTGATTTCTTTTTTTTTTATATATATGAATGTATGCATTTGAGGTATTCTAGCTGTAATGTATCCCGATTTTCTAAAAAAAATCCCATATCCATTTTAGAAACCGTATCCATATCCATTACTGTGTCCATAGCCATGCAACGTAGCTCTTCAGGATTTGTGAACTTCTCTAGTCCTCTACGGTTCAGTAGTTCTTTGAATGGATATGTGTTAGGCTTGCCTTTTTATTTTCTTTCCTTGCAAAATATTGCTGCAAGGCAGCCTGATAATCTGTAGGTTTTTGTGTGTTCAAGTTTTCCCCTATGGGATGAGATAAATAAGTCTTTTATTCTCCACAGTTTTTCCAGAAATTGTCTCGAACAAGAACTTTTTTTTGATGGTAATGGAACTCTCACCTACCCCACCTAAAGGTACATATTTTAGACAGATTTTTTTTTTTGCCATGATAGGAATCTGAGGCCAGATAACTACTGGTCTTGTCCGTCGCAACACTTCTATTATAGGAAAACTAAAATTTTGCCACCTCCTGATTAATAGAAAGTGATACAAGAAAAGAGAAAAGAAAAATGTCAACCATCAAATTTTGAAACCCAATTGAAGCCAATGGTGGTTCTGGTTCTCGCAAATTTATCTGCAAATTACTTTCAAGCAAACCTAACCAGCCGTAAAACAGACATTGAACTCAATTATTATTATTTGATGGATTATGAAAGGTTCACAATATCAAATAGAAACCTAATTTAATCTTCATTTGTGCATGCAGGGCAGCATCTAAAGCATCCAGCTTACTGATTTTCATTAGCAATAGCACTACATTGAAATCAGATATTTTCTTTGAATAGCAACAAAACAGTCACAAATATAGCAGAGAGATGTTTCATAAAATTCTCATTCTTCTAGCACCACAAGGCAATTTTCAAATGCGAGGGTGTTTTTGATGCTTAGCGGTTCTGTTAGATATATTTTCCTGTAGACAGTTAGCAGTTTCGGCTTCAATGTGTTGCATCTTATTTATCTAACCTTTTATCTATGGATATGAATCCTTAACCAAAACAGCATACTGGGGTGTTTGACAAGAGGCCCATTTGAATAGTTATTTATTTCTGTGCACGGAGTTGTTGAGATCCAGAGAGATCACTTGGGATTTATCAGTAATCAAAATACTTGATTTTGAGTATTTTTTTTTTTTATTTTGAATATATAATCAACATTATGATTATATATTCGAGTTATGATTAGATCACTAACGCCGAGTTTGTTCTTTGTTGGTCTAAGTTTACCTAGTTAAAGAGCCGAATTTGCTTCTGTTCATGTTCACATATATTCCCAGGTTTACAGGTTGAGTTCTTTTTCTTGCTTGGCTGAGTTTATTGTTTGATAAAAAGGACAGAGGACAGATATCATATGGCTGAGTTTACTCTTTATCATTTCTGATCTCCGTAAGTTTTGTAAAACAGTGATAAAGTGACTGCATTATTGCTAGAACTATGTTATTGTAATTTCTGGGTTGTTTTTACTCTATAATTCAGAACAGCGTAATATACAAGACAGCACATAACACAGGTCCGAAAGTTGAACCTACTTTGATACCATGTGTAGGGTCTCATTTCATCCATTGCTATAAAACATCTGATCTTTATATTTAAGCAGAAAATAATACCATGTGTAGGGTCTCATTTCATCCATTGCTATAAAACATCTGATCTTTATATTTAAGCAGAAAATAATTGCAGGAGGATTTAAACTTAAACTCTAATAACAGATTCACAGTTTCAGAATATTCCTAAGTTCACAAACCCACTAACCAGCTGATGCTAAGACATGATAAGTAACTGATGCTCAGAGAAATACCTGGAAACGGTGAGCTGCAAACCAGAGTTTAATCGATGATTGTTGGATGAACTGTTCAAGCTGATAACTGATGGAACCGTGATCCTCCTCTCCAGCTTATTGGACAGATTACAGAACCAAAATGTTCCTCCCAGCCAATTTAGGATTTAATCCCAAATCCAGAGGACGCCTCCTCTGCCCCCGTGCCCAGAATCCCGAGAACAGTAAGTCTCCCTCCCACAGTTGATAAATTTCACCACAACAGCCTTCTCCATTTCCTCACAACAGCCTTTCTCCCCTTTCATCCAAGAACCAAAAAGACCCCCCTCCTCCTTCATGTCTTCTTGTTTAAATAACAATCTGCCCCACCGCCACAACACCATCCAGCTAACATCCCACCGCCACAACTCCATCGAGATAAGATGTCCATAAATGTAGAAATGAATGTTTTCAAAGAGGTGTCATTCGAATGATATGGTTTGCATTAATGAGATGTCCTTTGACTGTAATATGATAAGGTTGCATTAATGAGGGGTCATTCGAATAAGATGATAAGGTTGTATTAATTTGAATATATTTAATCATGGTGCTTTGAATGTTTAATGAATTACTCTAATTATTCTTTAAAGTTAGTTTTTCTTTATGTTTGTATATTATATTTAGCTATTAGTTAAATATTAGGGAGTAGGAACTTAGGGTGTGGGTTGTTACATAAAGTGTGGGTGAAACTTCTAGAAAGAGCAGATCAAGTCAAAATGTAATCTTAGTCGTTGATTGGAGATCTAATCTCGATCATTGAAGTCTCAACGAGAAGACTATAAAGAAGACTTGAGAGTCATTTGGAAAAGACAAACCAAGAGGATCAAGTGATCGATTTCTTTAGTGAGTAGTACTCAGGGAGAAACTTCGATCTAGAGATCTTTTGCGCAATGTGGAAAAATTCGAAGTCAAGATTAAATCGACAACGGTCAAAAAGTTGAAAAACTCGATAAAGTCAAGAGTTTTTTGAAAAAGTTGGAAAAATTTTTAAAATTTAAAAATTATTCATTTAAAAAAAATAATTAGCATCTAAAGTATCCACAACATCAAATAAATGCATTTCCACATAAACATGTAAATAAATCTAATATATAATAGTGAATCAAGTCTTGAATCTTGAGTCCTTTCTCGATCTCAACTCTCATGAGTCAAAATATCAACAAAAAATATAATAAATGTATATCATGAGACATCTGCATGTCATAAAGTAATCAGTCATTGAGATCCCCTGCCCCTTTTACGGGAATAGGGAATAGCTTTGCTTTTCTCTAGAGGAAGAAGGCCCACCCCTAGGGATACAAACAGACTCAATCGTCCTCTAGAAGCCAATAAAAGAGGTGGCCTCTGTCCTCTACTGCTATTGCTACCTATCCTAGATGGTGTCACCTCCTCCTGCACATCCTCCTGCTCTGCCTCTTGACCCTGCTCCTCCTCTACCTTGGCTCTCCCTCCCCTTCAACTGCTACCTCCTATGCCACTAGTGCCTCCATATCCACATCTAACCAATTAGGAATTGAGTCCATGGCCAGCCTCTCAGTCTCGACCATCCATGCAGTAGTGGTATCAATATTGTCCAATGAGATGGCATCCATATCAGGAGATTTTTGAAGTTGTCTCGCCCACAATCGAAGAATGTAGTAGACGTAGACCATGTCATTGAGGCGTTGGGATTCCAATCTGTATTAGGGTCATAGATTGTAAATTAGTACTTAGAAAATTTAAATATAAAAAATAATCAAATGAATTCAAAAATTTAATTTGAAATATTTTTCCCTGTTGCGTTTTTTGTTGTGTATTTTGTCAAATACACTCCAGTTGCACTCACACCCAGAGGAACTGCACGCTTCGTTGAGCAATCGAATGGCAAGCTTTTAGAGATGGGGTACTCTGCCACCATAGCTTGTCCACCAAGCATCTATAAGTTAAAAGAAAAATAAGAAGCAAAAATAATGAATGAGACAATAAATTATGAAAGTTGATAGTTGAAAGTTGAAACAAACTGAAGCTTACCTGGCATTTTGGTCGTCTTATTCTTAATAGCCATGGTAAAACCAAATGTGCCGCCTGTCATCCTATATATCTCCATTTCTTTAGAAATATCTTGATTGGAAGTTCATAAATTTTGCTCAAAATTCAAAGTTACGGGATTGGGTCAAAACCAGGATGGTTGCGTAGGTCTTGTCTTCCTGATTCCGGCGCCGCAAACGGTTCGAAAAACCGATGTTGTATGAGGGAGATATCGCATTCTAATCGAAATGCCAAACAGGAAAATATTGTGACAGTTTGACCAAGTTTGACTGGGATGCACAGTCAACAAAAAGGGAATATTCTTCCTTCCTCAGAATCAATTACAGGTTGACAAGTGTCAAGATGCAATTTGGTTGTACGTTTTTTGAGGGCCAATTATAGGGCGACACATGGCTGGCCCTGAGGCCACCATGTGTCCTCGAGACTGCATTGTAAAATTTTGGTTGAGTCCGCAGGAATCGACCCCACGACCTCCCGCTGGGCATGTACAGGCTCTATCGTCCACGCTACAAGTGGTTCTTAACAACTATAGAGCGCGGCTTGTATTTAAGGTTTTGTGCATTCACAGTTGTGGGTTGGGAACCGTCGGCAGTCCCAACCCGACAGCAGTCCCGGGAGGTTTGATCACATGCAAAAATTTAAATGCAACCACTGCGGATAAGTGTTTAACCGTCACAACAAATGAAACCCGCTAGCGTTCACATATGTGTTGTCACATGGCAATAATAGTTGCCAACGACTCCGCGATCTCCGCTAACCTCCAGCGTTAAACGCGTCAACTCAACCGCAGTTCACGTTTCTATCTGGAGTTCCACCATGGGTTTCGCCCAACGGTTTTGTAACCGCGAGTTTGGGGTTGGCATGTGGCCACCCCAACTGCACCATTTAATTTGCAGTCGGATTCGGCGGTCAGTATAGCGGGCGCGCCATTTATGGCGGGATTACCTAATTTATCTCCAGTTAAGTGGAGTTCTCCACTTATAGCGGAGCTTTTCTAGGTGAAACTGGGCAAAAGAGTAGGAGACTCAATTTTCGTCCATTTTGAGTGAATGAGGAGTCATTTTAGACTAATTGGAGCATTCTGGAGCCATTGGTGCAGATAAAACAGCCATTAGAGCACTGCAACTACATGTATTAGCAAAATTTTGAGCATAATGAAAGATGGACATGCCATTGGGAGTTGGACCAGTAGATGTAGCCCAGGAGGGGTGAACTGCTTCATCATGCCTGCTGTGTAAATTTCATGCGGTGACTTACTTCTCTGTTTTACACTACTGTTCAGTGTTATTTAAGCTTGTTTTGTGCTTCTAATTCACCTAAAATCATCTACAATTCATGGTTAAAATCCTCAATCCTTATGCAAACTAATGAACCAATTGTGCACATGTTTATAAACTGAAAAGACACTTGGCACAGCAAAACTAATATAGTCATTTCAGATCAGATTGGTATCAGAGCTAGAGTTTATTCTCTGGTGTTTTCCAGTGCAAAGAATTGTTTAACTGTTTGCAAGTTTTAGATGCTTAAAAGGCTCAAGCTCAAGAGAGGAGAAGGCAAATTGGTGGAAGCAGAAGGGTCTCAAGAAGAGCCAAAGCAAAGGAGAACAAGATTGCCACAATCTCCACCACCTAGTTCACCTCCTAAAGAAGCAAAAGCTCCTTTAAGCATGCCTCAAGAGGAAGGAGAAATCCATGAAGAAGTTGATCCCAAGGAGGAAGAAATAGTGTTAAGGAAAGCATTCCTTGACATGATTGAGATAATTAGAATCCTTTATCAAGAAAGGAATGAGAGACTAGAAGGAGAAGGATCTAAACTTCACAAGGAAGGACAAGAATCTTCAGGAGGTCACCATGATGAAGATAAGTCAAAGAAGGGAAATGGAGGAAATGGAGGAAATGGAGAGCCATAATCCTCACCCTCATCATCATCATCCTCTACTTCTTCTTCAGTACATCAGCCACACAAGTCAAAGAACACTGGTAAAAGTCCTTTTTTAAAATTTGATGTTAAGTTTGAATTGCCTATGTTTAATTGTGAAGTCAATCCAGAAAAGCTTGATAATTGGATTAGACAATTGGAGGTCTATTTGAGAATCCAGAACCTTCAAGATGATGATACCAAAATTCAATTAGCTTCATTGAGAATGGAAGGTGCAACACTTGTTTGGTGGGAAGCCAAGACAAAGGAGGAAATCAAGAAACATGGTAAGATTATTCTATCATGGTCAGCTTTCATTACTGCTATTAAACAACGGTTTTATCCATTATCTCATATGGAGAAAGCCATCATGAACTGGCAAAACTTTAGAATTTTAAAGGAACAAAATGTGCAAGAATACACCCAAGAATTTAGGAGAAGAGCTCTCTTATTAGAGGTAGATTTGCAGAGCCAAGATACTTTGATCAAGTACATAGGAGGCTTACATAGTTATCTTAAACATACTATTCTCATGTTTAACCCCACCAGTGTAAATGAAGTATGTGTTCAGGCCACACATCTAGAAGCTAGAGGGAAGAACATTTCTGAAGAGGGTAGAAAGAAACCTTTAAAGGGGAAAGCCAAGGAAAAGAGCTCAAAAGATAAAAACAAAAAGAATGCATCTGTTAAAAAAGAGGGATAAAAAGTGGTCTGTAAACATTGTTCAAAAGAAGGCCACGATGAAACTCATTGTTGGAAATTACATCCTGAAATGAGACCAAAGAAACCCAATAACAAAGGGAAACAGAAAACTGCTACTACAGCTCAACATGATTTAGGATCTGATTCAGGTGATGAATCTAAGATTACAACCGTGGGATTGAAGAACATGAAGGGAAAAGAAATTGAAACTAAACGTAGTACTAGTACATCAAACTGTCACATAAACACTCCAAATGAAGAAAAAAGAATAGAACTGTTTCATGTGAGGGTCATATCCAAACACACCAAGATTGACACATTGTTTGACAGTGGGTCACAAACAAACTTAATCTCTGAAGACTTGGCCAAGAAACTTAATCTTGAGACCATACCACATCCAAAACCATATCCATTGGGTTGGATTTGTAAGGATGCAAATCTACAGGTTTCAAAGAAATGTATATTGCAGTTTGCAATCACTGCAAATTTTGTTGACACAGTTGAATTAGATGTCGTTCAGCTTGACATAACAGGCATTGTGTTGGGGAGTCCTTATTTGTATGACAGGAAAGCAATCTTCCATCGCCATGAGAACAAGTATCATTTATTCAAAGATGGCAAGGAGTTCATTGTTAGAGCACATTGCAAGAAGACAAACATTGCTATAGTAAATGTTGGACAGGTAAAGAGGCTGGTAAATTCAAGTAAGAATTTTGTTCTTCATATGATTAAGCCTAAAGCTAATGTTAATCATGAATCATTTGAGGGATGTGATCCAAAGTTGGAATCAGATTTATATGATGTGGTTAATGCGCAGCATGATATGTTTCAGGAGCCAACAAGATTGCCTCCAAAAAGGGAGATTCAACATGAGATTCAGCTACAGCAAGATTGTCCTCTTCCAAACATCGGTATGTATCGCATGTCGATAATGGAGAATGTTGAAATAAAGAGGCAAATCAAAGAGATGTTCGATAAAGGCATCATAAGGCCAAGCACCTCGCCATGCGGTTTACCCATAGTCTTGATACCAAAGAAAGATGGGACTTGGTGCATGTGGGTAGATTTTCGAGCTTTGAGCAAGATTACGATAAAAAATCATTACCCACTCCCTAGAATAGATGATTTGCTTCATCAGTTGAAAGAAGCAAAGTTTTTCACTAAGTTAGATTTATGAAGTGGATATCATCAAGTAAGAATTGCAGAAAATGATATATGGAAAACTGCATTCAAAACCAAACAAGGACTCTTTGAGTGGTTAGTTATGCCTTTTGGTTTGTGTAATGCACTGGCAACTTTCATGCGTGTTATGGATAGTGTTTTGCGTCCATTCCTCGATGAATTTGTTATTGTTTACTTGAATGACATTTTAATTTTCAGCAAAACAAGAGAAGATCATGCCTTGCATGTGAATAGAGTGCTTGATATTTTGAAAAAAGAGAAATTGTTTCTTAAGATGTCAAAGTGTGAGTTTGGAAAGACTTCTTTGGTCTGTTTGGGACATATTGTAGGAGGAGAATTGAGGATTGATCCTTCTAAAGTGGAAGCCATTGTGAATTGACCCACACCCAAAACAATAACCGAAGTAAGAAGTTTCTTAAGTGCAGCTCAATATTGGAGAAAGTTTATTGTTAACGTTTCCTCCATCGCAGCTCCTATGCATGCAGTGACAAGTGTGAAGAAAGGCTTCCAATGGGGAGGCAAACAACAGCAAGCTTTTGAAGCTTTAAAAGACAAGATCAGTTCAGCTCCAGTCCTTGCATTACCAAATTTGAGACAGCCATTCGAGATACAAACTGATGCTAGTGATTATGCCATGGGTGCAGTACTTTTGCAGCATGGTAAGCCTATCGCTTTTCATTCTGAAACTTTTAATGATGTTGTAACTAATTATCGTACATATGAAAAAGAACTATATGCGTTGGTACAAAGTGTCAAGAAATGGAAACACTACTTGATGGGTAAAGAGACTATTGTACACACAGATCACCAACCATTACAGTACTTGCAGTCACAAACAAAATCGCAGCAATCAAGACATTTCAGGTGGATGGGATTTCTTCAACAGTTTCGCTTGGTTATAAGGTACAAGAAAGGCATTTTCAATAAAGTTGCTAATATGCTTTTAAGACCACTAATTAGTGCATCTACTTTACTCAAAAATGATTCTATTGTACATGAGAGTTACATAGAACAATATGCACATGACATTGATTTTCAAGATGTGTATGCTAGTTTGAGTGAAGGGAATCAAGTTGAAGAAAAAGATTATCACATACATAACAATTTGTTGTTTCATTTGAGCAAGCTATGTATTCCACAAGGAGAGAGGCTAAGTGTCATGAGAGAAGCTCATTCTTCTCTTATTGTTGGACACTTTGGGGTAAGCAAAACAGTGGCGCATCTACAAAGGTATTGATATTGGCCTCGCATGATAGATAGTGTGTCACGTTTTATAAGAGGTTGTTCTATGTGTGCAACAAGTAAGCCTAGTAATAGGAATCTTGGGTTGTACACACCACTACTGATACCATCAAGGCCATGGGAGAGTGTCTCCATGGACTTTGTTGAAGGTCTACCTATGTTAAGAAAGTAGCATGATTATCTTTATGTAGTTGTGGATAGATTCAGTAAAATGTGTATACTTATGCCATGTAAGAAAACCATTACTGCTGAACAAACTGCTGAACTTTATTTTCAACATGTTTGGATTCATTTTGGATTGCCAACTTCTATTGTTAGTGACAGGGATTCCAGGTTCATTGGGAATTTTTGGTCAAATCTATGGAGAATGATGAACACAAAGTTGAAAAAGAGTATCGCTTTTCATCCACAAACAAATGGATAAACCGAGGTGGTGAATAGAACCGTTGTTCATCTATTGAGAGGATATTGAAACAAACATTCTAAGTTGTGGGATGAACAACTTCATTACATTCAGCACACTTACAACCGGGCAAAGCACTCTTCAACACAAACCTCACCTTTTGAAGTATGCTTTGGGTATTTGCCAAAATCGCCATTAGACTTCATCTTTGGGAAGGATGTTGCAATTGATGGCCATAGTGACATTGATAAGGCTCGAAAGTTCATTGAAAAAATTCAGATTATACATCAATAAGTTCGAGAACAGCTTGAGAAAAGTTAAAGCAAATACAAAGAAAGGCATGACAAACACCGGGTTGATCACAAGTTTCAAGAGGGAGATGAGGTATGGTTGCACATTAGCAAAGAAAGGATGTAAGGGGAAGGTACAAAGCTCAAATCCATTCGCTATGGTCCTTTTAGGATCATAAAGAAAGTTGGTAATAATGCATTCCAACTTGACTTACCTTCATATATGCAAATGTATTCAGTTGTTGATGTTGAAAACTTACGCTTGTACGAGACACCTTTGATCGATGATCAACGAAGTGATGTTCAGCTATCTTCTATTGAAGATTTCTTGCCAAAATTTCTGGATGAGCTCAAAGAAGATACAATTCTTGATAGGAGGACAAGAGCATCTAAGAGGAGAAGTGTTGACTACCTTCGAGTTGGGCTCAAAGGCACTAAACCAGACAAGGAAAAATGGATGGAGGTTGGAAAGGTGAGGGAGTTGTACCCTCATCTACTGAATAGGTAATCAAGTCTTTTGGGGTCCAAAAGCTTCCAAATGGAGAGGAGTGATCAAGAGTTCATAAATTTTGCTCAAAATTAAAAGTTACGGGATTGGGTCGAAACCAAGATGGTTGCGTAGATCTCATCTTCCTGATTCCGGCGCCGCAAACGGTTCCAAAAACCGATGTCGTATGAGGGAGATATCGCATTCTGATTGAAATGCCAAACAGGCAAAAATTGTGACAGTTTGGCCAAGTTTGACTGGGATGCATAGTCAGCAAAAAGGGAATATTCTAAGGAAGGAATGAATATTCCTTCCTTAGAATCAATTACAAGTTGAGAAGTGTCAAGATGCTATTGGTTGTAAGTTTTTTAAGGGCCAATTATAGGGCGACACGTGGCTGGCCCTAAGGCTAGCCACGTGTCCCCGACACTGCATTGTAAAATTTTGGTTGGGTCCGCAGGAATCGACCCCGCGACCTCCCGCCGAGCATGTACAGGCTCTACCGTCCGCGCTACAAGTGGTTCTTAACAACTATAGAGCACAGCTTGTATTTAAGGTTTGTTGCATTCATAGTTGTGGGTTGGGAACCGCCGGTGGTCCCAACCCGCCAGCAGTCCTTGGAGGTTTGATCACATGCAAACATTTAAATACAATCACTGCAGATAAGTGTTTTAACCCTCACAGCAAATGAAACCCGCCAACGTTCACATGTGTTGTCACATGGCAACATTAGTTTCCAACGACTCTGTGGTCTCCGCTAAGCTCCAGCGTTAAATGCGCCAGCTCAACCGCAGTTCATGTTTCTAACTGGAGTTCAACCGTGGGTTCCGCCCAATGGTTTTGTAACCGTGGGTTTGGGGTTGGCATGTGGCCACCCCAACCGCAACATTTAATTTGCAGTCGGATTCGGCGGTCAATATAGCGGGCGCGCCATTTATGGTGGATTGCCTAATTTATCCTCGGTTAAGTGGAGTTCTCCACTTTTAGTGGAGCTTTTCTAGATGAAACTAGGCAAAAGAGTAGCAGACTCAATTTTCGCCCATTCTGAGTGAATGAGGAGTCATTTTTGACTAATTGGAGCATTCTATAGCCATTGGTGTAGAGAAAACAACCATTAGAACACTATAATACATGTATTAGCAAAATTTTGAGCATAATGAAATATGGACATGCCACTGGAAGTTGGACCAGCAGATGTAGCCCATGAGGGGTGAACTGCTTCATCATGCCTGCTGTGTAAATTTCATGTGGTGACCTATTTCTCTATTTTACACTATTGTTCAGTGTTATTTAAGCTTGTTTTATGCTTCTAATTCACCTAAAATCATCTATAATTCATGGTTAAAATCATCAATCCTTATGCAAACAAATGAACCAATTATGCACATGTTTATAAACTGAAAAAACACTTAGCACAGCAAAACTAATACAGTCATTTCAAATCATATCTTCACATTCTTGCTCAGATGCCACCATCCTCTCAACACAAGTGAAGAATCCATCCATCGCCTTGGCATCAAATCTGAAATCACATGAGTAAGCAAATGCGGGGTTAAGGTAGATACATGCAACATGAATGGGGCGATGGAGGGTATTGTTCTATCGCTCATCAATCACTCTCCATATGACCTGTTTGTGAAAATTTCTGAATCTACACTACAGAAATCCTACTGCGGAAATCTGATTTGCATTGCCTACTGGCCTTATTAGATTACAAGTTATTTTTTTGAATATTCAGTAAAACACTAATGCAAATATTCTGTAGCCGACACAATTAAACAGATCAAGTACTGAAGAATAATAAAGCACACAGACAAAGGACACACACAAATGTCCCCGGAAAAACCCCAGTGCGGGAAAACCAATGCAGCAGTTCTGAGGGTTTATATTATTAAGCAGCAGTATTCTGAGTACATCTAGGGTGCCACAATCTGGCTCACCCAGTAAAGAAAACCTCGACAAACAAAGATAAATTGTGAGTTTTACCTCACTCTACAAGTCCCGGCTGATGCGGATCAGACACTAGTGAAACCCTAGTTGCCTCTACGCAATCTCTATGCTGCCATTGCGTAAGCCTGTGTGGGTCTGGCTAAGGGACTGCGTTACCATTCCTCTGCGCTAGTTTGCCTCTCCAAAAATCGAGTACTAGCCCTGTCGTCTTAGAAACCCCGATCTCTAGCTGATTCTGGATTGTCCCTCGAAGGCTCTATGCTACTGCTGCGTGAGCCCTGCATGGTCTGCGTCACCCTCTCTACGGTCTGTGTCACCTCTCTTGATGGTTGCGCTGCCTCCTCTGCGTCTCTGCTGCCCTTGCTCTGCAATGTACTCTTGGTCCACTGACCAATTACTGTATCTGCCCCTCACTGCTTCTCTGAATCACTCAGATCTGACCTTCATCTGAGCACTGCTCCGTCAGAAGAATTTGATCTCTTAGATCCACTGTGCGTTCTCCAACTAACCACAAGCCTTCCTTTAATACTTTTCCAGTTGACGAATCAACGACCGTGATCTAATCTCTAATCGATGGCTAAGATTAGAAAAGACTTGATCCTCGTCACTTAGAACATTCTCACCCACATGTTAAATTAATTCACTTTAATTATTTAATTTTCCTAAGTAAGAATGAGGGTCCCCATTAAAATAATTTATTATTTGAATAACTTAAGCTCCGTGTGGAATTTCTCCAAACGATTTCTGGGTCTTAAAGATCTCATGTGTTGTAGCCCCTCCACAAAGTTTCGGAGCTAGAGCACATCCGATGCTACCCAAAAATCAACACTCTCTCTTAGCGAGGAATGTGCTCTAGCAATACTTCAACCTGAAGCATCACCCTGACCCATGGCATCGGTCCTCTGCGCTGCTGATGCTCGGTTGCTACCCTTCATCCATTGCACTGCTACTATCTATACTATTGCCCATGTCACTGCCACTGACACTGCCTCATCTGTACTGCAACTCCCTCTCAAATGTTGCATCACGCTGCCCATAACACTGCCATTGCTAACTACTACACTGCAACTCAATTGGTGAGAAGTAAGCAACTAAAAAAACAACCCAAAAACCTGATATAAAAGTCAGTCTGGGTGCACCTCGATACTGAAGCACCCTCTGCTACTAATTTGTGTTGACCCTCTAGAGCTCTGCACTGTTGTTGCTCTACACTGCGTAAGCACTACCTCTGTGCTATTGAAATCCATCAACCTCTACGTTGTTGCTGCCTTTGCTCTATTGCTCAAGACTCTAGCATCCTAGCTCTGCCAATGTTGCTCCATCATCCTCTGCATCAACTGACTACAGTCATCCTACTACTGTCATTAAGGGCTCTCGTAGCTTGTATGTGATCCAAGAGTTTGGGCACCTCAAGGATCCTGCCCCGCACTGCAGTTCGAAAGAAATACAAATCAATGTCGCCCCACCTCTTCTCCCGAGGCACATCAACACTCATGGCCACATCGTCATCATCTCCATCAGCGTCCTTAGTTGCGGCAGCCTTTGAATCAAAGTTTTCTTCACCCTTCTTCTTCTTCGGGCATTGTGTGGCAAAATGTCCTAGTTCACCACACCAGAAGCACCTGACCTTTGAAAGGTCTTTCTTCTTCTTCCTTTGCTGCCCATGTTATCCCTTAGATGCGAGAGCCGCATCTTCCTCCTCCTCCGAATCAGTGTGAGACAGTTGGTAGAGTGCAGCAGACTCTTGTGAGAAGAGTGCATTGTATTGTTTCATGATTCCTTGGTTGAATATACAATAGAAGATAGAGGGGTTTTGAGCAGCAAGCTTTCCCTGAGAAAAATATGTGTTGTGCATTGATTTGCTTCTTTCTTTTACTTGGTGTGATTGTGCGATTGTGTTTATTTTCCGCAATTAATTTGTAGAAGGATTCAGTATCTTGCTTTAGCATATTGCATGATTGGATTGAATTCATTGGTAAACATAATGTTTGTATAATTTCTACAATTCTAACACCCCCTCAAAGTGAAAATTACATTGAGTAACAATTACACCTTATCACTCCAATTGGACAAATTTCAATAATAATCACACCTTATTACTCCAAATTACAAAATTTTACAAAAATAACTACTCCAAAAATTACAAATTATATAATATCACCTTATCACTCCAAAGTTACAAAACTCACACCTTATTACTCCAAATTACAAAATTTTACAAAAGTAACTACAAAAATTACAAATAAATTCCTCAAAAGTCAAATTATCACTCCAACAAAATATTTAAACGGCGTACTTATCTCTCCAAAATTCAAAATAAAAAATACACCTCAGTCCATTAATAAACTTTTAATTTCTTTTAAACTCACCTTAAAAAAAGGAATTTATGAAGTCCCTTTAAAAAGTGAACTAATATTTTATGAAGTCACTTGAACGAATCTCCTTAAAGCACACTTTAAAAGAAAAAATTGTGGGAAAGTTGAAGTTACATACGGCAGCATAAAAAATTTCAACGCATTTGCTGTAAATAACTTTGGATATGAATTGAGGCGAGTTGCACCTTCAAACGTTTCAAAGCATGAATAAGAGGCTTACCAATTTACGCTATTGACAACAACAGACCCATTGACAGAGACGCCCTACACACTCTTTACCAAATTACATGACAACAATCTCAGTGAAGGCTTCCACTGTACTCAAACGTTGAATTCCACCTTAACAATAACATTCAAGAGCAAAAATTGACCGTGATAGGTGTCTCGGGATTATCGAATCAAACTGAGGAGAGTTTAGGAAGAACTGCACCGCTATAGCTATGGCAAGAGTGGCTTCGACTTTGTCAAATCTTCAAACACTTGGAGCTTTTGCGCACACGAATTTTTCATCTCCATAGAAATTCCTAGACTCAACCTGTTCAAATTTGTTGTTGATTGATCTGAGAACTCAGCCACATACTGCTTTCCGGGGTTTAAATCTCACCACTCAGAGGCTTGTGCCTTTCAATGATTTGCATTGGAATTGGTCATTCACTAAGGATTTACTATTGGGAATCACAATTGTCGTTAGACCAAAACCCACAGGTGTTAGTCAATGATCGCAACACCAGAGATTAGGATCCATGAGAGGTGGTTAGTCCATGTCATAAAACACCCAGGGAGCGTTGGTTTATCCAATGTCCAATAATCTCCCCCCACCAACACGAACCGGATGTGTATCGAACTCATGACCTGCGCTCTGATACCACTTCTTGGGAATCACGATTATCGTTAGACCAAAACCCACAGGTGTTAGTCAACGATCTCATCGCCAGAGATAAGGATACACGAGATGCGGTTAGTCCATGTCACGAAACACACGAGGAGCGTTGGTTTATCGAATGCCCAACATTTACACTAGTTTTGAACAGGTATGAAGGCCAACATTCACGATGAGAGCAGGATCTAAAATGAAGGCTTCAGGCTCAATTCAACATGTTGTGTCTAAAACCAGATTCGATCTCCCCAAAGGCGCATTTTGCAGGCGTAATTAAAGTTGGGAGATATTTCGATGTGGCGTCGATCCAAGGAGAGAGCACTCTGAGATTTTATGGTGCCAAGGTGTCTATGGTTCCGACTGTGATGCCGCAGACTTAATTCAAAGAAATTTTCCTACGCACAAATCTGAATTTCTTCTTCAACTTGTGGAATAAAAATTTTAATCCATAGCCAAAACAAAACAAAAAAAGGGCTCCTTTTTTTATTAATAATCTTGATAATTATTAATAAAAAAATGAACCTATCACTAATTCAGAAAATAAATTTTATTTTCCTTAATAAAAAGTTGAATAGTATGCATACCAATCAATAGCTTACCAATTCAATGGACTTTTCCAAAAGCCTGCTAAGCTGGAATCTCCTCTTCACATCACCTGCATCATTGTAGCTTTGATACCACAATAATAGCAGAAGTGTCTTCGGACACAAATTTTATTAATAAGGAAAATAAAGTACATAAAATTTGCAAGAGTTTACACACAATCACTCAACACACTTGCAAGCAAAGAAATTAGCTTTAAATAAGTTAATGTCCTATCCTAATTTTGTTATGGATCACTTATTTCATTTACAAGTGTCCATTTACATTTAATGTTCTCATAACAACACTACTAACTATTTTCCTAATTTGTTTCCTAAGAAACACCACCTTTCTAGATGCCATATATTTTACAACAATTAGCTATTCTAAAATGTCTCCAATATCTAATTAAATATTCTAAATAATTGAATATTAAATTCTAAATAATTAAACTAAAGTT
Source organism: Pinus albicaulis (assembly GCA_034641835.2). Lineage (NCBI taxonomy): Eukaryota > Viridiplantae > Streptophyta > Pinopsida > Pinales > Pinaceae > Pinus > Pinus albicaulis. Next base: position 24,272,913 of record MU968480.1, read on the forward strand.
TAAGTATTTTTGGATCATCTAACAAAGGAACAATTCACAAATAAGTGAGAAATGGCAGGGATGCTTGTGCCCTAACCACTCTTGTGATGCTCTCGAATCTGTCATACATATATCTGAAAGGAACTCAAGGTATAGGAGAATCTTTTGTGCTGATCTTTAGACTAACCAAGCCTACTCATTACATCAACATGTTTATTCAAAAGGTAATCCTACAAGTCAGTTCCATATTAATGGCAATCCACCATATGACATGAAGATCCAGAACTAGCGTAGAAGTATCTACTAGATGACCATTACAAGCCAAAATCACATTATCAATGGTGAATGAAAATTTCCACTGAACAATAAATTGAATTTCCACAGCTTGTACACTATATAATATTTGAAGCTACTATGGCAGTTGAATGGCTTTGACCCTAATATCTTAATTGCTAAAGAATCTGATCATTGTCAAGAATAATAATGAAAAGCACCAAAATATAAGATAAGGAAGAAACATCGTGAGATAAAATCAGCGTTTAAATCAAAATAATTCCCATCTTGATTTAAAACATGATAGCAAGGAAGTAATTCAAATGTAAAGTTCAACAGTTTATTTATGCACCTGAGTTCTTCGCCCATCTTCTTCCATGATCTGCCCAAAGACAATTGCATGGCCATAGCTGTGAGTGCCAGAGTATGAAGAAAGCATATTCTTGAAACAACCTATTAAAGAAGGTTAAAGGATCATGTAGTGCTGCTTCTAGCAACGAACTATCAAAGTGAGTAAAAGAGTCTAGTTCAATTTTATTTTCTGTAAATTTGTTTACATTTCAAATCAACAAAACTTATTCAATACATAGTTTCATCTTAAACGTCTCTCTCACCAGCCAAGCTCTAAATGTTGGGGAGGAGCACATCAGGAGTCCACTTGAATCAATTCTCATATCTTCGAGCCATTTTTTACAAGGACATGGAAAATCTGAGCCTATGCCACTAGCTATTCCTATACTGCAAATCATAGAAATACAAATGAAAATGCCTTTAAAGATTATATAAATCTATTTCAAATAAAATCCAAATTCTTCTTAACTAATAACTAATAATTATGCGTTCTCAATCAAAACTATGGGTGATTTATTGATTAAAATGAATAGTATCTTTACTAACATGCATCAATTCATTCTGTTGATAAAATTCAACCGATACTAAAAGTGATGACTAAAACTACCTTCATACAAAGCTATATATATCTTCTAAATCATTGGCTACGGTTTCATCCTTTTATGCAAGCTAGATCAACAATACAACTATAAACGTTGGACATGAAGCAATCTAGAAATCAATATCCAAATAAACCCCATCTCAGTAAAAGAAGTTCCAAACTGACGAAGAAAAAGAAATAGAATTTGTACTAGTGTTTCAGCATTGGAGGATCTACATTTCATCAGTAAGCACATGGGGAAATAAAGATTACCAATATGAAACTATGTCAATAAAATAAAATACTATTGAAACAAAAGGAGGTCCTTGCAAAATGCTATTTTTCTATCTTCAGAGGTTGGTCAAATCATGCAGTAGTTTTCTTCCATGTCGTAACATATGTTGTTTTGAAACACTAAAGTCTAGTATTTGCAAAACCTGACATATCAAACAACGATGTAAAAGTCCTCTACACTAGAGAAAAAAATACCCATCCTTCCATGTAAGCTAAAGATTAATATAATAACTAATGCATGGATGTCAGTTCAACAATAATTGAAACAACACAATGTGCAAGCAATTCATAGTGCCACTATGTAGTAACACTTGGATGAGACAGATTTTTATTACAGTATTGCTTTTAAATACGTACAAGTGTACATGAAACCACTATCAAGAACAGGTACAAGAGTACAACCTGAGTGGGCCTTGCTGCCACAAAATCTAACAAGCCTTGGAGAGGGTCACCCTACAAGGCTAACACTATACCAAATGACAACAATGGGGTGATGGCCCACTGTCACCACTGCCAAAACCCCCTTCTCCTTACAGATTTTCTGATGGGACAGGTCCTGGTATGTGAGGTCACCTAATGGACATTCTAAGGTCAAGGTACAAGGTGACACAATAAGGCCCTCTATGAGAAAGGAACAATTTAGGTTTAGGGTTCCAATTGGAGGCAATTCACTTTATTTATAGAGGCCTCAGGTTAAGGGTACAAAACCTAGGGCTTGATTGATTGGTTGAGTGTTGGAGTGGAAGCATGTCAAGGCAAAGAGAAAGGGTTTCCAACAGTGATTTTCAATAAGAAAAGGTGCATAAATGATAAAACCCTCAAACAAGCCACTAAGTTGAAGCAACACAAAACTAAGGTTTTCCCTAGGGAAAACAACTAAGGCAAGGAAATTTATGGACAAGATTGAAGTGGATTCCCACCAAAAGAAGATATTTTGTGGAAAATACACTCCTCTTCATGTTTAGGCTCTTCAATGCCCAAAATATACCTTGCCTAGGGATTCACATTAAGCCCTAGCTTATGAGCTTGGCCTTAAAGGGGCAAACTTAGAATGAGAGAAATTCGTGGATAGGATATAGGATTGATCACCAACAAAATAGGTCAATGCTTTCTTCCTTGGGAATATGGAGTCTCTGATGTGATGCAGCAGCCAAAAAATTGCGAAGTAAACCAAATTCATGATGCTTGTTGCACCTATTTTGCCACAAGTTCAAGGAAGCAGTTGTACAAACTTTTTCAAAGATCAGAATCATCAACCAGCCAGTCATCATGTTGTTGTAAAAACAATTTCTGCAAATTGTAATGTAAATGGTGCTAGTATGACCGTGTAATTATGTAACAACCTAGGTAAGCCTATGATTTTGGCGATGAGTTTCATCCTAGGAGGTCTTTTAACCTCACGATTACCTATGTTTCTAAACACAGCTAATTTAATATTCCGAAGAGAAATAAACAGTAATACAAAGCGACATAAACAAGAATCTACAACAGATAGAGAGATATCACATAAACAATGCAAAATATGGAGAACGTTGAGCCATTTTATTATATAACCGAAAGATACAATGAGTACAAAGGTGATCAGAATGATGGCACCTTGGCTTGCACAAGGCAAGCTGGAAATACTCTCAAAAATGCTCAAGGAATGGCTGCTCTATCAGTGACTGCGTTATCTCCAAAATGTTGATGCTGCTGGTACCGGACTGCTGCTACTGCTGGAATAGGATGGCTCTTTGGGGCTGTTCCCCTGCTCAGAAAAATATGAAACTTTGGGAATGAGCTCTCCTCCAAATACCCAAAAAAGCCCAGAAAGGAATTCCGAAATGGATGACTCTGGAATTTGACATCCTTGAGGAATAACACTGTCCCAGTGAAATACGCTAACCCTGAATGATCCTCTGCAAATAGTGGCCTCCTCCTGTACCAAAATGATGAAATAGTGAAGGGTTGATCCCTTCTCACTCTCTCGGGCTGAATCCCCTAATGAATCCTCACTCCTAGAACTACCTCCTCCAAGAACTGCGAGATCTCTCCCTGAGACTGCGCTACCCAAGCAAGTGTGTAATCCCTGGCTAAAGATGCTATGGCTCCCTCCTGAAAATCAATAGATAGAACTCCTCACCCGAGCAGGCACTCGAAGTCCCCCGGGGCTGAGGTTGGGATCTCTGCTCGGAGACACTCGGTGTGCTAAACAGCACTTGCAGACTTCGCTCAACAACAAAAGTGTGCTCAATGTCAAGAGACAAAACATAGATGCATAATCGAATGAGAGAATGAGGAGCCTCTTCCCCTATTTATGCTTTGAGAGCCTTGCCCTCACCTAGGCCCCACCAAAACTACATTGTCCCTCTTGGCCCACGCTATCCCTCTCTCTCTGCGTTGTCATGGGCCCATGCTGCCACTTCGTCCTCCTAGTCCCCACGCTGCCAAATAATTATATGCTCAAGTGACTTTAGGGAATGTTTATTTCCTAAGTGTAGGCCAAGTATCTCATCACCCACTTTATTAATTGATTTAACTTTATAAAAGTAAACTGGCCAAAAATTAATATTACCAATTAGTTGTTGCTAATTGGGAATATTACAGCTAATCGCAAGATTTTTTTTTCCCTCCATCTTAAACCCCAAAGCTAAGGTGAAATTTATTGACAAAGTCTTAGGTGAGTCCTAGCATTCTTAGTCGAGTCTTTTGTAAAATTGATTTGGGAAAAATTTAAGCTATTTGGCTAAATAATTTTACTACATGTCACTTGGTCTACTAGATCATATTGCGTTGCAAAATTGGGTTAAAATTATGAGGGTCTATAACGAATCGGTATCCCCCTTTGAGGGTTTAATTTGTAATTATCTAATGTAAAAATATTTCAGTGCGTGGTCCCTCGCAATTAGACACTATGGCTAAATTATTTGAAGGTGGAAAAATAAATAATCCCTTCAAGTGTTAATTAATTAATTTTTCTGAGAAAAATAAAAATTAAAATTAAATCCTGAGCCAAAAAATTAATTAACTTAGAGTCAAAAAATAAATTTTAGAGAAATAAATTTCTATTTTTCCAAGTGGAAAATGAAGAAAAAATTCGTGGGTCAAAAACAAGTGAATTTTTGGAAGTGCCCCACAAAAGCAAAAATGGATTTTTTAAGAAAAATTAAACCCTTGGACCTTGGTGGTTAAGTCAAAGTCAAATTTTTGAGGTAATTTAATACAAAATATTTATTTTTGGATTAATAAAAAATGTTTTTATGAGAAATTTGAAAATTACTCAAAATAAATATTTTCAACGGTAGAGATAAAAGATGATCAAGTATTTATCAACAGTCGGGATTATTTTGATGGGGATCAAGCCAACTAGCCGTTACTTTCCACTTGGAGGGATTTCTCTATAGATAAAACACATTTTTATTCTACTCATCATATTTGGCTAATCTAATTTTGTAAATGCTAGTTTGAAGCCACTGTTCTACTGAGAACGTTCCAAATTCATAATAAAAGACTTTGGGGTTCAATTAATGCCGAACGGTGTCTTTGTCTCATTGATCTATGGTACGTGTTAGGTATGTGATTTCCTATATTGTGCTTAAAATTTTATAAGACTTGTTATTTCAAAAAATGGTGATAAGAACATTATATTGGTAGATTTTGGGTCTATCTTAGGTGATCTGATTCGTCATATTTCTAACAAGTTTTCTTGAAGAAATATATAGAGTTTGCAGGTTCCCCGACCCTTGGGCTATGTTACCCACCACTTCGTGGGTGATATCCCTAGAAGAAATTTTTCTCCATGATGGACCTCAACGGACAGCCAGCAGCCCCTTGCAAGCCTTCAACTAGCTCGTTATGCCATTTCTCCACCACCTGAGCTAGCCATGTGGTCCCTCACCAATCTGTATTGATCGTATGTTTGGAGGTGGACCTCCCGAATCTAAAGGCATATCTTGTCATTTGGTAATTTAGTATTGGGTTTACTTATCATGGATACTTTTGGGCATAGATTGATGGGGGGATTTGGCAAAAAGAGTGGGCTTAGTTTGTGCTCCTGTCCCCTTGATCTCTTGTGGATGTTACCCTTGAATCTTAGCCTCGCAAGATCTCCTTTATTACACATTTGGTTCTAAGGTAGTACTACCTGGGAAACCCCAACTTTGGGTGCATGGTCCTGCTCTTTTATCCGCATATATTGCTCCCTTTCCACTCACTATACCCCCATTCATCATTTCTCCGACATGGGTCCACATTGCCTCTCTGGGTCCACAAAGGGTCAACCTCCCTATCCCATTGCCTCCACCTTGGGTTAGGCTTGGAATGATGCCCCGAAGGTTTAAGCAGCTAAAAGAAAAAGCAAAAGCATAAATGGCCACACTCAACAGAACATTGTACCACAAAATGCAAAAGATGGTCAAGACACAAATAATTAGCACGTGGGCAAAAGCCAATACATGAGCTCTACCCCATACCCATGGTCATCACCGTGGTTCCATAGGCCCTAGATGAGCCTCTTTTACCATTCAAGAACCCATGATTTTCCCAGCCCCTGGAGGGGGATGAACCGACCTACCTAAAAGGGAGTAATCACTATTATATCCTACACATCATGCTCTTGTCCTTTGAGCCCCGAGCAGTTAATTGAAGAAAATTCACAAAAGGAAAATGTAATATTCCCAATTAGCTTTGCTAATTGGAATATTTCATTTTTGTTTCATTTTGCCGCTTTAGCTAGAAATAATAAATAAAGTGAGAAATAAGAGGGGTCACCTCACTTTAGTCACCTCACTTTATAAAATAAAGTGTTTTTCCTAGTTGATTGACGTTATAACTTAGAGAGGGGGCCTTGGGGGTCCACATGTGTATGAGGGGAGGCCTCACGCTGACCCAAGGTTAACTGCGCGGGCCAAGGAGAGTGAAGGACGCAGTCAAGGTTTTGGAGGGAGTTTAGCACTATAAAAGGTGGGGTTCTCACCTCATTTTGGCATTGATGATTTGATATTGATATTGAGAGCTAGACTTCTGTCTACTTCAGCACGCCGGTTGTTTAGTCGGTCTGTAGCACTGTTTAGTGCAACTGAGTGTCTCCGGTCGGAGATCTCACCCTTAGCTTCGGGGGACTTCGAGTGCCTGCCCTAGTAAGGTTATTTTCTGAGCATCATCCTTCAGTTTCAGTGGTAAATTGCAGTAGTTTCTGGTGGAGATTTGGCAGAGGAGATACCCCTTCTTGAGACTACGCAGATCTGGAGAGATAGTAGCAGATCTAGCCTTGGAGGACGCAGATCTGGAGAGATAGCAGCAAATCAGGCCTTGGAGGACGCAGATCTGGAGAGATAGGACGCAGATCTGGAGAGATAGCAGCAGATCTAGCCTTGGAGGACGCAGATCTGGAGAGATAGGACGCAGATCTGGAGAGGGAGGACCCAGATCCAGCAGATCTGGGCAGAGAGGACGCTGATTCAGTCAGGGAGGACGCTGATCTGATGAGCAGGGTCTTTGTGTGGGATTTCGCAGCGTTTTTCAGTGTTTCCAGCCCTGAGGAGTTGGTCATCTCATCTGGAGGACTTGTGGTTGGATTCACCCCTTCTTGCCAGCATTTCATCTGTCTTCTGCGCTGTCACTAGCAGAGACAACGTTTTCACTGGTAAGGGCTCGATTGGTGGTGGAGCATCAGTTTCACATTTTCTGGGGTTTGTCTGGAGGATTGAGATCAGCCATCTTTCTAGTTTCCAGCTCATAGTTCCAGTGCATTGCAGCAGCAGTTCTTCATAGCAGATTCTTCAGCCAGCTAGGACGCTGTCCCTATTTGCAGCCATTATTTGTTCCGAGAGGGTCTCCACTTGCCTAGGGCAAGGATAGGTGCACTCATTCTGATTATCTTGTACTCCTCTATATGCATTCTCAGATTAATAAAATGGCTTAGTGTTCTGGCATTCTGTGTACTTGTTCCATGATCTGGTTCCAGCATTTTATTTTGTACATCTGTCTGGCATATTTCTGTGTATTACTGGTTATTTCCCTTTGGGGATATTACAGAAAAAGGCATATTAAGAAGGGTGGAAAAATCAAGGTCGGGGAACCTCATGTACCACGATTTCTCTGTCCTACACATTATACACCTAGGTGTGGGCTTCCCTTTCTCTAGCTGCTCGTGTGCCTCAGGATTTCCCCTCTCATTCCCTACTCCATTTCACTTATTTGTCACATGCCACCACCATTTGAGGGATGTACCCTGGACATACTATCCTCTAGAAGGGTAGAAACGACCTAATAAGGTACCTGGCTAACCCCCTTTGGAGCTTGGAGACATTAGCACATACCAAAGCCCACTACAGAAGGGCATGCCATTATGAAGTGCCCACTTTGTTGTCTATGGTTTGTAAGCTCTTTTTCCACGATTACTCTAATGACTTCTTGTACTGGAAGGCTAGGGGATGCATCGGATCTTATGCAGGATTGCAGATGGTGTCCATTTGGGTTTGGTCTCCCTATATGGGGTCCTAACCTCCCAGATGGCTACATTGGCACATGTAGGGTGTGTGTAGAGAGCCATGGACCTCCACAGTAGCAGACATCACTCCATGGATCCCCACCGATGTCCAAAGATTACTAAGGATCCACCTTTGGGACGAGGATGATGCACTTGGTACACTATGTTAATCTCTCGCCCGGAATTCACATTTCCTTCAGTCCTTATTGCAATCACAGTCGCTCGCCCTCTGATTTCTTTGGGACTCCTCTACAAGTTGCTTCCAGACCCCTTTCTGCTGATAGCTCTGCCCTCTTTGCTCTGCAAATCATGCCACGCTTGCGCCAAAGAATGAGCTGTAGAAGAGGCTCCTCTCGTGGGCATGTGAATCGTCGGCCCTCTTTCTCCTCCTCGGCATCATCGTCCGATACATCCGACACCGGCCCTGGTCGTGCTCCTGCTCCCAGGAGGGGACGAGGACGAGGCCGTGGTCATCCCAATCCAGCAGTGCATGTCCGTTTTTCCTCCAGGGCACATACTCATACTGCCCGTCTTCATTATCCCTGCACGCTCAATAATCACAATTTCCTCGCCTCTATCACTATCCAGCTTCGTGAAGCTCCCGTCGATCAGGTTATGACCACTCCTGAAGTGGCTCGTGAGTCAGGGGAAGAAATTCTGTTCTGCTCCCCTCAGATAGACAGTCGGCGAAGTGATCCCGGTGGCCAAGTTACTCAGCAAGTGCTTCAGCAAGCAGGGCCCTGCGTTCCTCCAAGTGGTGGCTCTTCAGGCAAGGACTGCCCTCCTCCAGATGAAGATGATCCCAATCAGTATGCATGCCCCATCGTCGAAGAGGTGCCTTCTCCTACTAATGATGCTTAATCAGGTTTGCGCCCGTTGGTTTTTTATTTCAGGCAGAAAGGAGGTGCTCATTTCCCTTCTTTTATACAGTCAATTGATGCTCTATCTTTCTCCAGAACAAATGCTTTTTCTTTCGTCTTACTGTCGGTTTCCCCTGCGTGGGCGGCATACTATTACTTATGTATATGTTCCAAGGCGAATGCTCCAGCTTTACAATGGGTCTGTTTTTGTTTTTGTTATGGGCAGCGTCTGTTTGTGCCCTGTCAGCAGATTAGAGTCCAATTTTTCCCTCTGGAAAGTCCACAGTCCAGTCACAAGCGTCAGCTGCTTCCTAGAGTCGGACAAGGTCATGGTTTTAAAAGAATTTTTGGTCAGTATCCAGCTTGTTTTGTCTGTCAATGATCAGTATTGTAATGTGAGAATGCCGCATCCATGGGCTAGCTCTCTTGAGGCCTTTGCCTCCCTGTAATTATATTTTTGTATCAATATAGAAGTAGACCAATTCAAAAAAAAAAAAAATGAGGAGCTCAATAGCCTCCTTATATAGATGATGAGAGGATCAGACCCCTCCAAGTGCAAAACAACAGCTAGTTTCCTCGATCCTTTGCCAAAATAATCTGGTCTGTCGATCTGGAGGAGAAATTTGAATTTTCTAGTAAACCCCTTTTTTTCTTGGTCCAAAAATAATATTTTGAACTTTCAAACTCCCTTTGACTTAACCACCATGGTTCAGAAAGTCAATTTTTCTTAAAAATTTGATTTTTCCCTTGATGGATGACCCCAGAAAATTAACTTCTTTTGGACCCAAGAATTTTTGAGGGATTTTTGATAATTTTCCACTTGGAGAATTTAATTTCTCTCAAATTAATTTTTGACAATTTAATTAATTTTCTAGCTAATTTTTTTTTTACTAGAAAAATTAATTAAAAGACTCTGGAGGGGAATTACACATTTTCCACCTTCAAAGTGAGTCTAAAAAATATTTTGAAAATGGTGTTCCAATTATGAGGAACCACTCACCAAAAATATTTTCTAGACACATTTTTTACATCAAGATTTTACAATATTCGACCCTTAGAAGGGGAAATATACAATAGACACAAACCCCTTAAGACTCAACCAAATTTTGTGACTCGAGACACATGATCTAGTATGATAAAAATACATCGACTCAATAACACTAGGACTCACCTAAGACCTTTGTCAATGGGTTCCACCTTAACTTTGGGGTCTGGAAGAAAAACTCTGCCAATTATCCGTGTTTACAAACACAGATAATTTATGGAGGTTACAAATCTCCCTAGAGTGAAACCCTTTGAGAAGAATAATAGGCTTACCTAGGTGTTGTTACATGGCTTAATAGTCATACTTGAATGATTTCTACAATACAATAGCAGAATTTGGGATTACATTGACAAACTGGAAGCTTCATTATGATAATAATTTTGAAAAATTGTATCCTTCTGGCAGGAACTCAGTTTCTTGGAACTGTTGACATGTACATGGTCAACAGGACAGATTTGTGGTCTTAGCTTATTGTTTCCTCCGAGTTGGAGGAGAGCTGGCATAAAGTGAGAGGGAAAATTGCTGAGAGGTGAAAATGAGCAATTTCCCTCAATGCCCATAGGGCTACACTTCTTGCTGGGAGTTGAACATCATTGGAAGTGCAGGTTTGGGTGGCAAGAGGAACAACAGTATTGTATGGCACGAAGCAAAACTATAAAAGCAAGTAAAACTAACTAAGATGGAAGGAAACTCATAAAATTGCTTATTACAAAATTGAGTGAATTTGCAATTCCAATATTATGGATTCAAACGTCTTTCCCAAAGTTTCAATGTGAAGATAAAAATGTGCATTCAAGTACTGTCGATGTGATCATAATGATAGTAAAATAGCTTATAGGATTATGGCAATATGTCTTAACTTCTAGAAAAGAAGGAATCAAAATCTAACAAATCAATCTGTAAAAAGATCTCAACCTGGAGACAAGGGATTGCTTACTTATCAGTTTCATCAGCCCAGATCTTGCCACCGAATGCAGTTTGTGGACCTGCATGAGATAAATCTCTTATTACTGTAAGAGTAAAACCAATTCAATGATATTTGCATAACATACCAAAGATGAACTGAAGAAAAGAATATAAATAAATGATATTTGCATTGACACAGTTATTTGTCAATCACTTTGTTAGGGCAATTGTTATGGCCCAAATCACTAGATAAACAAGCTGACTTAAATCCTGGATGCTAACCACAATTAGAAATGATCAAGGCTGGCCTAGACCCAAAATAACACATAACCCGAGGAACCAGTCTGACATTCCTTAGGAAGGTTAAATAAACATAATAGCGCCCAAACTAGGACCACTAGGCCAATTTATAACAAGAACATTTTGAAAATTTTACATATTAAAATGCAAATATGTACATATGCAAATACGTAATATCTTCTAAAAAATTGTGCACCATCCATTGTAGTCAAAATCCGATTTTTTTGAGAAAATCCTAAATTCCCTAAAGTTTTAACTTTTAGCCTGTCACTAATCAATTTAGCAGGGTTGCCAAGGTCCTTGCAAAACACTATGATTAGCACACACATGATGAGAGCACATTGTCACCTAAGCCCAAATCACCACTCTTTCCACCCAATTTCCTCCAAGAAGGCTATGGGAGGATTTCTTTCAAATACTCCACCCAACCAAATAAGGATCAGTGTCTTAAATAAGCACTATGGATGAAATGGAGGAGTAAATTATTTACTGTCCCATGGGTTTACTATGAAAACTCTGCAATAAATGCTTCTAAACCAGCAATATCAGCCACTCAAATTCAAGAGATATAGTAATGTAAATCGTTGATATGAGTGTATAATTAATATACTAAGCATGTCTATAATTATTTCTGTGATTGGAGATTTGGTTGAAGGGCTTCGTTTGCTAATCTGCTTGCTGTCCTATGACTGCAGACTGCAAAATCTGCAAAAAACGCAAGTACATCAGGCAATTCCCCTTGAAAATGGCCACCCAAATAGTGCCTTTGTGCTTTAGCTCACAAATCTAAGGGTGAAAAAGAGGGGGATATAAGATGAACCACTTTGGGTCAATCCCAAGTCTTATACCAGCAACAAAATGCAATTTCCAACAAGCTAGAAATTGCCTCTTAGAGCAAGATAGAATCAACTAATTTCAATGTAGAGTCTACCTACAAGGTTCTAGTTAGGATACTTACCTGAAAAATACCTTGAACCTTGAAAAATCAACAAGATTTGTTCTACTACAGCAATGTTTTAATGTAGATTTACAACTCAATATACCTGTGAAGAATATGTTGAAATGAAGCTTAACAAACACGTATATTGATCCTTGGTTTGGATATTGTGAAATTCCTAGATCTGAACAATCTAAGGAATCCTACTGCAACCAACTGGATTACTAAAATTATGTAATTTACTTTACACAGTTATTTCTGAATCATACATGAAATACTGAAGCAATCACTGAAGCAGCCTACACTATAATACTCATGATTCTGAAACAAGGAAACTAAATAAAGAAATCAATCACACATATGACACCTTTATTTTGGACTAAGTCCCCGGAAAAATCCAACGCAGGAAAACCGGTGCAGCAGACTGAGGGTTTTATTATTAAGCAGTAGCAATGTCTGAATACATCTCTGAATACCCCTAGGGTAATTCAGTTACAGAGAGAAATAGTAGCAGAAGAATTTGTGAGGATTTACCTCACTCAATCACTGAGTTCCCAGCTGATCCGGATGAAGAAAACCCTGCCACGAGGAGGCACTACGCAGTCCCAGCATTGGACCTTCTAGCCTCTGCGTCACCCCCTTCCAGGCTCAGCGTTCAACCCCAACCAAATCGTTTTTCCTCTGTGGACCCTGAGGAATAACCTCCCGGTGTCACTTTCTGGATCCCGGCCTCCGAAACTGATCTACAAGAAAAAATCTGGAAACCCTCCTCTGCCTCAGCACTGCTTCTGCGTGAGCCCTACGCAGTCACTGCATCAGCCCTCCTACCTTCAATACTGGCTTGGTTAGATCCAATGTTTTAAAAATCAGACTCGGGTTTCGATTCGACCGAGGGTCGACTCCGACTCCAACTCGGTATCAACTCAGCCGATTTAGTTTCAATGACTCGGTGTTTGTAAAAAATACATTAAATATTAACTTCTTTGTAAAAAAACATAATTTTAAAGATTTTTATTCATGTTTCCAAACACAAAGCATTACAATATAGACAAAAGACAACATATGATCTAAGTAACCGGATTCGTCAAAAAGGGTCACCGAATCCCGAATCCTTGTATTGGATACGAATTCATACCCGATTCGCCCCCAATTCACCGGGTACGGCGTATCCGTACAGGGTACGGTGTATCCCGACCGTATCCCTGTACGGATATGCCGTACTCGGTGAATTGGATACGGCCAGGTCAAAAAAAAGCGATGTTTCTTTTATAAAGTGAGGTTTTTCTTCATTGTTTCTCACCCATTTCATTTTGTGAACTGAGAAGGAGCCAAGGTGAGCAAGGAGAAAGGGAGTTCTTTCGAAGAGATTCGAGCATCCGGTAAGTGCACTGTCCCTCTATATTTTGCACCAGTGCTAGAGCCTGTCACATTTGATGATGGAGTAGAGGCATCATCGTCCACACCAGCAAATGCAGAGATGGCAAAGGAGGAGGATGCATCAGAGCCAGAGGAGAGTAGTGGTGAGCATGATGATCGGGATGAGGACAGTGATGCTGATTATGATGATGAGGATTGATGACTTATTGACTCTAAGTCTCTGACTCATTGAGGCTTCAGGCTTGTAGTCTTGTAGACTGTAGTTTTCTTGTATTTTCTATTTCTATTTGCCATTGGCAGTGTACTTATGTAACACATTTTGATTCTTATGACTTAATGAGAAAACTACAGCATCTTACTATCTTCAATCTTGTCTTTCTGAGTAAATTTGACAATTGTATCATGTATGGTGTATCAATGTATCAATGATCAATGATCATGTATGACTCATGAGTATCTATGTTTGAATCAATGAATTTTGTATGAATTTGTGTAAAAAATATCTAATTTTTAATATATATATATATATATATTTTTAATAAAATAATATATAATGTATCGTATCCCAGAAGTATCCTGTTCCGGGGGTCACCGTACCCGAATCCGATTCCTCGAATCCCCGTATCCCCGTATCAGGTGACTTAGCATATGATCAAAGTAGGCTCATGAATATATCCATTGTTGAGATTTTGTGTATTTGGGGTAGCATCAGTTGTGCTCTAGGTCCCAAATTTTGAGGAAGGACTAGAGTTCACCTGATCTACAAGACCCAGAAATGGATTTGGGAAATTTCATCTGGTTTAGGAGATGTTAAATTAATTAATTATTTTAATGTATTTCCTAAGTTAAAACTTAGGAAAATAAAATAATTAAAGTGAATTTAATTAAACATGTGATGAAATTGTCTTAAGTCACACGGATCAAGCTTTCTTTTAATCTTAGCCATTGATTAAAGATCTAATCTTGGTCGTTGATTTGTCAACGAGAAAAGTATAAAGGAAATGCTTGGGGTCATTTGTAAGATACACAGAGGCAGAGCACTGAAGCAAAGTTGAGATTCTAGGGCGGGGTTGCTAAGAATTCTCAGAAGTGTTTCAGTTGCAGAGAGGGGAATTTAGACCAAGGGGATGATCTGACCCCGGGGTCTAGAATACACAAGAAGCAGAGAAGAGATCAGCAAGGACAGCGCAGAGAAAGGCAGCAGTGGCAGCAATAGCAACAGACGGCAGCAGCAGCAGCAGTGTCTTTCAGGGGCAGCGCTGGGGTTTCTAGGCCTAGATCTGGCTGAGTTCTGTAAATCCCGTTTCAGGGTGTGGATCAGTCAGTATTTTTGGTCTTAAATTAGCCAGGAGCTACTAATCTAGAGTTTTCTCTTTAGGGTTTTCCAGATCTGGAACCCAGAATTGTGTATTCAGAAAAATTCTTAATAATAGAGCCCTCCAGCAGCCAGAGACTAGTTTTCCCACATTGGGTTTTTCCGAGGACAGTTTGTCCAGAAATAACTGGCACTTTGTCTATGTGTGCATGTGCTTATTCTAGATCTGAATTGGTAGAGATCTGTTATGTGTTTTGCTTTGATGTTAACTTGAATTTATTCAATTGATAACTTGTATAAGTAGGAGAAGCTTAACCGGATTAACAGAAATAATTTCTGCATAAGAATTAAGATTCAGAAATTTCTACATCCATTATATCAAAATTGCACCCAGTGCATTGTCCAATACATGATGATGAGAAAGAGATCAAAACAAAAAACATAAACAAGGAGGTTCTAAATGGCCTCCACAACAACACATGAATAATCACTACTGCTAGCAGCTAAACATCTGACAAGCCAATGTCCTCTTCCTCAAACTCTGAACCAGAGGGGGAAACTGCTCGCTCCTCCTCTAAATCAACATCCTCAACTGGAACTATAGCCCTACCACCTTGAGATAGATGAGTTATGCACCTCCGTCGTGGCTGACTAGAGGAAGTGCCTACGCCTACAACTGGAGGGCTTGGGACTGGGTCTGCTACTAGTGGATCTGCATTGAGCATAGTCTCTGGCTCTACCTGTGTATCGAAGTCCATCCCCACACCAATATCCTCATCAGAGTCAAACTCTGGTGGACAAGTCTCCACTACCCAATCTGATGTTGGATCAATATCCTCCAACACAATGGGATCTGAATTAGGTCTTTTGTTCAGCAATTCGTTGCGTCTTAGTCGGAGGTTGTACTGGACATACACTAGATCATTTAACTATTTTTGCTCCAAACGGTTTCTCTTCTTTGTGTGAATCCTCTCAAAGACAGACCAATTGCGCTCACACCCAGAAGCACTGCAAGTTTGACTCAAAATGCGGATTGCAAACCTATGCAATTCAGGACAATGGCTACCAAATGCCTCCCACCATTGTGCTACAAAAAATGAGTTTCAGTTAGCTCAACAATTTATGTCCAACTTTGAAATTGAAATTATAAACAATTATACAAAATAATAAAATATGAATTTGAAAATTGAAATTCTTTGTTTACCTGGCTCATCTGATTCCCTTGCAATCCTTGCAAGGTTCTTGCTAAAGGTACCTATGGCTTGGCTGAACACAGTGATCTGATTGTGTATCTTCAACTGCTCACTCTCTATGGGGATCATGCGATCAATGCAGTCAATCAATCCATCTCTAACCTCCCCATTCAAAGCTCTTGCTTCCTGAGCTTTATAATGATACCTTGGATTCAAAAAATACCCAGCTGCATGTATAGGGTGATGGAGTTGATTGTTCCATCTCTGATCAATGATTGCCCAAATGGGCCCATACTTACCCGCTCTGTCCTTGTATGTTGCCCTTATTTGCTCCTTTGCTTGATCCATAGCCTCATAAATGAAGCCCATAGCCAATCTTTCCCCATCCACCAAGAGCAACACCTTAACTAGTGGCTCAACAAGTTTCACAATCTCAGTTGCCTTTTTCCAAAATATTTCTTCATTGACTTTCCTTTTCACATCTTTGCCATCCCGTTTGCGAGCCCACTGACATTCATTCCATTCATCACTAGAAAACAATTTTTGCAAGTTTCTATGTTGGGCAAGCATAGATTGCAATGTGAAAAAATGTGTTGCAAATCTAGTGATGGCAGGCCTAATAATTTCCTTGCCCCCTGTGTTTTTCCTCATCAGATTCAGAATCCATGAGTGATTGTAAATATATTTTGTGATGCTTTGGGCATGCTCTATAATGTTCTTGATCCAGTCTATTTTGCCAATATCCTCAAGCATGAGGTCTATGCAATGTGCAGCACATGGGGTCCAAAAGATGGTTGAGTGTTTTTCCTCTAACAATTTACCAACAAGAACATAGTTAGAGGCATTATCTGTGATGATTTGAACAACATTTTCCACCCCCACCTCTTCAACAACCTCATCCAAAAGATGAAACAACAAATGTGCATCTTTCACCCTATCAGATGCATCAACTGATTTTAGAAACATGGTTCCCCGTGGGCAAAAGACAAGAAAGTTTATGATGATATGGTTCCTCTGATCAGTCCATCCATCTGACATGATGGTACATCCTGTATGTGCCCCGATTTTTTGAACTCTTTCAAATAATCATCAATGTACATAATCTCTTTTTGCAAAAGAGATCCTCTTAACTCATGCATAGTAGGGCCTTTGAAGCCCTTTCCAACAGCATATATGGCATCAAAAATAGGTTCATAATATGGTGAACGAGTAGCATTGAAGGGAATATCAGCATCATACCACCATCTAGCAATGTAATCACAAGCAACATCTCTCAATTCTTTTTTCCAATGAGCATCTAAAGTGGGCTACACTTGACCTCTACTTGGAGGACTAGGACCATGTGCACTATCAGAGGGAGAACAGGGCATGAAAAAACTTTTGATAGTACTCTTATTTCTCATTGCACCCTTACCCTTGTCAAAAATAAACTCCATAGAGGGAGGAACATAGCAAAAGGGGTTTGACGCATCAGTGCAAGGGATAGATGAAGAACCCTCATAATCAAAACTTGGGTTGGCAGCCATCATGTGTAGTAGATTTCTCTTCCTCCCAATTTCAGCCTCTATTTCTTTTTGTCTAATTTTGTCTTCCTCAAACTTCTGAAATTGCTCTTTCAACTCCTTCTTAATTTCCCCAGTGTTTTGTGCTTCACATGGAGTAATTTGGCCTCTAAGACCAGCCAAATGTAGTTTCAGTCTATGAATGCCCCCTCCACCCCCCTTAATTTTTCTCTTACAAAATTTGCAATGCATTTGATCATCAACCATTTCAGCATATGCCCAAGCAGCATCTTTCACTCTAGGGGCCATTTTGGATTGAGTTTTTGACTTGGAAAGAAAAGGTTTAAATCTGAAAATGAAAACAAAAAAAGACTATTCATTCTATGTTCATTTCTTTCACCAAAAACTATGTTTACCATTTTCAGATTTGCAAAATAAATAAAACAAGCAAAGGCAGATTTTAGAAGAGAAAAAATAAATACCTCTAGCCTCTAGGCTCCTCAATGCAGCTCCAACAAACCAACTTCTCAATGCTGCTCCAAAGCTTGCCTAATAAGCTCCTCACTGCTGCTCCAAAGCTTGCCCAAAAGACTCCTCAAAGTTGCTCCAAAACCAACTCCACAACTCTTCACAAATTCCTCACAAATGCTCAAGCAAATTCAATGAGATAGATGTGAGGTATTGAGAGGGGTTGGGTAGGTTAAATAGGATGGGGAGGGGTTAGATACACTAACAAAACCCTAACAGCAATTTTAAAACCGATTTCAAATCCGTTTTTTTCATTTTTTTGGGGCCCGCGGCCGGCTGGGAACTGTCCGGCTGAGCTAGCTCGAGCTCGACCGAGCCAGCCAAGTTGGTGTATGACTCGGCTGGCTCAGTCACAAATTGGACGCCGGACCGGATTTACCACCGAGACGGGCCGGCCAGGGGTCTGGCTCGGTCAACTTGGCCGGTTCCGAGCCTGGACGGCCGATTTTTAAAACTATGGTTAGATCACCTCTGCCTCTCTCTGACTGATTCTCCACCGGCTGAGAAAATTTCTTCCTCTCTGAATGCTATCTTTGCCCCTCACTAATCAGATCTCTAGCTCGAATTTCTTAGCAAACCCCACCCCAAAAATTTCGAACTCTCAGATCAATTCGGTGTGTCTTTCCAAATAGCCCTCAAGTCTTCATTTAGTCTTCTTGTTGAGACATCAACAACCGAGATTAGATCTCTAATCAACAGCTAAGATTATAACATGACTTGATCTTCGTTTGTTAGATCATCCCCACTCATGTTTTATTAATGCCCTTTAATTATTTAATTTCCCTAAGTTTATACTTAGGGCCCCATTAAAACAATTAATTATTTTAATTAAACATTAACAGAGTGGAATTTTCACAAATGGTTTATGGGTTCTTTGGAACAAGGTTACTTGGGAGCGGGAGCAGGAGCGCCATTTTCAGAAGCTCCCGGTCCGGGAGCATTTCAGGGAACGTTTTTTCTATAATATATATATATTTTATATTTTGATGCATATATGTCAACAAAAGCATGTCGAATGATGAATTAAACATAAAAAACATAAAAACATAGATTGAACCATATAACATCAATCATCTAGAATTTATAATCTTCATCAACCACGTCCACAAGTTAGAAACATACAACATATTAACTCTTGAGTCTCATGATTCATCAATCTTAAAGTTTCAAGCTTTCAAAATTCAACATATAACATTTATCATCATTGATTCATTGATCACCATAGTTGTACTTGTAAGCTAAGTGTAACCATTACAACAAACTTACAAAGAATATTTAACATGAATGAAATGTTATAAAATGAAACAAAATGAAACAACTTTCAACTTTCATGAAGCATCATATTCATAATTCATAATGAGTTATAAACTTATAATTGCCAACTTCAAAGTTTCAAACTTGAAACTTAAATTGTCATATATTGTTTACAAAAAATATCATAATAAATATGAAAGAGTCAAGTTTCAACAGTTATAAAAAGTTAAAAACTACTAGAAAATAGAAAAGACTAGTAAACTATAAATCTATTTTATCTATTGCTTGGCCTCTTGCCACGAGAAATGTCTAATTTTTAGCAACTCGTGGTAATGGTGGTCTTCCATCAGTCTCCTCCCGCATAGTACCACGACCATAACTAGAAGGTACATGCCCTCCACGTGAGGATGTAGGTGGAGGCTGCATTAGCAAAGGAACAATATTTGGAACTCGAACACTGGCACCGACACTGTACTGGATGGCAGTGGCATGGCTGTTGTTGCTTCATCCTCATTTCTCAAAAGTTATGCATCCAATTCTTCTAGATGTATAGTGTCGTCCTCCAAATTATTGTCCTCTAGGTTGTTGTCCCAAACTTTATATGATAGATCCTCATAAGCCCGATCACAATAATGACTCAACAACCTCAAGTTGTAGTGCACATAAACCAAGCTTTCTGCTCGGTTTTCATCGAGTCTGTTTCTTCTCAAATTATGGATGAAGTTGTAGGTGCTCCAACAACTCTCTACAAAAGAAGTATTTACAACCTGTGAGAGAAAAAAATTTGCCAATTTTGGTAAAAGTCCCATGTCGCCATATGCTTCCCACCACGTGAGAGCATCAAATCTGTCTCTATCTTCCATTGCATGCAAAGAACCAAACAAACTAGTGCAACTAAAGTATCTGCCTAATTCAAGGCGCAAATTAACACACTCCTCCCTATCAAGGACCAACTTGTCTAATGCTTTCATATATCCCTTTTGTACCTCTGAATTTGTATGAGGCTTGATCCTAAGCCCACCCCCAGGTGCAGGTTGGCCCAACCAAGATGGAGAGTAGTATTTTGGCATAAGGATATAAGCCAAGGCATGTAGTGGAACATTTAGTTTATTCCACCTTGCACACACACAATTGTGAATTATTGAATACAAGTTGGGATCATTTTCCTTAACAACACCTTTTATTTGCCCCAACATGTTATCCATCTGCTCCTACACCTCCCCAATCACTGGTTTATCTGTATCTGCAAAGCGAATCATGTTATAAATGGGCTTAGTGAAATTCAAAATTTCTCTCACACGTGCCCAAAACAGACCATCAAGAGTGGTCTCCTCCACATGTTCAAAACCTTGCCTGTCAACTGATGTCGTTGCCCTGTCCTTTAATACCTGCTAGTGTGGACTTGATACCATGTTAGCCAATGACTCTCTTACCTTCAAAAGGCACCTGAAGATGAGATAATTGCTAGCAAATATAATCTTTGCAATGTTCAACAACTCCAATCTTGAATGACTGCAGAAAATCCCATGGATATTGCTATGATTTGTAATAAATCTTATCATTTTTTTGCCACTCTTGTACAAATCACCAATCCATCTTAGTTGAGGTTGTTTGTTTTTAATTATATCATGCATCAAAAGGTTCGTTGTGTGAACCAAACACCCAGACCAAAATATGTTGGGGTATTTATCCTCAATAATTGCTCTTGCTGCCTTACAATTAGCAGCATTATCAGTGATGACTTGGACGACATTGTATGGCCCAATACATTCAATTGTGTCAAGTAATGGTTCTACAATGTTGATGTCAGTCTTGAACTTTAATGAATAATCATATGATGAAAGGAAGGTTGCACCACTAACAAACACAACAAGAACACTTATCAATGGCTTGCTTTTTACATTTGTCCATCTATCAGATACAATGGACACCCCATGCTCATTCCAAGAACTTGTCATTCTACTCAAAGAATGAGTTATTTTTTATTTTTCATGATCAAGTCCCACGGTTCTTGTAATATTCCTAATTTGCGACAACAAATTGGAATATTCTATTTTGTTTATTTTGCCACCTATAGTTTGTAAGTAAATAAAAAGTGAGTAAAGAGGGTCTAAACTCACTTAAAAGAAATAAGACATCCACCTAGTAGCACAACGTTGTGACTTAAGTAGGAGTCAAGGGGGGACCCAACACCACGTGGAGGAGGGGGCCTATGTACACTCTAGAAGTTTCTCCAAGCTTCTGCGCAGATAAGGATGAGAATGTGGATAAGGATGAGGATGTGGAGGAGAGAGAGGCTACATTGGGTTTTGGAGGGAAACCAACACTATAAAAGATGGAGGAGCCTCCTCATTTGGGGCATGCTTGGATTCTTGGATTATTGATTATTGAGTGAGACATTTGTCTTTCTTTGGCACGCTGGCTGTTTAGCCCGTCTGCTGCACTGTTTAGTGCACCAAGTGTCTCCGTGCGGAGATCTCACCCTTAGCCCCGGGGGACTTCGAGTGCCTGCTCGGGCAAGGTTATTTTCTTAGCATCATCCTCCAGGACAGCGTTATTGCTGCAGCAGCGTAATACTGTGTTGTAGGGTGTTGCCGTGGTGACTTTACGACACCACTTCCTTCTCTTGTTTTTCAGAGGGAGAGTTTCTCTTTCCTTTGGAGGATCAGATTGGGAGATATTGGAGTTGATTTGTATATCTTGGCATCAGGCCAATAGTTATTCTGCCTCTACTGCGCAGTCCCTCTCAGTATCTGCGTTATTTTCATGGTATATTTGCAGTGAGGGTTTGCAGGTTGGTTTGTGAGTGAGATCTCAAGTGTAAGGATCAGCCTTCCACTTTGGAGATATATTGGAGGAGGTCTATTTCAGTTGCTCATCATCTTCAGCCTTCTCTATTTGGTTTCAGTTTGGAGTTGCAATAGCTGCCCAGCAACTCCGGCATTTTTGTCGTATTGTGTATTTCAGCCAATCCCTTGGAGGATTGAGTTATTCTTGCTTATAAGGGTTAGAGCTTTGCTCCCCTATTGTATTTGAGCTATATATTGTCATATCTATGTATTGGAGCAGCATTCTATCTTAGACTGCGTTTTTCATAGCCTAGGGTTTATGTAGAAATAGCAGTGCTTTTCATATTTATGTACATGTGTTGGGGAGGCTTGCATTTCTTCTCTTGAGAGGTTGTTTCCTCAATATTTGTACTCTCTCTTGCTGCTATATATATTATTGGCTATATATTCATCTTCTTGTCTCACATCTTCTGGAGAAAACGCTGAAAGGGTTTCTGCATCAATCTTTGTCTTGCGGCACCTCTATTTTGAGGGGTTTTTCTATATAAATTGCTGTTTAACCTTGCTGAAAGCCTATGCCTTGTTATCAAACTCATTCTCTGATTATTCATAGTTATTTTCATCTCATACCTTCATAAAATACGTTGCCCTTGCTTCAACAATTTTCTGCATATTCAAAGTCTTGGGAAATCAGGGTTTTTATTGACTAGTCGGGAAGGAGGAACTGTTTAATATAGAAAAACGCCTTTGTTTGAGCTGAAATTCGACATGGACGTCCCTCTTGACCTATTCTAACATATTCCAGAACCTTGACCCGTCATTATACGCAGATTTCCTTATTCACTCATTTTAGGGCCAAAATCCTCACTTTTCCCCGCCTTTTTGCTCTTAAAAGCTGAGTAAAGGTTGTTGTTGCTATTTATTTTGGTTGCTGAACATTTTTAGAGATATTATATGATATCTAAAGCCCTCATACCTGAGGAATGCGTTTTTCAGGCATGATCTGCTGAAGAATCCATTATTGGGATATTACAGTTCTAGCCTTGTCATACCCAGGGCTCTTTTATCCTTTGGGGGCATCATTCATGGCAGAAACCATTTCATGCCAATATGGTGAGCGAAGAACATTGAATGGTACCCCACATGCATAGAGAAACCAGAAATATTTTGAATCCACATCATTCCTAGACCCTTCGTCAAGGAAATCTGATATGGTTCTACGCCTTAAAAGAGATGTTTGCTCCTATGCCAGGTGTGCACCCATATCCACTACCATGTGTGGAAGTTGATGCACTTCTTTGTGCATGATGTGATGGTGGATAAGATTCAATGAAACCCTTGGATCTTTTTGACTTGTATTGAGCTTCCTCCTCTTCCCTCATGTATTTGGCTCTATCTGTTGTTGTCAGTTGACAAACTTACACAAGCTTTGATTCCTACATTTTTATCTCCATCCCATGGCCTTTTCCCACAAAGGTGCCTTCTAGCACGGGTGTATGAACCTGTGTATTATTTATTGCAATGGGTGGCAAAAAAAATTAGCGGTTCCACCCCCTTTCCCTGGTTCAAGCCTAGTAACATATTTCCACAATGGTGTTTGATCAATTTTAGTTGGTGTCACTGTGGTCTCATTATCACTCTCCCCTTCCTCCTCATCATGGTACTCCTCTTCAAGATTTTCATCAAATCCACTATAACCCACTTCTTCATCCTCCTCTTCTTGAATAGCCCTCTTTCTTTTACTATCCAACACCATAATAAAAAAAAAGGAACCAACAAGAAGAAAATGCCAAGCCATATAGCCATGATGTTTCAAGCTTTTAGCCTGCAAAACAATGGAGGAATGCCAAATGGGAGTGGGAAAAAATGTAACATAGAAAAAAAAATTCAATTTTTCATTTTTCAACAAATTAAAATGCAACATACAAAACAAAATTCAATTTTTCATTTTTCAACAAATTAAAATGCAACATAGAAAAAAATAATCAATTTTTCATTTTCGAACAAATTAAAAATGCAACATAGAAAAAAAAAATATAGATTACACTCTACAGTGTAGATCCTACCTCTTTGTCCTTTGATCCCAAGCTCTAATATCCTCTCCAAGCTCCAAGCTCCTTGCTCTCTCCAAGCTCTCCTTTCCCTTGTGCTCTGTTGCTCTCTCCTCTCCTCTCTTGCTCTCTCTTGCTCTCTTGCTCTGTCTTGAAATGAGAATGATGACAATGGGGAGAGGGAGGGAATTTTATCCCCCCCCCCTCTTTCCCTCCAAAAAAACGCGGCCTCCTTGCCCTTCTCCACGCATGGCCAGTATCAATTGCTCCTGGACGGGAGCATTTTTGCAAAGGGGAGAGAACGCTCCCGAAGCGCTCCCTCAAAAATTTCACTCCCAAAGCGTTTCTTTTTAGGGAGCGAGCACTCCCTCCTTAAAAATTTCGCTCTGGGAGCGTTTTTTTTAGGGAGCGCTCGAGGATAGTTCGCTCCCAAGTGCTCCCTAAAACGCTCACGTTTTGGCAGGGAGCGTTTTTGCTGATTAGGGAGTGCACTCCCAAAATGCTCCCGCTCGAAGCGCATTTTGGGAGCGGGGTCGAGGGGGAGGGTGGGCGATCCCCCGCAACCTTGCTTTGGAATACCAGTGTTTAAACCTCTCCATAAAATTTGAGACTTAGAGCACTTTCCGATGCTACAAAAATCAATACTCCCTCTTAGAGAGGAAAGTGTTCTAGCAATTATGCCTGCTGCACACTGCTCTGACTCTGAACATCTTCTACGCTGCTAAAGTCCATCAACCACTACGTTGCTGCTGCCAGTGTACTGCTGCCACTGTACTGCTGCCCATGACACTGCCACTGCTACTGTTGCATTTGTACTACAACTCCCTCTCAAGTGTTGCATCTGCTATGTTGTCAACACTACAACTCAACTGTTGAGAGAAACAGTTGAACTCACCCAAGACTGAACAAGTGTTCAGTGGATGCACCTCGATGTTGAAGACTCCGACTGCTGATAACTACTACGTTATCTCTCTGATGCACTGCATTGTTGCTGCTCTGCACTGCGCAACACTAATCTGCATTGTGTTGCACCCCTGTGCACCGCGTTGTTGTTGCTGACTCTGCTCTGCGTTGCTCCAGAAATAAGCGCTCCTATCTACTGCATTGTCATCTCCATCACTCCTTGGCTCTCACTGAAACTCCTCCATCCCGCAACTGCAAATATGGGCTCCTGTAGCAAGGTAATGATCCATGAGGTGGACTCCTCAAGGATCCTGCCCAACTAGAGTTCAGAGTGAACTATAGTTCAATATCACCCCACTTCTCTCCTCGAGAAGCGTGGGCACTCATGGCAAACTCATCCTCCTCGATTTTCGTGGCTACAACCTCCGAGTCATGCTTCTCATCTTTGTCCTTCTTCTTCAAAGGACACTGAGATGCATAGTGACACATCTCGCCATGTAATATCCCGAAAGGGAAATAGACAGCAATACAAGCATACAACAATATAGAAAATGCCGGAAATAGAACATGAAGCAAATACACATAAAAATGCCGGGAATGCTAAGCCATTTTATTAATCTGAGAATATAATGAGATACAATGGATAATCAGAATAAATGCACTTATCCTTGCACAAGGCAAGTGAAGAACCCTCTCAAAAAAACAGAAAATGGCTGCTACAAGAAACTGCGTCCCAGCTGCTGGAAGAAACTGCCGTAAACTGCTACTGCTGGAATGGACTGGAGCTAGGGGCTGATCCCCTTGCCGGAATGAGCTGAAAATCTGCAGAACTCCTGAACTCACCTCCCCGGACAAAACCCAGAAACCATATAGGAAATGGTCAGCCTCGAAAATCACCTCAGAAACCCTCCTCAAAGAAAAACGTTGTCCCTCTAGGCCCAGCGCAGATGCCAAATGATATATGCTGAAATCGGGCCACAAACTCCCCTGAAAATCTCCCACTGATAAAGACTGAACCCCCACACCGAATCTCACTGAATCTCCTACAGAAAACCTCGCAATAGAACACCTCCTCCAAGAACTGCGTCCTCTCTCCTAGGGACTGCGCAGTCACCAAAAGAAGTCCAGCTCCTCCGGAAATCAACAACCAAATCCTCCACTGAAAACTGTAGAAAAGACCTTGCCCGAGCAGGCACTCGAAGTCCCCCGGGGCTAAGGGCGAGATCTCCGACCAGAGACACTCAATCGCACTAAACAGTGCTGCAGACAGGCTAAACAGCCAGCGTGCTCAAGAAGACAGAAGTCTAGCTCAAATATCATCAACAACAAGAATGCCCAAATGAGATGGCTCTCCCTCCTTTTATAACGCTGGCCCTCCTCAAAACCCTACGTGGTCCCTCACTCTCCCACGTGCTCCTCCTAAGACTGCGCAGAAGCTCCTAGAGGCTACGTGAGCCTCCTCTCATGCGTGGTGTGGACCCCCAAGGCTCCCCCTTAAGTTACAACGTTGCCTCTACTAGGGAAGCACTTTATTTTATTTAAGTGAGTTAGACCCCCCTTTTCTCACTTTTATTTATTAATTAACTATAGTCGGCAAAACTATACAAAAATCAAATATTCCAATTAGCGGTGCTAATTATGAATATTACACGCCACATCTGAAGCACTTAACCTTCGAAACATCATGCTTTGGTTTCGTTGCGCTTGTTGTGATCCCTTCAATGCAAGGGTTGCGTTCTCTTCTTCCTCCACGGATTTCGATCCGCTTCCACTGCTACCATCAAGTTTGCACTTGACGAGGTCTCTTCTCAGCTCTTCCTCCTGAAAAGATGAATACAACTGCTCCCAACTAGGTAATGTTGCCTGACAAAGTATGTCTGGACAAACACATGCCACTCCTTTGTGACATCGTTAAGGGCCATCTGTACCATGATTGCAGTTGTAGGTGTAGCACCTACTGTCGACAGCTAATCTCAAATCTCCTGAAACCACATGAGGTATGAAGCCACGCGCTCCCCTTTCCGCATCTGGATCACAAGGAGCTTCTGCTCTAAGTACAACTTCCGCTGCTCAAAATATCCCTCAAATGGGTCATGCAAAGATACCCACATCTCTATGGCAATAACCTTACCAGCCACATGTGAGACAATGTGATCCTTGACACCATCAAGGAGAAACCACTTTTCCTTGGCCATATCTGCCTTGTACTTCTTGAGTTGATCCGCATCTGTAGGAATAGCTACCACGTTCTCCATGAACGCCTTCAGATCATGTTCATCCAAAAGAAGTTGAGCATGTTCCGTCCATATCATATAGTTGGAGGAGCCCTCCAACCGATCATGATCACGAAGTCCGTGAGATGCCATCTCAGTAGAAATCCGTCGAATCTGCTCCCTCTTCCTCCCTACTATGCAGCACCTAGCGGGCTTACGCACTCCCTGATTGGGTTGTAAGTTATGTTGCTCCTCTACTGCTCAGCAACCGAGAAATGTTGACTTCCTCGGCTAGGAAATCACTGAGGAAGAATTCCCTCAAAATGTGCTCTTGACTCCTTCTGACGCTTTTCTGCCCAACAACAACTTCAGAAAACTGTGTCCCTATGTCTTCTGCGTGGAGGGTCTACGCTGCTCCCTCTGCCACAGCAAGATCTCGATCTGGAAGCCCTTTCTCTCTGTCGACTCACTCAGAGAGAGACTGCCACGAAAATCTTAGCCCTCCTGGCTAGAACTACGCAATCCTTCAATGGATTTGTTCTGTCGCACTATAGCAAAAACGACCCTCACTTCAGAATTCAGATCCGTTCTTCCTGTTTCATGTCAATGCTCTGATACCATGTGAAAATTCCTAGATCTGAACAATCTAAGGAATCCTACTGCAACCAACTGAATTACTTCTTCTATTATGTAATTTACTTTACACAATTATTTCTAATCATACATGAAATACTAAAGAAATCACTGAAGCAACCTACACTATAATGCTCATGATTCGACTGCCACGAAAATCTTAGCCCTCCTGGCTAGAACTACGCAATCCTTCAATGGATTTGTTCTGTCGCACTATAGCAAAAACGACCCTCACTTCAGAATTCAGATCCGTTCTTCCTGTTTCATGTCAATGCTCTGATACCATGTGAAAATTCCTAGATCTGAACAATCTAAGGAATCCTACTGCAACCAACTGAATTACTTCTTCTATTATGTAATTTACTTTACACAATTATTTCTAATCATACATGAAATACTAAAGAAATCACTGAAGCAACCTACACTATAATGCTCATGATTCTTAAACAAGGAAATCAATCACACATATGACACCTTTATTTTGGACCAAGTCCCCAGAAAAACCCAATGCGGGAAAACAGGTGCAGCAGATCTGAGGGTCTTATTATTAAGCAGTAGCAATTTCTGAATACATTTTGAACACTGCTAGGGTAATTCAATTACAGATAGAAATAGTAGCAAAAGAATTTGTGAGGATTTACCTCACTCAATGACTGAGTTCCCGACTTATCCGAATGAAGAAAACCCTGCCCTGGGGAGGCACTGCGCAGTCCCAGCACTGGACATTCTAGCCTTTGCGTCACCCCCTTCCAGGCTCAGCGTTCAGCCCCAACCAAGTCGTTTTTCCTCTGTGGACCCTGAGGAACATCCTCCCGGTGTCACTTTCCAGAGCCCGACCTCCGAAACTGTGTTGATTTTTGGGGTAGCATCAAATGTGCTCTAGCTCTGAAATTTTGTGGAGGCGCTAGAACACATGAGATCTCCAAGACCCAGAAACCGTTTGGAGAAATTCCACCCGAAGCTTAAGTTATTCAAATAATTAATTATTTTAAATGGAGCCTAAGTTAAAACTTAGGGAAATAAAATAATTAAAGTGAATTAATTTAACATGTGGATGAGAATATTCTAAGTGACGAAGATCAAATATTTTCTAATCTTTGACGTCGATTAGAGATTAGATCACGGTCGTTGATTCATCAACAAGAAAAGTATAAAGGAAGGCTTGAGGGTCAGTTGGAGAATACACACAGTGAATCTAAGAGGTCAAATTCTTCTGACGGAATAGTGCTCAGACGAAGATCATATTTGTGTGATTCAGTGCAACAATGAGGGGCATATGCAGTAATTGGTTGGAGGACCAAGAGTACATAGCAGAGCAAGGGCAACAAAAGCAGCAAAGGGACCAGCACAGCCACTAGGAGAGGTGACGCAGACCCCAGAGAGGGTGATGCAGGCCCAGCAGGGGCTGCACAATGGCTCCGAGAAACAGTCCAGATTTAGCTAGAGACTGGGGTTTCTGAGCCGAGAGGGTTGAATCTTAGTTTCTGAGAGGCAGATGAGCGCAGAGAAGGGGTGACGCACTCCTCAGCTAGACCCACGTAGGCCTATGCATCTACTACGCAAAGGCTACTGGGGCTTTACCTGTTTATGATCCAGATCAGCTGGGACTTGCAGTGTGAGATAAAACTCACGATTTATTTCTATCTACCGAGGTTTTTGTTTGTTGGGTGAACCAGATTTTGGCACCCTAGATGTACTCAGAATATTGTTGCTTAATAATATAAACCCTCATATCTACTGCATTGGTTTTCCTGCATTGGGTTTTTCCGAGGACATTCGTCCGAAAAATACGTGTCCTTTGTCTGAATGTGTCACTTATTTTTCAGTACTTGATCTGTGTAATTGTGTAGGCTGCAGTGTATTTGCATTAGTATTTTTACTGAAGATTCAGAAAAATAACTTGTAATTTAAATAAGACAAGTATGTAATGCAAAATCAGATTTACAGCAATAGAATTTTTTTAACTTAGATTCAGAAATTTTCACATGGTATCAAAGCTATTGCAGATCGAGTAGAGCTGAAGCCATCATCGAAAGGACGAAGGAAATTTGCTGTAGGAAGGCAATTATCCCAAGTGATAGCGTTGAACCAGAAAGAGGCAGAGGAAGGGTGACGCAGTCACCATAGGGGCTCACGCAGAGCTTGTGTAAGCCAGCTAGGGTGACGTTGTAGCTCCGCAGAGGCAGTGCAGTGCTTGCTGGGCCAGCACAGAGGTTTTGAGCCTCCGTCTTTCCGGTTGCCGAGGCTGGAAGAGCAGTTCGATTTTCTTCAAGCGTTGCTGATGGGACATTGATTTTGTTGGTGCAGAACAGTGTCTAGTGGAGCAGTGACAAAGTAGAGGGAAACAGTTCCTCAGAAGACTTCTTGCCAAGAAGTCTAGATCCAGTGCTGATTAGCAGCAAAGAGTGATCAGAGAGGATTGATTCAACATCAGTTGGCAAAAGGATTTCCGTGAAGGAAATCAAGATTCAAAGGGAGCTTGTTCCTTAGAGGGTTTCTAGCGCCAAAGAAACCCAAATTCGAGTTTTGTTGGGGTAGTAGCAAAAGAGGGAGAAGAGAACCAATTCGACATTTTCTTGTTGAGAAGAGACGACCGCACATGGACTAAGGGATCAGGACAGGTTGGATGGAGCATCCAACTTTGTCATCTGGAAGGCCAGGATCCTATCCTATTTAGATGATCATCGTATCAAGGATCATGTCTTGCATGCAATTGTTGTCCCTGTTGATGCTGATGGTCTCAAGAAGTATGAAGAGGCTCAAGCGAAGGCCAAACGCATGATCATGGACGGAGTCAAGGATAAAGTGATCCCACATATTGCCAAGAAGAACACGGCAAGGGAAATGTGGACTTCCTTTACCACTATGTATCAGGGAACAACCGTCCAGTGGAGGATGTTTCTTGAGAATCAGCTGAGACTGTTTCAGATGCAAAAGGGAGAAGAAATCGACCCCTTCCTTATAAGATTACGAGCGATCCGAGATTAATTGTCTGAATGTCACTTATTTTTCAGTACTTGATCTGTATAATTGTGTAGGCTGCTGTGTATTTGCATGAGTATTTTTACTGAAGATTCAAAAAAATTAACTTGTAATTTAAATAAGACAAGTAGGTAATGCAAATCAGATTTACTGCAGTAGTATTTCTGTAACTTAGATTCAGAAATTTTCACAATCTACAAGCAATGGAAACCCTCCTCTGCCTTTGCACTGCTTCTGCGTGAGCCCTAGGCAGTCACTGTGCCAGCCCTCCTTCCTTCGGCGCTGGCTTGGTTAGATCACCACTGCCTCTCTTTGACTGATGCTCCACCGGCTGAGAAAACTTCTTCCTCTTCGAATGTTATCTCTGCCCCTCACTGCTTAGATCTCTAGCTCGAATTTCTCAACAAACCCCGCCCCAGAAATTTCAAACTCTCAGATCAATTTGGTGTGTCTTTCCAAATAGCCCTCAAGTCTTCCTTTACAATCTTCGTGTTGAGACATCAACGGTCAAGATTAGATCTCTAATCAACAGCTAAGATTATAACATGACTTGATCTTCGTTTTCTAGATCATTCTCACTCATGTTTTATTAATACCCTTTAATTATTTAATTTCCCTAAGTTTAGACTTAGGGTCCCCATTAAAATATTTAATTATTTTAATAAAACATTAACCGAATGGAATTTTCACAAACGGTTTCAAGGTTCTTTGGAATACCAGTGTCTAAGCCTCTCCACAAAATTTGAGAGTTAGAGCACTTTCCGATGCTACAAAAATCAACAGATATATCTTTATGAAACAAATTCCCAAGGTTAAGAACAGTAAAATATAATAAAGCTTCAAGTGTGAGCTAGTAAATAAAACTAATGTACAACAAAAAAGTAAAAGTTTTGGATTTTTAATAAATAAGTGGTTGTTCAAGAAAGACTTACTTTTACCACAATATTTTACCTCGATTTGCCAGGTTGTGTACCACAATTTCTCTTAGGTCAATTATGCAATATGGACAATGAGGTGGGTTGGGTCTCGAAGAAAGAATATTACCCCCACTTATGTCTAAAAATCTCCAACCTTCCAAATCCAATGTGGAGCAAGTGATTTGTCTACGACCTTCAGGTCGACTAGGTGGTGAATGTTACTCTTCTCCCTGTTGAAGCTACCTCCTCAAAAGATTGGTTCAACCTTCATCCAAACGATCCAACTCCAACAAAAAGATGAAGTAGACTAGCGTCTGGTCCACCTTTCTTGTGTGGATATGTAGCCCCTCAACAAATCGTCCCTCCAATTTCTATGTAAATCTTAATTATTGTCGAAATATTTTATATTAAGTGTTGTAACAACATAAATCAAGAAAGAAAAATATAGGAAAAAAATCAACCCACGCAAAGCTTTTACACAATGGTTTGCAAAATGAGTTCTTTTTATTGCATAATACAATCTCACAAAATAGCAACCTAAAAGAGAGAAGAGGCTAGCCTTTTATAATTTATTTTGTAATGGCTAGTTCAACCTCTCTCTCAAAAATAATAGTTTTTACTTGTCAACCACATGTCGAAGACTAAGTAAATTGCAAAATTAGTCTTTTATTATAATGATTTGACCACTAAGGGGTTCGACTTGGCTCATTTGTCCCTTAGAAGTCCAATGTCCCACTTGCATTGGCCCCGGAAGAGGAAAAGATAAACAATAGCAGTCAAAAGATGCTCAACGTTCCACCTTGAAGACTCCAACAACTTGTTGAAGTGGCTCGCTCCGCCAACTTTGATTTAATTTGGTCCATGGAAACTTTCTTTGTTTTAAAAGAAGATTATTTCACTTTGCTACTGCTACTACTTGTCTGCATAATTGTCCAACGGTCCATTTGACTCCCAAATGGCTAGTTTTGACCACCAACATTCCTCTTGAACTGACTTTAACAACAAGTAAGAGGGTCAAGTTGGCCACCTTTGCTAGATCTTAATGCCCTTGAGATTTCAAGGACTTTGGCACATGGGTTTGTCTAACAATTTTTTTACATAACTTATGATGTATAGGATGACCTTTACACCGAGTCCCTTAACCCATATGTGCCACATCATCATGCCTAGAGAGCGATCTCCAATGCCCTAGAGAATCTAGAGAATTTACTACCTGGGTATTATTCAATTAATTTTGTAAATTGTTACCCACCAAAATGGATAACCCCATAGGAGAAAACTTTTCTCCTACATTTGACAGCTAGCTAGCCAGCAGCACATGACATTCACTTCTTCATGATGATATGCCATATGCCTCTGCCATCTGCATCAACCATGCACCTCTCACCATTCAACATCCCTCTTAGATGAAGGCGGGTTGCTACTCAATAGGTACTTTGATCATTTTTCAATCAAGTCTTTTTACTTAATGTTTTGGGAATTTAGTATCGATAAAGGGGTGATCTGGAAGATTGAACGATCTTGACTGTAAATTTGTTCTCTCACCTTACCTGGGGGGTTAATCTTTAGCCCTAGTCAAATGGGATCTCCCTTAAGGCCTTCGAGTTATTAGAGGGGCACTACTTGGAAAACCTAGATTAAAATAGCATGTTCATTCTCCCTTACACCATACTTATTGCTTTCCATATCACTTTACAAACCCTTGATATCATCTCCATTATTCAAGTCTAACTTGTCATTGGTTCGTTAGGATTTGGCACTCTCTTATCCAAAATCTTGAGTAGGGCTAGGAAACATGTCCTGGAGATTGATGCAGCTAAAAGAATGGAAAAGAATAATATGGCCACAATTAAATAAAAGAAAATTAAAATGCAAAGATGGTTGGGACATAAATTAGCACGTGGGTAAAAACTTACCATGAGCTCTACCCTCCTCATTAGCCATCACCCGGTTCTTGAGCACTTAATGCTCCATTTCATCAAAAGGAACCCTTGCATGTCCCAACCTTGATGAGTGATAAATTGTCTCATCTTAAGGGATAGAATTGAATGCTTTATCATAAAGAGCAAGCTCTAACCCTTGATCTATTCACTCAAAATAAAAGCATTATTATGAAGTAAAAGACAGTGTTGCGAAAATCACGATTTTTTCCGCATGACAATTTAATCGGTGTTTTTTTCCCAAATGAAAAAAAAAACGCGATAAAATGGTAAAAATCGTAAAAACGCAAAAAAATGTGAAAAAATGTAATATTTTGTTTCGGGGATATCTCTAAAACACGGCAAACTCCAACCAGAGATGGACTGGGAGGGCATTTACTGGATATTTCGCCTCTGAAAAGAGGACGAGATCCAGAGGCTACCTGGCCCTTTCCAGACTCTGTCTAAGAGTGAAAGATAAACACACCAAGTGGTATAGAACTAGAATGCTCAAGAATATATAAAAATAACAGTGTAGCAGACATATAATAGCAGAGAAAGAAAATACGGCAACTCATCCAGAAACATAGAGAGGAAATGCTAAGCCATTTTATTAATCTGAGAAATATAATGAAGTACAGTAGGTGATCAGAGTGATGACACCTAATCTTGCTCAAGGCAAGTGAAGAAATACTCTCAGAATATACAAGAAATCGCTACTCTCTGAACTGCGTCCCAGCTACTGGAAAACTGCTGTGTAGCTGCTACTGCTGGAATGAACTGAAGACTAGGGGCTGATCCCCTTGCCAGAATGAGCTGAAAATTTGCAATCCTCCTCTACTCACCAATCCCAACAAAACCCAGAAACCATATCAAAAATGGCCGACTCCCGAAAACCTCCAGAAAACACCCCCTTGGGGAATTACGCTGGCCTCCAAGGCTCTACGCAGAGGCTAAATGAGAATGACTGAAACACTGCCTCAAACTCCACCAAAATCCTCCCACAGGCAAAGGCTGATCCTCTGCTCAAAATTTCGGCTCAATCTCCTGCAGAAATCCTGATCCAGAGCACCTCCAAAATGGACTGCGTCCTCTCTCCTAGTGACTGCGCAGTCTCTATGAAAGCCCAGCTCCGTAGCAAACCCAAACAACAAAACCTCTCACAAAATACTGAAGAAATAACCTTGCCCGAGCAGGCACTCGAAGTCCCCCGGGGCTAAGGGCGAGATCTTCGACTGAAGACACTCAATGCACTAAACAGTGCTGCAGACAGGCTAAACAACCAGCGTGCTCAAGAAGACAAAATGTCTAGCTCAATATCATCAACAACAGAATGAATCAAATGAGAGGGCTCCTCCCTCTTTTATAACGTTGGCCTTCCTCCAACCCTAAGGCCATCTCCTCAACGTAGCCTCCATCTCTTGCCACGTGCCCAACCTCTCCTGCGCAGAAGCTTCTAGAGATAACATAGGCCTCCTCTCTACGTGGTGCTTAGCCCCCTTGGCTCCCCCTTAAGTCACAATGTTGTGCTACTCGGGGGGTGTTTTATTTCACTTAAGTGAGTTAGACCCTCTCCACTCACTTTTAATTATTTATAAACTATAGACGGCAAAACTAAACAAAATCGAATATTCCAATTAGTTGTTGCTAATTAGGAATATTACAGTCTCCCCCGGCAAAATGTTGCTTGTCCTCAAGCAACTGAAGTGATGGATGCTGCAAAATCTTCTCACTCTCCCAAGTGGCATCCTCATCCGACGAATTCTTCCACCTCACAAATAATTCCCGGACTGTCCTGCTCCGTAGCTGCCTCTCCCTGGTATCAATAATAGCCTCTGGCTGCAACACCAAGTGCCCCTCATCATCCGTGGGTGGTAGCTCCTTTGTCACTGTCACTTGCTGCCCCAGCGCCTTCTTCAGGCATGATACATGAAAAACGTTGTGGATCTTGTTGCCTTGGGGCAGCTCCAACTCATACACAACCTGCCCAATCCTGCGTATCACCCTATATGGCCCGTAAAAGCGAGGCTTGAGCTTCTCAGCTCCCTTCTGCTTCAACAACGACTGTCGGTATGGCTGTAATCATAGGTAGACCAAGTCCCCTACCTCAAACTGTCTCTCCACCCGACCTCTGTCGGCATACAGCTTCTGCTGGTTTTGTGTTGTAGCCATATTGTCCTTGAGAGCTTGGAGGATGTCCTGACTCTCTTAGATCCAAATCTTGGCTCTAGGAGCCTTGCTAGCACCGAACATCACATCAGCAAAAGATAAGGAATGATACCCATACAAAGCATAAAACGGTGACATCCCAATGGACATGTGATGTGTCGTGTTGTAGTAGTACTCCCCCAAATGCAACCATCTCAACCATGCTCGTTGCTGCCCACTGACATAGTTACGCAAGTAGCCCTCCAGCCACTTGTTAACTATCTCCGTCTGTCCATCCGTCTATGGGTGATAACTGGTACTCGGTGTCAACTCCGTCCCCACTAACCAGAAAAGCTCCTCCCAAAATCCACCCATGAAGCGGCTGTCCCTGTCACTGATGATGGTCTTAGGAAGACCATGCAGCCTGAAAACCTCTCTAAAAAACAGCTCGGCCACCTGTGCTGTTGTGTAATGCGCGGATATGGCGAAAAAGTGCGCATACTTTGTCAGCCGATCAATGACGACAAATATACAATCCTTGCCCTGCACCATGGGCAACCCTATGATGAAGTCCATCGATATGCTCTCCCATTTCTCCTCTAGAATGGGAAGAGGCTGCAACAATCCTGCGGGATGACTCATCTCCCCCTTGTTCCTCTGACAAACATCGCACTCCCTGATGTGCTGGAGTACGTCCTCCTTGAGGCCCTTCCATGAGAACCTCTCTCTAATGGCCCTGTAGGTTTTGGTAAACCCCTGATGGCCTGCCAATGGAGAATCATGTGATGCCTGGAGTATCTTCTTCTTAAGCTGAGATCCCTCAGTCAAGAAGATCCTGTCCCTGTAATAGTTGATCTCATCAACCACCCTGTACCTGTCATCCGCCACCTGTCCATCCAGCACCTCACATGCAAATCTATCCTTGGAGTACTCCACTAAAAGTCGAGCCCTCCAGTCTGTATCCAAGCTCATAAGAGATAACGTGGCTGGTCTACGTGAAAGGGCATCTGCTACCACGTTATTCTTACCCTTGACATACTCAATGTCAAAGTCATATGCTTGGATCTTACTGATCCACTTCTGCTGCCTCTCCTGTAGCTGTTTCTGCTCCAAAAAGAACCGGAGGCTGTTGTGATCAGTCCTCACCCTGAACCTGTTCCCTACCAAATACTGCTGGAATTTGGCCAAGGCATGCATGATGGCCAACATCTCCTTGGCGTATATAGAATACAACCTCTCGTGCGGAAGGAGCTTTTGGCTCTCAAAGGCTATAGGGTGTCCCCCCTGCATCAATACTGCGTCGATCCCCTCTCCCGACGCATCACAGTCCAAGACAAATGGCTGCGTAAAATTCGGCAATGCAAGCACTGGGCAGCTACTCATCACCTCCTTGAGCCTATCAAAGGCTCGTTGCGCTGTATCTGACCAACAAAATGCCCCTTTCTTCATCAAATCTGTAAGGGGTGCAGCAAGCTGTGAGAACCCTCTGACGAACTTCCTGTAATAGGTACATATCCCAATGAACCCTCGAAGTTCCGTTACGTTACTCGGCTCCGACCAATCTCTGATGGCTCTAATCTTCTCCTCATGGACCCTCACTCCGTCCACTCCAATAATGTGACCCAAATACATCTCCGTCATCCCAAACACACACTTAGAGAGCTTAGCATAGAACTGTTGCTCTTCCAAGATGCGTAGTACTGCCTCTATATGCTGGAGATGCTCCTCCCAAGTCCTGCTATATATGAGTATGTCATCGAAAAAGACCAATACAAACTTCCTCAGATGACTGCGGAAGATATGGTTCATGCAAGACTGAAAGGTGGTTGGTGCATTGGTCAGCCCAAAAGGCATAACCAAAAACTCAAAGTGCCCATAATGACACCTGAAGGTGGTCTTGGGAATGTCCTGTTCCCTCACGCAAATCTGATGGTACCCTGATCTCAAATCAATCTTCGAGAAGAACTTGGCTCCTCTCAGCTCATCCATCAACTCATCGATCCTGGGTATAGGATACCTGCTCTTCAGGGTCTTCTTGTTCAGGGCCCTGTAGTCAATGCACATCCTCAAGGTGCCGTCTTTCTTCTTCACCAACACCACGGAAGAAGCAAACGGACTCGTGCTCGGTCTGATGTGCCCAAAAGCCAGCAACTCCTGGATGGCCCGCTCAATCTCATCCCGATAGGCTTTGGGATGCCTATAGGGGGTAGTAATCATCGCCTGAATGCCCTGCTCAAGCTTTATGGTGTGCTCGAACCCTCGGTCTGGTGGCCGACCTAGTGGTATATCTCCAAACATTGCATCATACCTGTCAAGGATGGCCTGTATATCAAGATGAACTGCTCGACCGGTGGTCTCTGCCTCTGATGCCCGCAACTCAATCGCCCACTCTATGTCTCCCTTCTGGAAATCTGCCTCCATCCGGTGTGCCGAAACTGTCTGCGGTGGGTAAGTGTGCATCCAACAAATCTTCTCATGCTTCCCGGTCTTCTTATCATCCCACTCCATCTCTAAGGCCTCCCAATCCGTGGTGACCTTCCCCAGAGTAATCAACCACTGGACACCCAATACCACATTGGTATCTGGTATGTTGCCCACAAAAAAGTGATCGGTCACGGTGTAGGTACCCATCGTCACTGCCAACTCTGGAACATACCAGGCACACTGCATCGTCTGGGCTCCTGGGACCAAGACTGAAAATCCGTCAAAGCTCTCAGTCGGTATACCCCTCCGCTCGACCATCTGTGCATCAATGAAGTTGTGGGTTGCCCCACTGTCAACCAAAACTGACACTCGCTGGCCACGTATTGTCCCTCGTACGCGCAACGTCAAATACTTGGGAACTCCTCGCAAGGCTACAAGGGTCCCTCCTGTGGGTGCAAAAGCTGCACCTCCTGTCCCTGGAGGTGGAGGCGGCAACTGATCCTGGGCCGTCTGACTATCTCCTGCCTCCTCATCATCCTCCTCATCCTCTTCCCCGCTATCATCGAAGAAGACTTCAATGAAGTGTGCTTTTCCAGCAACACACCTATGCCCTGGTGCCCACGGCTCCTGACAAGTGAAGCACCGCCGCTTCTTCCTCAACTCCCTCCTGGCATCATCATCTATCTGTGCTTGTCCCGGATTCCCCTTTGGAGGCGGAATCCTCACATCCTTCCCCTTGGGCTAAAAACCCTCTCTCTGGGGGTAAGGTGTCCGAGTCCTAGGCAATGCATCCTGTAAGTCTCGGGTCCTGCTGATAGCATCCTGAAGTGTCATTGGTCTAGTAGACCTGACTAGACCCCGAAGTGGCTCTGTTAACCCCTCCACAAACATATAGATCATCCGTGCTGCAGATATATCTGGCACCATCACTGAAACCCTCAAGAAATCTGCAATATGTCTCTGGGCTCCCAGTCTGCTTGAGCCTCGTCAGCTCAACAAAGTGTTGTTCCGGATCCCTCTGGTCAAATCGCTCCATCAACCTCCTGG
The DNA here is from genome assembly GCA_034641835.2 of Pinus albicaulis. Classification (NCBI taxonomy): domain Eukaryota; kingdom Viridiplantae; phylum Streptophyta; class Pinopsida; order Pinales; family Pinaceae; genus Pinus; species Pinus albicaulis. The sequence goes on from MU968480.1 coordinate 24,312,102, forward strand.
TAAACTCGGCATATGTCGTCACTGTAGAATGCCCGAGTGTGACCATCCCATGGAACCACCAGTCCTGGGCCTCACCATCCAAATGTAATGTCGCCACCTTGATGGCCTCCGTCTCCGACATCTGGTTAAGCTGGAAATAGATGTCCAGCTTCTCCACCCAAGACTTTGCCGAACTGTTTGATGAGCCATCAAACGTAGGCAAATGGAATCTGCTAGATGTGCGGTGGGAATCTCCATCATGATAATGTCGGTGCCCTCTATGATGGTCGCGAGGTCTACTATCCCGCTGGAGCTGAACGAAATCCCGAAATGAGAGAGCATCCCTGATCTCCTGCCCATAGGCCTGATACTCTGCAAAATACTCGCCTATGTGTCCAGGCTCTGCCTCCTGCTGGGCTCCTACCCATGTGTCTGCTCCCAAGAAAGTGGGCATGGTAGAGCGGGTAGGTGCACCTGAAGCCATCGACTGAGGAGTATCACGCTGAGCAGCACCATGCTCCGGCAAATGATGAGATGTACTTGATCCCTCTCCTACCTGAAAAACTAGTGGGGTCTCACACTGTCTAGCTTCTACAGCGGTGAATCTCTGACCCATAACCTCTATCTGTCTAGCTAAGTCCTACACCAATTTGAGGAGTGCCTCCGCAAACTGTTTGGCCTCTGTGTCATCTACCATTGGCCCTCTCTGTTCTAATACAGGCTCCTCCTGCTCTGCGTCTGTCACAGGCTCTCTCTCCTGCTCTGTGTCCACTACCCGAACACAATCTCCCTCTCCGTAGGTGTTCTCCAACCTACGCTCACGATCTCTGTACTTCCTGCCTCTATAACAAATATAGGGTCTCTTCCCCGGTGTCATAGACCACAGGCTAAGCCAAAACTATGCTCTGATACCACTGTAATATCCCGTTTCGGGGATATCTCTAAAACACGGCAAACTCCAACCAGAGATGGACTGGGAGGGCATTTACCGGATATTCCGCCTCTGAAAAGAGGACGAGATCCTGAGACTACCTAGCCCTTTCCAGACTCTGTCTAAGAGTGAAAGATAAACACACCAAGTGGTATAGAACTAGAATGCTCAAGAATATATAAAAATAACAGTGCAACAGACACATAATAGCAGAGAAAGAAAATACGGCAACTCATCCAGAAACATAGAGAGGAAATGCTAAGCCATTTTATTAATCTGATAAATATAATGAAGTACAATAGGTGATCAGAGTGATGGCACCTAATCTTGCTCAAGGCAAGTGAAGAAATACTCTCAGAATATACAGGAAATCACTACTCTCTGAATTGCGTCCCAGCTGCTGGAAAACTGTCGTGTAGCTGCTACTGTTGGAATGAACTGAAGACTAGGGGCTGATCCCCTTGCGGAATGAGCTGAAAATCTGTAATCCTCCTCTACTCACCAATCCCGACAAAACCCAGAAACCATATCAAAAATGGCCGACTCCCGAAAACCTCCAGAAAACACCCGCTTGGGGAATTACGCTGGCCTCCAAGGCTCTGCGCAGAGGCTAAATGAAAATGACTGAAACACCGCCTCAAACTCCACCAAAATCCTCCCACGGGCAAAGGTTGATCCTCTGCTCAAAATCTCGGCTCAATCTCCTACAGAAATCCCGATCCGGAGCACCTCCAAAATGGACTGCGTCCTCTCTCCCAGTGACTGCGTAGTCTCTATGAAAGCCCAGCTCCGCAGCAAACCCAAACAACAAAACCTCTCACAAAATACTGAAGAAATAACCTTGCCCGAGCAGGCACTCGAAGTTCCCCGGGGCTAAGGGCGAGATCTCCGACCGGAGACACACAATGCACTAAACAGTGCTGCAGACAGGCTAAACAGCGAGTGTGCTCAAGAAGACAAAACGTCTAGCTCAATATCATCAACAACAGAATGAATCAAATGAAAGGACTCCTCCCTCTTTTATAACGTTGGCCTTCCTCCAACCCTAAGGCCATCTCCTCAACGTAGCCTCCATCTCTTGCCACGTGCCCAACCTCTCCTGCGCAGAAGCTTCTAGAGCTAACGTGGGCCTCCTCTCTACGTGGTGCTTGGCCCCCTTGGCTCCCCCTTAAGTCACAACGTTGTGCTACTAGGAGGGTGTTTTATTTCACTTAAGTGAGTTAGACCCTCTCCACTCACTTTTATTTATTTATAAACTATAGACGGCAAAACTAAACAAAATCGAATATTCCAATTAGCTGTCGCTAATTAGGAATATTACAAAAAAATCGCCAAGATTTTTTTTGAAATGAAAAAATCGTGACCAAATTATAAAAATCGCAATAAAAATCGTAAAAATCGCCCAAAAATCGTGGATGTTTTACATAATTAAAAATTTGAAAAAAAAAAAATGTTTTTTTAATGTTGCCAATGTTTTGCCGATTTTTACGATTTTTTCCATTTTGGACCCTTGCCGATTTTATCTCGATCGTGATTTTCACAACATTGGTAAAAGGCGCACTAGAGGGGTGGAAAAAGCGGGCCAAACAAGGTAACTCATGCCTCCACGATTGCTCCCTCCATCACATCTACACGCTTAGGATGTGGACTCTCATTATAGCTAGTTTGGCGATTTGTGAAGCAGTATGGCTTCTGAAGCTACTCACAAGATTGTCTGATCAGGTGCTAGAGACAACCATGATGACAAGTCGAAGCACATTGAGATCAAGTACCACTACATTCGAGACATGGTACAAAAAGGAGTAGTAAGGCTCCAATACATTTCTACAGACGAGCAGGTTGTTCACATTCTCACAAAACATCTACCCCAGATGAAGTTTGTCTACTTCAGGGACAAGCTTAAGTGGTTGAGAATGCCTCCCTTAATGACAGGGAGTGTTGATGTTGTAGCATCAAGGGCAGATATTCTCCTTAGGTCGAGGGTATTGACTAGGTTCCATGTAATGTGACTAGGGAGATACCCAAAGAGCATCAAGGTCCGGAGTGCTCCCCGGATCAAAAGGTTCTGACCATATTGTCGAAGGTTACTTGCATAGTGGTTAGAGTGAGTGCCCCAAAGCATCGAGCAAGTAATTTTACCATTCAAGTAGCATGTGATGACAAGGGGGAATGGTAAATTAGCACAGGGTTTCACCATTGGTCAGGGAAACTGACCTGGTTCCAAGTGACAACTTGGATAGTTGGTGACCCAGGACTAGTCTCGTGTTTACTCCGATCAGGGGGTACCTTGCTATATTGCCAAAGGTATTTGGCTAGTAGGTGACTAGATCTTTTGCAAAGGATAATTTGGCTAGTGGATAGCTAGATCCTTTGCATGATGGTGATGCAGGATGCTTTCCACATGGTTTTGGAATAGAACACGAAGTGGATGGATACATTAACATAGCAAGCTCATTCAATTTTTTCTTGGGATGGAGAAATTTTTCAGCATAGTAGATATCTGAGGAAGTCAAAGAAAATACCTCCCTAGCTAAGGAGTGTTGATTTTTGGGTAGCTATGGGAGATATTCCCTAGCTACATATGTCAGCCCTTGAAAGAAAAAGAAAATTAAATTTAAATTATAAATTTTGGGGCACATGTAGGCCCCAAATGACAGGTCGGCCCCATCAAGTGAATGGGTGTGAGTTTTGGTCAAAAGTCAAACTTCTCATGGTTGAAGAAAAACGTAATGTTTCACATCAATGCACCAATCAAGTTACCAATAAGACATGAGGAGGAGAAACGTTGGTCTCTAGACATAAGTATCCTCGATATTGGAAGAACATTCTCAACATCAGGCAGTCATACATTTCTAAATCAGATGGGAAGGAGTCTCTCCCTACCAAGACACCTAGGAGATTCTTTCTTAGCAAGCACATCACATCCCATTGCATCACTTGTAAGTTTTAACCATCTCATTTTAAGCATTTGAAATTCAAGAGCCTTCCTGGACAATTTTTAGTTTATCTCTGTAGCTTCCCTTTTTCTTATTGGTGTCTCTTCATGGTTTATTTCCCTGGAGTGTAACATCCAGAATAGTTTCTCTGGCAACATTTCCTAGTATTTTATCTTCTATTATGACCCCGATCTGCAATTCCTAACTTGGCCTACGGAAGAAGCTTGGGACATCTAAATTTATGTAAGAGAAACCTAATGTTTTGACCTAGAACCGACTTGTCCTGCCTCTAAAGCGCTATAATCGAAATTTTACTCATCAATCTACCATCTGGTAGCAGCTCCACAGTCTATTAAATTTTGGCCTATTTCTTGTCAGTTAAAACAATGTTCCAAGATGAGAAATTGGCACCAGAGATCACCGGCAATTATTTGGTATCGACTAAAATCTCCCTAAACCGAAAGCATCAAAACAGAGTGAGACTTTATGTTTCTATTAAAGTTTGGCCTATTTCGAGTCCGTTAAAACGATGTTCCAAGATAAGAAATTGGCACGAGAGATCACCCAAAAGTGCTTGGAATTGACTCAAATCTCCCAAACCGAAAGCATCAAAATAAAGTTAGACTATACGTTTCTGCTTGACACTTTCAATTTTGTCTTGGATAGTTTATGACTTGTACTCCTCTTTATGGTCGGTTGACATTATTCTTATTAGGGTTTTAAACTCAGATTTGCAGTCAAATTTGTTCATTATAAAGTTTATTGAGCTGGATAAAGATTACATAATCTGAAGATGTTTTGACAAGCATAACCATGGTGGTCGGTCATGAAAGATGTTTCAATTGAGATTTCGCATCATTAGGCCGTGACAAATGCCAACAAAAGGCCCGAGGATCCAACCCCTAAAAAAGACTCTTAACAACTTGGGAGCCGAAAGGGTTTGTGACAGAGGTTTTTGCCTACTAGGGAACCTGTTTCTTGCCTATGAAACTATTTGTAATTCTGATTGGCGATGGTTTCCTTTTGGTGCCTATACCTTGCAAGTTGCAAAACAGCCCCATTACTTCTCGGGCACTCTATTTAGTTGCTAGCATTGCAGTAAGTTCCAAGGCGCGCTATTTGGATTCGAAGCGATATAGTAAGTCATCGCATGGCAGTTGGATGGGTGGTTAACAAGGTTTAGATATGCTACCTGATGTGTCCATGGACTTTGTTGCTTCTTCTGGTAGAAAGATATAAATAGCTTATAAGAGGACATCTATAAATTTTCATGCTTAAACGGATCATAATTTAACTTCACATTATTATGCATTGGTACTGGAAAATCTAGCCTTTTTTGGGTTTTTCGTGATTTTGGTGATTTTTTACGGTTGTGAACGGTGGGCTAGCAGATTCAGTGAAAACAAATTGAAAAAATCAGAAGCGTTTTGTTACAAACAAATGAAAAATTAAAAGTGCAGTTCCTTCTATTATCATGTTAAGTGAAACAGGGGCTGCTCTTATTGAAGCAATTGCTATGATGCAAGTCATAAGGTATTTGAAAAAAATTGAGCAAATGGAAGAAGATAGATGGCCTAAGGTTGTGTTTAGTGAGAGATTGTGCAAAAGAAAGAAGACTTGGATGCGGCAAAATAACAAATGGTTTAGTAAATGGGGTATTTGCTTGAGCATGTGTCCTACAAATAGTAAAGAGATTAAAAAAATTTGTTATGGATAAATTCTACAAACGTACTTGGGAGAAATAAGAAGTACCACATTGAAGAGTTTAACCCAACTCATAACCATCAGCAAAAGGCGTACATAGAGGCCAATATTTCTTGGAGATCTAAAATTCTCATTGCTATATTAAGGACTAATTATCATCAACTCTGTTGTGAAACAGGCCACTGAAAAAGGCCAAAAGAAATGTGGGAGGAAAGAGTATGTATTTTTTGTTCTTCCGGAAAAATGGAAACAGAAAAACATTTCATTTTAGAATTCGATGCCTTCAAAGACAGCAGGGAAAATGCAGGTATTATGGCAGCAAGTTATTGAGATAATCTATTCAGCGAAGAGTTTGTCGAGAAGCTGAGAGCGGTTATTGTAAAACTTCATAGGAAAAAACCGAATACAAGAGCTAGATGGAGAAGCAATCGGTCCTATAAACTATTTTTAGCCTTATGGACATTCAAAATTCTTTCTTTCTTAATCTTTCTCACCCATTCAAAATGGAATCAGGAGAAACCCAAAACAAAGCAATAAAGGTTGCGATTAACGGGTTTCAAACATTTCTGCCGATACCACTTCCGCTAAGTCCCTGGGAATCTTAGATGCCTCCACTAGAGATTATCTCAACGCATTTCTTATTCCTAGAAAAAACGACTTGATCCTACAAGCCATTTCATTGACATCACTAACCATTTATGATTGTCCCAAGCACCTACAATGGTCTTGTTGAATAATTTTCTCTCAGCTAAGAATTTGTAACTGGGAACTGTACAGCTAAATGCAGATAGCGGTCAGTTGGCAGCAGCTGGCAAAAAATGGTTAAGAGTTGGAAGCCAATGACCGGAAAAAACAGAGACCTTAAGGAAAAGAAGAGGTGAGGCGATCATGGACATGCGATTTTAGATTAATGTGGATAAAGGAGAAGAAAGAGGAAACGAGAAAAGCACCTCCACCTCCAAGGCAAGCCATGCAGGAGTGACCATCGGGGAATACTATGTCGTCCACAACCACGATGAACGTAACCATGTCCATGTCTATGTCCGCGGGTTAATGATCTTTCGGAGGATTTGCCTGCGCATAACGGTTGAAGGTCGGGAAGACGACTCCCCATAGAGAGAGATAAGAACTTTGGAAGGATTTCGCAGGTCAAACTTCGAAAAGAACAATTTAGTTGTTTAATCATTTGTGTTTTTAATTAATGGTATAGGAGAATCTATATCAATTCTGATGGTTAATCGATTGAAATAGTTGAAAAATTACGCAGCTTGCAAAATATTTATGATATTGGTAATAAATTCTACCATTACTTAAGTTAAAATACAGGTGTAATTAGGAAAATTTGTTGAAAGTTTCCAAAATTTTCAGCAATTGTTATGGTGTGAGTCGTATTTAAAAAAATTGAACAAATGGAAGAGGGTAGATGGCTTAAAATTGTGTTTAATAACATATTTTGCAAAAGAAAGAAGAATTGTATAAGGAAAAATAACAAATGATTTAGTAAATGGGTATTTGTTTGAGCATGTGCTCCACAAATTGTTGGGTGTGTGTTATATTCTTTCCACGACTAGTCGCATGAGACGGGGTTACGGGAAAAAAAAATTGAACCCTATAATAGGTTGGCGGACTTACCTATGGTTTTGTGCACAGGCTTTGCACATGGTTTTGAGCATGATGGTTTTTTGCCCATGGTATTTTGTATATCCGGTCAAGAGAACTATGGTATGTTATAATCCAAGGTTTATGTATGTTTCGACATGTATATCTATGTATTGTAATATTGAAAGGAATATAATGAAAAATCAAACTGGTAGTCTCAGTTTTGGGATCAAAGGGAAAATCTCTGTGTATACTTGTTTCATATTTTATGTTCTCGTCATTGTTTAGTTTTTGTTTTAAGAATTCGTTTGTAGGTAATTTTTGTACAGGGTTAAAACCTTCACAAACAGTAAAGAGATAAAAGCTTTTGTTATGGATAAGTTCCACAAAAGTACTTGGGAGGAGTTAGGGAGAAAGAAAAAGTATTATATTAAAGAGTTTAATCCCACTCATAATCATCAACAAAAAACATACGTAGGGGCCAATATTTCTTAGAGAGTCAAAATTCTTATTGCTCAACGAAGTACTAATTCTCATCAACTCCGTTGTGAAACCAGGCACTGGAAAAGGCCAAAAGAAGTGTGGAAGGAAAGAGTATGTATTTTTTTCTCTTCTGGAAAAGTGGAAATAGAAAAGCATTTCATTTTAGAATGCAAGGTCTTCAAAGACAACAGGATTAGTTATGTAGATATTCTGGCAGCTAGCTCTTGGGATAATATATTCGGCGAGGGGTTTGTCGAGAAAATGGGAGCATTTATTGTGAGACTTCACAGGAAAAGGGTTGAATACAAGAGCCAGATGGAGAAGCAATATTTCCCATAGGCTATCTTTAGTCTCGTGGACATTAAAATGATTTCTTTCTTTATCAGTCTTACCAATGTGTTTATTATGTCGCTAGCACGGATATATATGATCCATTTTAGCTTTTACAAAGTGAAATTTATATTTTTATATCAATTTTGTTAATGTCATTTCGATCATCAGGGCAAGGCTCCAATACCTCGAGTTGTCATTATTTTCACATCATGAATGGAAACAAGAGCATTAATGGCTCCATTGCTATTATTATTTTTCGTATTGAACTACAGTGAGGGAGAAATCAAAGGGATTTCTTCCAAGGCATATTTGGCGACGGCACGTTGAATTTGTTGAGGGGAAAGAGGACACAAACAGTATATCGGCTACAAAATTGGGGGAATTAAGTTTAGTGGTGGGTCCTTTCAGACAATATCTTACTATGTCATAGGTATGTGTGACATGTTTAGCAATTTTGTGTGAGCCCAGCCATATTGTCCCTTTCAATCCAGGAATCCCAATTTCAGACACCCACTTTCCCCATTTTTTTCATTTTAAATTTGTAGCAATTTTGTCCATGAGCTTCAACTTTCATCTAGGGAAGAGCAAGTATGGTGCCCTTGGAGCCTCACAGGGGTTTCTCCATATTTTGTGGTGTAATGCAAGCATTGTGTAGTGAAATGTCTCGAATAAAATGTTGGAAGCGACAATAGTGAAATATCCACTCATTTGTGTCACGAATCTATGGTGAGTTAGCAACTTCATAGGACTAGAAAGAAAGAAAGTAAGTAATTTTAACGTCCACGAGGCTAAAAATAGCCTATGGGACAAATTTCTTCTCCATATGGCTCTTGTAATCAACGTTTTTCCTGTAGAATTTTCCAATAAATACTCCCAGCTTCTCAACAAACTCTTCGTTAAATAGATTATCCCAAGATCTAGCTTCCAGAATACCTGCATAATTTTCCCTGTTGTCTTTGAAGGCCTCGCATTCTAAAATGAAATGTTTTTATGTTTCCACTTTTCTGAAAGAGCCAAAAATACATACTCTTTCCTCCCACATTTCTTTTGGCCTTTTCCAGCGCCCTGTTTCACAACGGAGTTGATGAAAATTAGTCCTTAATTGAGCAATAAGAATTTTATATCTCCAAGAAATATTGGCACCTATGTACGCTTTTTGCTGATGGTTATGAGTGGGGTTAAACTATTCAATGTAGTACTTCTTATTTCTCCCTAACTCTTTCTCCCAGGTACATTTTTGTAACTTATCCATAACAAAAGTTTTTATCTCTTTACTATTTGTAGGACACATACTCAAGCAAATACCCCATTACTAAACCATTTGATATTTTGCCGCATCCAAGTCTTCTTTCTTTTGCACAATCTGTTATTAAACACAGCCTTAGGTAATCTACCCTCTTCCATTGCTCAATTTTTTTCAAATATCTTATGACTTGCACCATAGCAATTGCTTCAATAGGAGCAGCCCATGTTTCACTTAACAAGATAGCATAAAAAACTGCACTTTTAATTTTGAATTTGTTTGTAATCAAACGCTTCAATATTTTCTCAATTTTATCTCTTTAGAGTAGTCAAACCGCTTATTACTACTGCAATGACACGTGTTATGACATAATGTTGTTTTGGTAGCATTTTTTACCATGCGGCAATGAAAAATTAGTTATACCTACTGAAGATAGAGTATATTGTAATCAATTTGGGTCAAAATGTTTTGACGTTTAATTATTTTGCAAATTTTTAAAATCTATTTACAAAATTTAATAAAGTTTTGGTCAAATTATATATTAAATTTATTTTTTTAGAAATTGAAAATTAATTTTTGAATTTTTAAAATTTGAATATCTAATTTTTTATTGGTGGATGACTAATTTTACTTGGTTTAAAATCAATTTTTCAAAATTAAAATTTGTTTTATAAAAATAAAAATAAAAACAATCCTCATAAATTAATTATTATTATATATAGAAAGAGATTTTTCCATAATTAATATTTTTTTTTTCCATTCATTATCATACTTATTTTTAACAATAAGTATTTTCCATAATTAATATTTTCTTTCCATTCATTATCATACTTATTTTTAACAATAAATATTTATTAACCTATAATCATTCTTTGCTTACTTTTTATTAATTGTTGTATTCTTTCTATAACAAAGGTTTTTTTTAAATAAAAATAATTAATATATGATTTTTTCCATAATTAATATTTTGTTTCATTCCTTACTTATTTTTTAACTAATAATCATTCATGGCTTGCTTTTTATTATTTATATATTCTTTCTAATAACAATGTTTTTTTCACCTTTTCCCATTAATATTTTATTAATCATAATATGTTTTTTTATAATAGTTTTTAAGCTGTTGTGGTTGTTAATTGAAGAAGAGTGAATCTGATTATCCATAATGCTTAAATTATGCACTTAAGTTAACGAAAGTATATGGTCACATTCATTAATCATAATATTTTTTTGATAGTTTTATTATTCAATTTTTGCCGACCATTTTTTCATAAAACCATGTTATCATGTATCAATAAATTATCAACAATTTGATTTTCTTCTACCAAGGTTGTGGTGTTTAAATCATGCACTTAATATAACTAAACCAGCCTAGATCCATCTTAACTACTGATCTATCAAGCGCCGAGAGGGATCAAATCTATCAAGGTGAAAACCTCTTTTTTGAATGGAAAACTTGAGAAAAGGTTTGCATCTCGAGAGATTTTATCCCTCTCAGCGCTTGATAGATCCGTAGTTAAGATGGATCTAAGCTGGTTTGAGTCATGTGCAACCAAGGAAAATCTATCGATAATATGAGGAATATATGATTAATTTTATCAATAATATATAAATACATCTAATATTAATATAACCATTTTAAATATACTAAATATGTTTGAGATTTATCGATTCTTTTTAATTTTAAATTTTTTTTGTTACCTCAGTTTGTTGAGATGATAAATATTGTAACATAACTTTAATGATGAAAAATGATGAAATCAAATTTTTGAATGTAAAGTGACAATGTAATAATATTGAATGATAGAAAATGTGAATAATAAGAATGTAGTCAATTACAAATAGTCTTCATTGTGATCAATCTCAAACTATTTTCTTCTACTATTCTTATTGTCACCCTTGTTAGTTTTGCATCTTTCCATATCCATTAAATATGAAAAAGGCAGTAGAAATCATAAATCATAGCTCGAGTTATTGTAGTAAACATCATACCTTGTCTCTCTTGCTCTCCAATATTATTATGTTTAATTACTATAACAAAAAAATCGTTCTACATTGTCAATAATTTTATGTGCTTACACTAAAATCAATGTGCACTATTAATCCATTGACTTTAAAACTAATGTACCATCATACATCCAAGTACATCAAATCAGAAATCAAAATATACACTGAAATCAATGCATCTAATGCAAGAAATCAAATAAGATTAGAAAACAACATCTGCACATAAATCAATGCATCTAATGCAAGTAATCAAATTGGATTAAAAATCAACATCTACACTCAAATCAATGCATCTAGTGCAAGTAATAAAATAGGATTAGAAACCAACATATACACTAAAATCAATGCATCTAGTGCAAGAAATCAAATAGGATTATAAATCACCATCTAAACTAAAATGAATGCATTTAGTGCAAGCAATCAAATAGGATTAGAAATCATTTATATTGAAATAAATGCATATAATGTGAGAAATCAAATATAATTATAAATCAACATCTACATTAAAATTAATGCATCTAGTGCAAGCAATCAAATAGGATTAGAAATCACCATCTACACGAAAATCAATGAATTTAGTTCAAGAAATGAAATAGAATTAGAAATCATCTACATTGAAATCAATGCATCTAGTGCAAGTAATCAAATATCATTAGAAATCAAAATCTACACTAAAATCAATGCATCTAGTGCAAGCAATCAAATAGGATTAGAAATCACCATCTACACTGAAATCAATGCATCTATTGTAAGAAATATTATTCCCCCTCTCCCCCCTCCATATATATCTATATGTCCCTCCATCTCTCCTTCTTTGTCTCTTTATCTCACCCCCACAAACACACACACACACTCACTCCATATTTATCAATCTCTTGGTCCCTCCCTCCCTGTCTCCATCTATCTCTTATTTCTGTTCACCTTCCATCTATATCTCTATCTCCCTTTGTCTCTCTATATCAACCCAAAAATATACACTCTCTTTCTCCAACCTATCTATCTATCACTCCCTCTTCCTCTCCCTCCCTCCCTCTCTCTTACCCTTCCCTCCCTCTCCCACGCTTCTATCTCATTTCCCTCCTACTATCCTCTCTCACTCTCCCTCCATCTTCCTTATCACTCTCTCTCTCTCTCTCTCTCTCTCTCTCTCTCCAAATTTCACTCTTTGTGTCTTTCTTCTTACCTCCCTCTCTCCCCCCCTCCATCTCCATATCTATTTCCATACCTCTCTCCACTCTTTCCCCACCTCTCTCCACTCTTTCTCTTCCTCTCTCTCTCTCTCTCTATCCAACTTTCACTCTATGTCTTTCTTCTTATCTCCCTCTCTCCATCTCCATCTCTCTTTCCCTACCTCTCTCCATTCTCTCTCTCTCTCTCTCTCTCTCTCTCTCTCTCCCCCCACCTTCTAACTTTGTCACTATATGCCTCTCTCTCTCTCCATCTCTTCTTCTTTGTCTCATTATCTCACCCCCAAACATACACACTCTCTCTCCATATCTCCCTTGTCACTCCCTCTCTCTCTCCACTTGTTACTCTATATGTCTTTCTTCTTCCCTCCCTCTCTTCCCATCTAGCTCCATATCTCTATCCATCCCCCTCCCCCTCCAACTCCATGTCTCTATCCCTCTGTCTCTCCCCATCCAGCTCCATCTCTCTATCCTTCCCTCTCTCCCCCTTTGTGTCCATCTCTCTATCCCTCCCTCTCTCCTCCTCTCTCTCAAGTCCCCTCTCTTTTCCTTCCTCTCTCTCCCTTTCTCACCTACCTCCCTCTCTCTTCCCCCATTACTCGCACTCTCTCTCTCTCTCATTTCCCCTAAAATCCTCTATATTCCCCATCACTCTCTTCCTCTCTCTCCCTTTCTCGCCTCCCTCCCTCTATATTCAGCCCCCCTCCCCTCCCTTTACCTTAGCTTTCTCTCTCTGCCCTCAAATCCTCTCTCTTCCCCCATCACTCTATCTCTCTCTCCAACTATGTTACTATATCACTCCCTTTCTTCTTCTCTCTCCCTCTCTCCCCCCTTATCTTCGTCACTCTGTCTATGTCTCTTTATCTCACCCTAAAGATGCACTCTCTCCCTTAATCTCTCCCTTGTCACTCCCTCTCTCTCCACTTCTCACTCTCTATGTCTTTCTTCTTCTCCCCCCCTCCAACTCCGTCTCTCTATCCCTCCCTCTCTCCTCCTCTCATCCTTCCTCGCTCTCCCTTTCTCTCCTACCTCCCTCTCTCTTCATATATCTCTATCTCTCTCTATCTCTACCCTCCAATCCTTTCTCCTTCTCCCTCCCTCTCTCCTTCTCTCTCTCCAACCCCCATCTTTATGTGTCCCTCTCCCTCTCTTACCCTTCTCTACCTCTCTCTCTCATCTCCCTCTCTCTCTCTTCACTCCTCCTCTCCCCTCATCTCTCACTTGTCACTCCCTCTATTTCTCCACCTCTATCATATGTCTTTGTTCTTCCCTCCCATACATATCTAGAGTTAGTATATATATATATATATATATATATATATATATATATATATATATATATATAACAAATTTAATATTGTATTAATATAAAGTTTTTTTTTTTGTAAATTTCGTAGGACCTTTCTATTTTCTATTTTGTAAAGAGCAAGTTGCTATACAATATATGCAAAGTTGGGTAGCCTCAACCTGCCCGAAGGAAACCAAGTCTGTTGGCCACCTGAGAGAGTTAAAAGCCAACCAAAATTGGTATTGTTTCTTCCTTCGACTTACTTCTAGTAATCTGTTACTATGTCCAAAAAAACTACATATAAAACATATAGTAAGCCTAATATCTAAACACATACAAAATAAAGCTTGCAAGGGAAATTAGCCATCTGATGAATCAATCGGTGCAGGGTCTTTCGCTGTAGACCCTGGCATCTCAGCTTGTTGCAGGTTTTGCAGTTGTTGCTCCATCCGTACTAATCTAGCATTGGTTTGGATTTGCACCTTTGTCATCTCCCTCATGTCTTGTTTCATCTGCTGAAGTTCAAACAGTAGAGAAGAGTTGAGGCACTGGTCCTGGGTGCTCATCAGTGCTTTTGCAAGCATGCATTTAATCTTCCAGTATGTTTTAACATATTGTTGAAACAGAGAGACTCTCCCTCGTGTATTGCCTGGGTCATAGAGGAAGTCTATTCCAACCTGAGTGTCATCCCCTTCATCATTAGTTTCCTTCTCCCATCCTTTAATAGTATTCTGAATAAATGCTGGGATACCAGTGTCATAACTGTTTGATAAACTTTCCAGAGTCTGCTGGTTGGTTTTTCGTTCTTGTTTACTAGTTTTTGCAACTTGGCTTATAGGGATTTTTCTTCCCTTTCATTTTGTCATTGCAGCCTGAGTATCTTTGTTCCTGCTATGAGCTGAAAGAGACCCTGTATATGGAATAGTAGCAATTAAGTAAATCACAAAATCAGAATGCCTGTCTTTCCTTCCTTGCTCCCGATGTAAATTACAATAGTGAGCTGCGTCGGCAGACAGAGACGCACAACAGGGAACATAATGAGATTGAGCATAATGAAGGAAGCAGAGAACAACAAAGTTTAAGTTTTGAGGCAAGAACCAATAAAATAACCTGACCACAACTTCAGAAAGCCTCATGGGGAGTTGGATAAAATCGAGAACCCTGGAGACTGCCTTATAACCCTGGAAGGAGCCAGACGCATACTTCACACACTTGACGAAATGACAGAATAAGAATTCTGTCCCACCATAATTCAGAACAACGAAATACTTAACCCAGAAACAGTTTGGGGTAATAACATTATAGCTAAAATCCCAAAACCGGGGAATAAACGAATAATACCGACCAAAATAAAAGATAGTAGGAGCCAGAGTATCAGATTCAACCATATTGAAACAATAGAAACCCAACATGAGAATCGATATTAAACACAGACCAAAGTGGAAAGGAGGCGGAAGCCAATCATCAAAGTTCCAAGCCAATAACATATTAAAGATATGCCAGAGAGAGTATAAGCAGACTAAGATGCACCTGAGAGAATATAAGCAGACTAAGATTCCCCAACAACCAGTATTAGCCACATGTATACTCATATTTAGAAAATAAGCAAGATTTGTAGATATCTCATGCATGCTCAAAAGAGGGCTTGTAGTAAGGCTGCATGCAATAAAAGGAAACCATAATTGTAACCCCTGGCAATCAGAATCAAGACTTCTAAAGCAAGGCTGAACATGAAAATGAATGACGGCTATCATGACATGCAGGTTGAAAAAACAAAATGGAGAACTGAACAGTGAACATCAGGAACAACGCTGAACATTGGAGCTAAAGACAAAGCCATAATAAAAGAAACCAGAACATACCCTATTAGAGAACCCAGCCCGACCTTCCTCGTTCGCCTCCTTGACGGGGAACAAAACCTTTCTCATGTACGTCGAGCAATAGACTTACAAACATACCCGGACAAGGATAATACCTTCTTACCTTGCCGCCGAAACAGAGCCAGACTGTCACGCAAGTTGGTGCATTAATGAAAATGCATTGGGAGGATGGGTATGCTTCGTGCAAACCCTACAACATGCATCACCATTAAACTGCCTTAATTAGCCCCTGACATGCCTTACAAGTGGCATCGTCCTCCTCTCGATCTGCCACCCCAGTCGGGGCTATATTAATATAAAGTTATTGGACAGGCTGCTTTCGTGATACCCTTCAGGTATTCAAGGCAGTTGAGACTACTTTTCTCCTTAGAATAGAAGGATAATTGGAGTTGATCAGAAATGCTATGCATATGCTATGTGACTATCTATTCATAACAGAAAGTTCGATTATATATATATATATATATATATATATATATATATATTTTGGAAAAATTAATATAAAGTTATGAAATTTAATAATTTTAATATTATAATTTATTAATATCAATATTATATTTAGTAATAATAATAGCAATACTAATATTAATATTTTAATGTTAATGTTAGGGTTAATAATGTTTTTTTTTTGCATGGTACTATTATTAATTTGGTCAATGGTATTTGGTCCATAGGCTTCAAATATAATTAGATGTTGATTTCTACTCCTATTTGATATATTTTTATTTAGTTACCTTACATTTTTATACCTCTTTTATAAATATGGTATTTGGCCCATGGTATTCAGCCCATGGTATTAATAATAATGTGTCCCATGGTATTCAGCCCATGGTATTAATAATAATGTGTCCCATGGTATTCAGCCCATAGGCTTCACCTAAAAAAAAAAAAAAAATTGAGTTTTTGTAAATATAAAGAAGTTTATGGAGTAAATATAAAATTAGGTTTTATTTATTTACCATACCTCTAGTTTATTTATATTTTTATTTATTTACCATGAGTAAGTATAAACACAGGTTTTATTTATTTACCATACCTCTAGTTTTTTTATATTTTTATTGATTTACCATATCTTTTTTTTGAGTGTTCGTAAAACTCTTCATATTTTAAATTTATATTGTTTAAATTTATTTTTAATTGTTTATTTATATGGTTATGTAAGTTATTTTTAAAGCCGACGTTATTTATATTTTATTATATATATATATATATATATATATATATATATATTGGCTTCCGACATACTTACACATCTAGGTCATATTGTATTATTTCTAATAATAACAATGTTTTTCCACCTTTTCCCATTAATATTTTATTAATCATAATATGTTTTTTACCTACCTAGATCCATCTTAACTCCGGATCTATCAAGCGCGGAGAGGGATCAAATCTCTCTAGGTGCAAACCTCTTTTCTGAGTGCAAAAATTGAGGAAAGGTTTGCACCCAGAGAGTTGATCCCTCTCGGCGCTTGATAGATCTAGAGTTAAGATGGATCTAGGCTGGTTTCAGTCATGTGCGGCCAAGGAAATCTATCGATAATATGAGGAACATATGATTAATTTTATCAATAATATGTAAATACATCTAATATTAATATAACCATTTTAAATATGCTAAATATGTCTGAGATTTATGGATTCATTTTAATTTTAAATTCGCTTATTTAATTAATGATGAAAAATGATAAAATAAAATTTTTGAATGCAAAGAGACAATGTAATAATATTGAGTGATAGAAAATGTGAATAATAAGAATGTAGTAAATTACAAATAGCCTTCATTGTGATCAATCTCAAACTATTTTCTTCTATTATTCTTATTGTCACCCTTGTTAGTTTTGTCATCTTTTCATATCGATTATATGAAAAAGACAGTTGAAATCATAAATATTTAGCTCGAGCTGTTGTATTAAACATCATACCTTGTCTCTCTTTCTCTCCAATATTATTAGGTTTAATTAAGTTATAACACAAAAATAAATCTACATTGTCAATAATTTTTTGTGCTTACACTGAAATCAATGCACACTATTAATCCAATGGCTTTAAAATTAATGTACCATCATACATCTAATTACATAAAATCAAGAATCAACATATGCACTAAAATCAATGTATCTAATGCAAAAAATAAAATAATATTAGAAAACAACATCTACACTAAAATCAATGCATCTAATGCAAGTAATCAAATGGGATTAGAAATCAACATCTACCCTCAAATCAATGCATCTAGTGCAAGTAAGCAAATAGGATTAGAAACCAACATATACACTAAAATAAATGCATCTAGTGTAAACAATAAAATAGGATTATAAACCACCATCTACACTGAAATCAATGCATTCAGTGCAAGCAAACAAATAGGATTATAAATCTTATATATTGAAATCAATGCATCTAGTGTAAGAAATAAAATATAATTAGAATTTAACATCTAGATTGAAATTAATGCATCTAGTGCAAGCAATCAAATAAGATTAGAAATCATCATCTACACCGAAATCAATGCATTTAGTGCAAGTAATCAAATAGGATTAGAAATTGTCTACATTGAAATCAATGTCTCTAGTGCAAGTAATCAAATATCATTAGAAATCAAAATCTACACTAAAATAAATGCATCTAGTTCAAGCAATCAAATAGGATTATAAATCACCATCTACATTGCAATCAATGCATCTATTGCAATAAATATTATTCTCTCTCTCCCCCCTCAATATATATCTATATGTTCCTCCATATATAACAATGTTACCGATGAAATAGGTAACCTGACCTCAAAACGGGAACTCTAGCCCAAAAACGCTCAAAAAACATGAAAAAACACCCCCAAAAAAAAATGTGTCTTCCAGAACGCACTTGTTTTTTTTCGAAGGTCAAATTTCAACATTTTCTAAAATTATGCTAAAAACAAAATTGTTTGTTGAAAAAAGGATTGAAAAAACACCCCCCAAAAAAAGTGTGTCTTCCAGAACGCACTTGTTTTTTTTTAAGGTCAAATTTCAACATTTTCTAAAAGTATGCTAAAAACAAAATTGTTTGTTGCAAAAAGATTGAAAAAACACCCTCAAAACAAAACCAGTTGATGCTGGAATAACAAAAAAAAAAATTTGTGTCATAATTTTGACACTTGTGACAATGGAATTAAAGACAACATATTAGGACATTTTTTAAAATCGTAAATTCCTAAAATTTTTGATAGATGATGTTAAAGATAAACAAATACATGTCTGGAGGGCTTATAATTTTGAACAATTTTCATCCATGTTGTTAAACATAAAATATCTTGACTTTAAACAACCCCAAATTTGTAATTATTTTCAACCATAACCTTAAAGATAAAGGTAAATCTAAAGTTTTTCAATCTTAAGTGTTCAACATACTTGAACAATGAAATTATGGAGAAAATATAAGACTTAACAATTTAAAACAGAAACAAGTAAGAGTAATTTTGATTTTAAAGAATAAAAACTTATCTTTTTTCAAATCTTAGAATAAGACAAATTTAAATATAATTTCAACCAAAACCTAAAAATCAAGCATCAAAACAAAGTGTTATGTTTCAATGACGCATATAATTATTAAAACTTTTAAAAGTATCTTATACCAAATGGTAACAATACATAATATCATGGTAATATCATTGCATAATCTAAAAATTCATCATTAGTTTCTATTTTCTATTTTACTTATAATTAAAATATCAACATTGGTACATTGAATATAACATAAATTATTTTTGTAATTCATTGTTACATTGTCGATATTCTAAAAAAATGAATTCTTCATAATTAAAACGTATAATCCAACAAACATAGAAATGTCTTAGAACTTCATGAAAAATGAGATGGAAGTCAAAATTTTTATTTCAAGTTACCATGCAAACATCAATTACAGAAAAGTGTCTTAGATAGTTATTCAAAATCGGCCATAGGTTCTGGCACACCATCATAATCTACATCTTCAGATGAATGGCTCGATGTAGATGAAGATGATCCATATTCTTCTCTTTCATCAACTAGTGCTCCATATGAGTCAACATGCATGCCCACCATTTCAGAGTTCAAAAGTCTTGTAGATCTACGTCTACATTCTGCAGAGTCCCATTTCAACAGTAATTGTTCTGGTAGCAATTTCTTCAAAATATTTATGGTCTGCAACCGAAGAGTTCCTCTTTTTGTCAAATTGAAGTCATACACAAGTATGTCAACATCCTCCAATTTTAATACATCTGTGCGGCGACGATTTATATTTGCGCCCTTTCTTTTTCTCTTTCTGCTAATTCTTTTTTCCACTACCATCTCTGGCTTGTACACACCATTGAAAGGGTGGGTACTTGTGGCATACCAATGTACATCAACAGCTGTAATCTCTTCATTTTTATTAATGACCTTTATAACCTTGGCAATCGAGAATGGATAGCCAAGTGGATATTCATCTGCTAAGACTGCTATCATGAAACCCTCCTTAAGATCCTGCACAGAACCCCTGTAAAGGTCTTCCATGGCTTCACGTTGTGCACGTGATCTTCTAGAACCAATATAGATTTCTCTTTCCTCTACCTATGGGAAATTAATAATATCTTGAGGCTGTTGTTGTTCAACATTGTGTGTTTCTTGATGTTCATGTTCATTTGGCATATTTTGTGGCAAAAAAAAGGAGTCTTCAAAAGTGTATCCTCATTTACTAATCTTGAAATCATATCACTTTGATTACTGAAAAAATACTCCCACTAAACTGAATCAGCAACATCGAAGTATTCATATGTATCTCTAATACATCGTTTAATTTCCTCTAGACATTCAAAATAATTTATCTCTCTCTTCTGCCTTCGTGCATTATGGAGTTCGGAAACTGACTGTAATAACAATATCTTTGATGAAAACATTGGATGCTCTGGAATGAACTTCAAAAATGCTAAACCTGATGATGGTCCCCATTCTTCAATAGTTGAATACTTCTTGCCCCATATAAGTGTTATCCCATCAATTTTTTTGATACGAAATTGATGTTGGAAGCTAATGTCGTTAAGTTTTTCAATGCATTTCTCCTCACCATGTGATCCAAAAATAAACCTTCGCATGTCAATAGTTTCTTCCAACACATGAAAAACAGGCTCTGGAATGTATGATTTCTTAATACATTCAATTAATGATGGCAGGCTCCCAACACCTTTCCTCCTCAATGTTACTGAAAAACGATTGAACATTTGATCAATATGATCATGAGTATGCCCAACAAGAAGGAAACCAACCTTTATCTTTTTAAAAATCCCCAATTCAACAAGCATGTTTAGATACCCAAAAAGAACTTGATTTTTGTTCTCACGGCTTGTGTTGTCTAATTGTGAATACAAAACTTCAGGAAGAATCCCAGACCAATGAGTAACCACATCATGGATTATAGTTATGGTCAGATTTGCATCATTGTGAATATTTGGAGTTGTGAAGAAAACTCTTGGAAGCATATTCTCATTAAATACCATACAACCAACCAAGTGAAACTGAATGAAATTTTCCTCTTGTAATTTTTTTGGCGTGCGTACAAAATGTGGAAGAAGTGTTTTCTTTTGGTCCATACCATCAATTATCAATCCCAGATATTTATTGAGATGATCATAACACTTCTTTCGATGTTTATACAACTTTTGTCTTTCACTTGTTTGCTGATTGCGATGGTCTTGAAGTTCTTTGACAACGGAATCTGTACATAAAATAAAAGAAACATATGAATAAATATATTTTCATAGTTGATAAGTATCAAATTTTAAAAAAAAATGTTTTGAACACATACCTCTTTCTACCCCTTGACATTTATCTCTTTTTGCTTTAAGAGAAGCACATGTGTTGCAAATCCCCATCCTTGTCTTCTTAGGAATACGAACATTGTTGAATTCAATTTTCCATATCCTTGTAAAATAAGAATATGTAATAAAATTACCAATTCCTTCAACAGCTTCTGCATAATCTTTGTATAACATGAATATTTCTCGTCTCGAGAAATTATCTAGAATATGTATTGTGTCTTTATTTGGCATACACTCTCCATGATTTGAAAAGAATTCTTTCATCCATGTCTTAGCAGTATTTGCAAACGGCCCCACCTCCTGTTTATGACGTGCTTCTGAATAATATGTGGGATCCTTTTCCAATCTATCCTGGATTCTTGACAAACGACAATTACCAATTGAATACAACATTTTGAACGCCTTTTTGCAAAGCAATACATTCCCAATATGATAATCATAACCTGATAGTGTAGATTGCATGCAACCCACTAAATATGAATTTTGCATGCTTTTATTCATTGACATATATGTTTCCCTTTTCTGCAAAGCAAAGTTGAAATCCATATTTTTCAAGCAATCCCTTCGACAACATGCACTTGAAATCAAATGAACGACAGAACTTTTTGTCGTGAGATATTTTGTCCTCGCCCTTGTATAACTGGAATGCCTTGGATTGATATGAAAAGGTCTACTCCTACTCCTAGTTGCAATATTTGCTTGCAACGGATTCATCATTCCATCATCCTTTGTAAAAGTAGTTTCATCACCATTAGAAGGAATATTATCCCCACTATCATCATCCTCAACATAGTTAAGAAATTCATCAACATCATTGCGTGGAAAATTTTCTTTACCATCATCAATTGAAGAAAACATTTCACAAGAATCATCGACACTTTTGTAACCCTGACTCAAAAGAAATTCTTCACCATCTTGACCCATGCTTTCAAATTCTTCCATGGGAGGATTCAATTCTTCATCACCATGAGTGTCTTTGAAATGGTCACTTGGAGAAAATGCAATATTCAGATCTGTGTCTTTAAAATTATCATTTGCAAGAAACTCTTCATCCTCCCCTTCTTTAGTGGCGCTCTCATAATCCTTGGGATTAGGCATAAGTGGAAGCTTTGAATTTGTATTCACTAGAATTTCTTCACCCTTCCCCTCCCCTTCCTCACTAAAGCTCTCATAGTCCTTAGGATTGGGAATAAATGAATGCCTTGAATCTATATTTATTGGAAATTCTTCATCCCCCCCTTCATCAGTGGTTAAATTATAATCGTTATGATTAGGATGAAGTGAAAATTTTATCTTTGGAAATTCATCCCCATCTTCATCAGTGGTGCTGGCATAATCCTTAGGATTAGGACGAAGTGGATATTTTGACGCTGCAAATTCTTCATTCCCCTCTTCCTCAGTGGTGCTGACATAATCCTTAGGATTAAGACGAAGTGCATATTTTGACTTTGCAAATTCTTCATTCCCCTCTTCATCTGTGGTGCTGACATAAACCTTAGGATTAAGACGAAGTGGAAATTCTGACTCTGGAATTTTTTCGTCCCCCTCTTCATCAATGGTGCTTGCATAATCCTTAGGATTAGGACGGAGTGGAAATTTTGACGCTGTAAATTTTTCATTTCCTTCTTCATCAGTGGTGTTGGCATAATCCTTAGGATTGGGACGAAGTGGATGTTTTGACTCTGAAACATTATCATTCCCCTCTTCATCAGTGGTGCTCGAATAATCCTTACGATTAGGACGAATTTGATATTTTGACTCTGGAAATTTTACATCCCCCTTTTCATCAGTGCTGCTAGCATACTCCTTAGGATTACGACAGAGTGGATATTTTGACTCTACAGATTCTTCATTCCCCTCTTCATTTGTTGTTCTCATATAATCCTTAGGATTAAGTTGAAGTGGATATTCTTCATCTCCCTCTTCATCAATGGTGTCCTCATAATCCTTGGGATTAGGACGAAGTGAAACTTTTGACTCTGCAATTTCTTCATCATGCCCTTCATCACTATTGCTTTCATAATCCTTAGGATTAAGAGTAAGTGGTATAACTGGCGCTCGATTTTTTGACTCTCTATTCATGGTGAATGAACTCTCGTTATATTCATCACTCTGAATAGAGTTGTTGCGTGACGAAGATGTTGATGTTCTAGAAAGAAAAACTTCATTATCAGAAGAAACCATGGCTTCCAACAAGAATAGGTTGAATGATACAAATTCCTCTCCCACTTACAATATATAGCTTAAAGACTGAAAATTTCCCTCCAAATTTTCCCTCCAAAAAAATTCGCGAAAAAATTTCCCTCCAAAATTTCCCTCTAAAAAAATTCACGAAAAACTTTAACTATTTTAACTATAATGACTACATGTAAATATTTTAAATTTTTATTTTAAACTTACGTTATATTCATTTAAAATATATTTCAATTTTTTTTTTAAATATTCCTTTCATGCATGTCTTCGAAACTAAAATAATTTTCTTATTTGAATAGTTTAATATTGACTACATGTAAATATTTACAAAAATAACATGATGTAAATATTAACTATTTAAACTATAATTAACTACATGTACATATTTTAGATTTTAAAATTTAATCACATGATTTTAAACATTGATTACATATAAATATTAACTATGATGACTAAATACAAATATTAACTATTTTATCTATAATATTAAATATAATTAACTACATGTAAGTATTTCATATTTTAATTTTTAATCTGAGATTATATTTGAATTATTCAATAAATATTAAATAAAATATTAATTATGATAACTACATGCAAATAATAAGTAGTTTAACTATAGTATGAACTATAATAAATTAAATGTAACATTCAGTACATGTAAATATTAATTATGATAACCACATGCAAATAATAAGTAGTTTAACTATAGTATGAACTATAATAAATTAAATGTAAATATTTGAAATTTGAAATTTTAATCCCACATTCATTAAACAGTAAATCAATCAGACAATATACGATATTTAAAAGGAATAATTGTTTCTATTCATCACATCACATCAAGTTTTCTGGTATTTGTTAGAGCAAATTTCTGGAGATGTTGCGTTGGCATTGGTAACTTCGTGGAGGCATTGCATTGGCATTGGAAGCTTTGTGTCGCTATTGGTAATTTTGTGGAGGTGTTGCATTGGCATTGGTATCTTCGTGAAGGCATTGCATTGGCATTGGAGGCATTGTGTTACTATTCGTAATTGTGTGAAGGCGTTGTGTTGGCATTGGTGACAGCAGCTTCTTGCATTTCAAAGGTTAGTTTTCCTTCTATTCTGTCAATTTAGAGATGATTTTGGGAAAATCTGTTTTTCTATAGTTTTTTGTGTTCAAAAACTACTTTTTTAAGGTTTTTAGGTTCAAAAACCTTGATTTTTTAATATTTTTTTAGTGAAGAAAATGCAAAAAAAACTGAATTTTTTAGGGTTTTAAGAACAAAAATTTAGATTTTCTTTCTTTTTTAAGACTTATAGGTTCATTTACACATAAAAATCCATAAAACGACCATGCACATAAAAAAAAAAGTGGCCTTATTACATTTTTTATTTGTATTTTTTTTATCATAAATATATGAATGATTTCATTATTTAAAAATTTTGTTTATGTGAGAATTTTTTATTTTATATTTTATTTTATTTTATTTTTTTAATTTTAGATCTTTGTTTTATTTTTTTAATTTTAAATCTTTAATTTTTTTTTCCTTTATTGTTTTGTTATATACATACATATATATTTTTTAATTGTATTGTGATATATATATGTATATATATTTTTAATATAATTAAAATCTTAAAACAAATGTTTTTTTTTATATTTTATTATATTGTTTTGTTTTTTTTTAAATTATATGTTTAAATTGTAAAATTTAAAAAAAAATATGTATTTTTGTTGTTTATTATATTGTTTTGTTTTTTTTTTTAAATTATATGTTTAAATTGTAAATTTTTAAAAAAAAATTTCAAAAAAATTATGTATTTTTCTAATTTATTATATTGTTTTATTTTTATTTTTAAATTATAGGTTTATATTGTTAAATTTAAAAAAAAAAAATATATATATATATATATATATATATATTTTTGTTTATTTAAGATTATTTTGCCTCCGGCGCCCCCAGCTAGTAGGGCCCCGATTCGTCGAGCCCACTTAGTTAGGCCCCGCGGGGCCCCGCCGGGCGGCGCCCGCGGGGCGGCCAACCCGCCTCCGAGGCGCCCCCATCGGCTAGGGCGGAATTCAGGAATCGACCCTCGGCCCGACTATAGTGTAAAGGGGTCGTCGACATGGTGCCGGCGGCCCCGGCGGCGCCCGGCGGGCGGGGCTCCGCTCGAGCCCCACCTTGGATTAGACGGGCCCACCGAGGGCGGCCACGGGGGTGGCCCCGGCCCGCCTCCGGGCTGACCTCTTGGATTGAAACGCAGAACCTGAAAAAATGGCCTTACTTGAAGCCTCCCGGCATGGCAGGCGGGGAGCTCGCTCGAGCTTGCCGTTCAGGCGCGGGCGGCGAGAGCGACGCCACGGGGAAGCCGCCACCGAGGCCCCCATCGGCGAGGCGTTCCCGGAGATCGGCCCTCGGCGCGATGGGGGCAGTGTGGCACACCCCGTGCCGGCGCCCCGCCTCAACCTTTTTAAGGTTTTATAAATTTTTTTTTTTTTAAATTTGATAATATTTCGTTTTTAATTGTTTTTTTTTTATTTTTATTTTTTAATTTTATAATGTTGTGTTTTTAAATTTTTTTTTTTAATTGTTTGTTTTTAATTTTGGTTTTTTTTTTTTATAATTTGGATTTTTAATTTTTTTTAATAATTTTTTTTTTTTTTTTTTTAATGATTTGTTTTAAGAACACATTTTATAATTTTGATTTTTTTTAATTTTATTTTGTTTTTTAAATTTTTTTTTTAAATAATTTTTTTTAATAAAACAATCATAGAAACATTGTTATATATAAATATAAAAAAAATTTGTTATATAATGTAATAAAAACATTATTAAATAATAAATGTTAATAATTTAAAATATAACAAATATATATATAAAAAAATACAATGTAATAAATTTACAAAAAAACCATTTGTTTTAGTATAACAATAAAAATTAATTAAAAAAATATATATATAACAATAGAATTAAAAAAAATAACATTATATAACATTATAATATTTGTTATAAATAGTTAATAACTTTTTTTTTTTTTTTTTTTTTTTTTTAATATTAAACACAAGTTTGAAGTTTCAAAATACTAGTTTATTTTTTAAGTTTAATTTTAATGCTTTAATTTCAAACTATTTAGTTTTAGAAATACATTTTTTTTATTAAATTTATTTTATTCGCAATATTTTTCCATTAACTAATATATATATATATATATTTTTATCAGGAAAATGGCATCAAAAAATATTTTTGTGAATGTTTCTGCACCTAGGGCAGCAGCTCCCAAATCTACGGTAGTAGCTCCCGAATCTACAGCTGTAGCTCGACGCACTATGGATACAACTCCCAAATCTAAAGTTGCAGCTGAACGCACTATGGACACTATTGGACGCAATAAGGATATTGTTGCACACACTAATAAAAGTCAAGCAAGTGGGGCACCAGGTTCATTAAAGGTTGTTTCTGATTGGAAGAACGCCAAGGAAATAGATAAAACCAATTTCTCATGGTATCTTGAAGACAATGAAACAGAGGTTGATATACACATCTATCTGATTTGTGGTATGATTGACTTAAATGAGCAATATGAGGTGATGGGCAGAGTACGAGACATATGTATGGTCCCGAATACAAACACTATTTATGTTCTTGTAAGGGAGGCTTAGAAACGTGAGAAGGTTAGATATCGTCGATCAATCGTCAAGTACGACACAGATGAAAAAACTTCAAAATTTTGAAGAAATAGCAAACAAAATTGCAAATAACATTGTAAGTGTGCTTATTTTTATTTCCTCTATGCATTATTATAAGGATGATTCAATTTTTTATAAATTATTGATCATTAACATGTTTTATTTTGTTTCATAGGATTTTGTTCCGAGTCTTTCAAACATGTTTGATGGTATTTATATGTTGGTGCTGTAGCTCTGGATCTTGGGAACTTTCCTGAGAACACATCAGAGAGGAAAGGAGATTGAAGCAAAGAGCAATAGCTCGTGAGACTGCAACAGTACAAAGAGGGGATCAACCAAGTGTCACTAAGGTGGGTCAATCTAGTAAACGTAAACATGTTTCTTTTGAAGGTGTCTAACATGAAACAGAAAATTACGATAGAATTAGTGAGGAGGAGATGAGAACTATTGTGCAAAACAAGAAAACAGATCAGACACCAAAAAGAAAAATTACCAAAGATCTCTCTCTTGTACCTCATGAAGGATAGCTTGTTTATAAAGAAACTGATATGTTATCCAATAAGGCTAGGAAATCAAATATTGGTGAACTTGTAAAGATTAAGTGAGCAACTTGATGAAGAACAAATTGAAAGCTCTTAGGGAAGCAGAGAAATCATAACACCAGGTGCTGAGTTAGAGGATGGCATTGTTAAAACAAAACAAAATGCTATTCGACAAGAGTTGAGGAAGAATAAAGTAATTCTTGGTGGCCAAACATTTGAACTTAATGTTAACCAATTTTATGGCTCGGATGTTATGGCTCAGATGAAGCGCAATCTCAATATCAAATTAGAAAGGCCCATCACCTACATGTACATAATGCGAAAACATTGTTCGGGTTCAATCCATATGCGCATGTGGTGGATTATGTGGTTCTTGTCGATCCATGTCAGGTTCCCAACAAACAAGCATTTGACAAGGCAAAATGTTTTGATTATAGATATTATGTAATTGGAGGAAACCATTCAATAGAGGCTAAAAGACAATTGATTGCAGAATATCCCAATAACCATCTTTTTCAAACAGTGAAATGCATCATTTACGTTCGCTTAACAGAAATGGAATCAAAGTTATTGGCATGGGATCATAATGCAGATAATGAGTACATAATGAAAATGAATTTCATTCAAATGGTCAGATTTATTCATAATGAATTCATAGAAAAATGTCGTGGGGATAAGACACAAGTTAGTGTAGCATTTCAAAAGGAATGTTTAATGGAAACAGGTTATCAAATTGCTGAAAATAAAACAAAAGATGGAAAATTGAATACAAATCTCTTCAGAGGCACAGATAACATTTTTCAGTTGGCATTTAGAACTGGGGAGGTATGGGAATTGATTGATGACATTTTTGATCGATGGGAGAATATTTCCATAAAAAATCAGAAATTTAAAAAGAGTAAACCCATAATATGTACCAACAGTAAGGGGGATCCTGAAATGAAGCAGCTTCCAGAGGATATGACTATTACACCTTGGAGAACAATGCAAGGTGTGAAGGATGATAAATTAGTCAAATCAGTATTAGCCCATGTGAAGTCGGGTGAATTATAAATGGAATAAATGCATGCAGAATTTCAAAAGTAAGTTTCTTGAATTATTTCTTTCATTATAATTTTCTTTTAAATAAAATGTAATGATGTTGGTAGAATTTGTTATACATGTCAATATATTAATGCTTTTAACTTGTTTTATTCAATCAGAAAATTTTTATGAAAATAAAAGAACACATGGTTAAAATGTTGAATGAAGACAGTTGGGATGATGTTGTACGCAACTACCCAGAAGCAAGTTCTACATCAACACTAAAAAAGTTTGATATTGCGTTCAATAAGGTATGTTGATTTATAAATTTATTTTATTCATATTTTAAAAGTTTTTTATTTTATTACTTATATATATATATATATATATATTTATTTCATTAAAGATGTCGAAGAAGGATGGAAATGGAGTACCAGATACTTTCAAAAGCTTTATTGAAAAAATCAAGATGGAGAACATGAGAAGGAAGCGTCTTATGAATGTTGAACTAGATCCTACTCTTAATCATTACATTTGGAATGGGCTCGACAATGTCCAATATCAAGTAATACAAGGTGACTGTGAAGACATTGCAACACTAATACCTAAAAGGGAGTATGGCCTAGTTATTGCAGATATTCCTCAAGGTTTGAATTTCCCAAACATTGAATATGATAGAGAACCATATACTTATCAAGCTTTTAATAAAGTGGTTACGGGTTTTCAAGAAGTGACAACATCACCACTTTGGCGATTTGTGACATTTCATTCGAGACACACAGTTTCCAATGTTATTAACAAGCACAAAGTGCAAGCAAACTCAAGGATGAAACTTACATGGTAATACTTTGAAATTGTATGTTTGATTACTCCTAAAAAATTTTATTCATGTAAAATTTAATTGAACTTTTACTGTGTTATGTTACAGGCATAAGTAAAATATTTTTTCTTCCGAAGATCAACCTATTATAAATGATTGTGAGTTCATCCATGTTGAATGTTGAACAAAAGAGGATAGCTATAAGCGTATTCTTATGAATCGAGTAGATGAGAAGAGTCATAGTCAAGTATTGGTTCATGATGCAATTGTAAAAAAACTAACATATGAGAATAAAGATGCAAAAGGAGATATAGTTAACATTTATCAAAAACCACAATCATTGATTAACTATCTTATAGATATATGTTTAAATGAAGGAGAATGGGTTTTGGATTTATTCTCAGGATTAGGTAATTTTTATTATACAAATTTAAATTTAAATATTTTATTTTTTACTTTTTATGTCTTCATACTATTTTTTCTACTTATTTATTTTGTGCTTTATGATTAGGTTCAACACTAGCATGTTGCCGACCAAAAGGAAGAAATTGCATTGTCATTGAGAAAGACACAGTGCAATGCAAATTTATTCAACAAAGAATTAATGCTCTTGAATTCCTTCCAGATACGAAGAAAGAAGTTGGTTTGAGGAAAGGGGAGTTTAATGAATCACATCTGGCAAAAAAAGAAAAGGAACCTCAACCACCATTATATGGAATGATTGGAAAGGGACACTTTGGAAGATTTGGAGACATGAAAGATCCATTAGAAGACGGCGATGATCAAAATGAAGAAGCAAATGCTGCGGAAGCAGCCATCAATGTTGTTCTAGATGATGTTAAAGATGTATTAGTTGATATTGTTGATGATGTTTAAGTTACGCTTGCAAACAAAGCTTATTTTTCAAAACTACTAATCAGCTTTACTTGTAATGTTTAGACTTTGATATTTTATGAGAACAACCCCTTTTTTTTGCAAAAAACATGTGATTGCTTTTATTTTTTGACATAAAATTGAATAAAAATTTTGTTTTCTTAAGTTTTTTTACTAAAATTCTCCCAAAAAATTATTTTATTTAATATGTTTTTTTCAACAAAAACTTCACGTAAAAGTGTATTTTTTTTGTCATATGGTTCAAAATATTGGTTTTTAGCGATAATTTTTTTGATGTGCATTGAAAAATTATTTAACAGTACATAAACATGTGGAAAATATAAACTTTAGAATATTGACCTTTTTTCCATCTTTTATGTATGTGAAAAAATGAAGATATCATTACAAGTTTTTATTTTTTAAAAAAATATTTTTTTTTGTTTTTAAAACACAAGTACATAAATGCACTTAAAAATAAACATCTCACAGAAGAAGAAGACATTAAAAAATTATAGTGTAAAAATCAATGCTATAAAAAAAACATTGGTGATGATACACCACCACTATTCAAAATCGACATAAAAAACACCACTTTAAAAAAAAAAAAAATTTATTAAAAAAAAAAAAAAAAGATGAAAAAAAATTAAAGTGCCAAAAACATGCTCAAATTTTTTTTTCATGATTCTGCATCGCCACCTTTTCAAAATCAGGTGTTTTTCTTGATATTTGAAAAAGTAGGAAAAAAAAAAGTGCCAAAAACATGCTCAATTTTTTTTCTTCTTGATTCTGCATCGCCACTTTTTCAAAATCAGGTGTTTTTCTTGATACTTCAAAAAGTAGGTAACAATGAGGTTACCTATTTCATCGGTAACATTGTTTATCATGATGATGAACCACGGTGGATTGGTTCGAAACATTGATTCAAACAAAAATAGATGTGTTGAATCCAAAAAATTCTACACACAATTATGGTTTATTTTAGGTAGAGGCATGTTTTAGAAATGGTTTCAGGATATTATTCAAAGTGTTTGACAAAATCTATGAATAGGAAATGCTATTATTATTTCTAATCATTATGAATGAATAAGTGTTAAATTGTTCCCTACCAAAGAAGGAAATGGATGCCTACCCAAAAAAAACCTAAAGGATTCACTAGATCAATCGTTAAAATAAAATTGTAGAAAAAAGTGATGGAAGCCAAGAGTTTCAAAGAGAAGCATTGAGGTAAATTTCAATCATTATGTATTGCAATAGTTCAGGATGCTTGCCATGTATTTAAAGGAATGATTGAATGAATCTCAAAGCCCTTCAATTAACTTACGGTGGATGAAATGATTTCAAAAAACATTTAGACAATACATGGGTAATTATTATTCAATTCTAGGTTGTTATTTGTTTTGCATAGTTGTAGATTCAAGATTGCATGCAATTTGCTTGACAAATTTGTAAATGAAATTCGTGGAGTTAGCATTAGGGGGTATATGTGCATCAAGAACCTGTAACCACCAATTTTATTCCAAAAAAAAACACTTTTCAAAACCCAGATCGTAAATCTGGGCGATTTTGCAGATTGTTGTTGTCAGTTATGTTTGCCTTTTGTCAAGTTTTTGATGAAAGACAAATTATTTAGTCCCTTTTCAATATGCCAACATTTGAAGTTTCAATTTCTTAATTTTATGAGATAAATAAGTTGAAGAATAATCTCAAATTTGTTGTTGCCAAGTGTTTGACTTTCCCAAGATTAGTTTTTCTCAATTCTCTATATCTTAATAATGAACCTCGATAGATGGTTAGAAACGTCGATAGAAGAATTTACTTAATGCGATGGATCTGGAAACTACATCACTACAAAATATAGATCACAGAAGTCTGAAATCTGAAAATGTCTCAATGGATTTTGATTGCATGCTTGCAAAATGTTTGTTAATAAGGCCTCAATGGTTGTAGATTGCATGTTTGCAAAGTGTTTGTCAAAAGGCCTGCATGGTTGTAGCTTTTGTGCATATAAATTGTTAGAGTAAAAGTATTACTTACCACAGTTTTGTTTTTATGCAGTATAAATTTATGAATAGCTTATTTAATGGATGTAGCTTCCTATGTCTACCAGTTTTTGGTATGAATGTGAAAATGAATTTAAAAAATTGTTGAAGTATGAATAGAGAATTGGAAATTTGTTACTTTTATTGTCTAAAGCTTTCATAAAAAGAAAGTGTTTCTTGTTGAAAATAATTTTACAATGACTAATTTTGTAGGATTTTGTGCAAGTGAGCATAATAAGTTTTGTCTGAGTTGCATGTATTCATGGGTGCATTCTTGTACTTCAATGACTCTATAAAACAACTACTTGTGCCCAATTTATGCAATTTCATTGTTTTACTTGACACTTTTTGAAGAATAATATGCTTCTTGATTGGTAACAATAGTTGCTCTCACTGCAACATTCATTATACAAATCATGATTGACGCATTGTCTTGATAATTGAGATAGGAAATTTTCCAATGATTAATTTGGAAATTTTGTTGGGTTTATATATATTTTATTCTGTTTCATAAACATATCATATTTATTAGATTTAATTATGAATAGAGGCGTATTCTTGCCTCAATTACCTTGTTATAAATAGGTTAATACTCATACACTTATATGTGATTTTTGAAGCATGAAATTTTTGTAGTTATG
The DNA here is from genome assembly GCA_034641835.2 of Pinus albicaulis. Taxonomy (NCBI): domain Eukaryota; kingdom Viridiplantae; phylum Streptophyta; class Pinopsida; order Pinales; family Pinaceae; genus Pinus; species Pinus albicaulis. The sequence continues at coordinate 24,345,284 of MU968480.1, forward strand.
ATATAAAGAATAAATAGGTGGATCCTATTTAGCATATCTAGGAAATTAGATTTGCTGATCTAGCTTAATGTTCGCACATGGCATTATGGTGGAATTTATTTCTAGTCTTACATAGAACTCATGTATATGTATGAAAAGAGCACATGATATCATCTTTTAAACTTGAGAGGAAATGTGTTTTGGAATTGTTTTAAGGGAAAGTTATCCCTCACTTCTTATGTGATGTTCTTATATTGAAATAAATGAAAAGACACGATTACATGATAACTAAGTTAGTAATGCTAAAAAAAAAACGTATTAGTGATTAATAGGACCTCTACTAATTTATATTATTGATGGTTGGTAAGGTGAGACTTTACATATCACATTATAAAAAATGTTAAGAGAAAACATTTGAATCCCATATATATGTAATTATATGCATTATTATGATTTTATAAATTTAAAATAATAATAATTTTATATATAAAGATTTGAAATTTAAATAAATATAAATAATATTAAGAATCATTATAAATCTATTTTAATTATAAAATTAACAAATGTATTCTAGATATATCAAATATTTAAAATTATAAATATAATTTAATTATTTGATATTTTAATATTATTAATCAATAATAATAATAATAATAATAATAATAATAATAATAATAACTAGACATATATACATCTACTTGTTTTTGTGAACATGTGTAATAACCAAAATTACTTAAATGAAATTGCTACAATTATATTTCTTAAACCAAACAAATTTGTAAAATTTTCTTAACCTAATGAATATGAAATATTATGTCTGGGGTTGCACCCATGCGAATATGAAGTATTATGTCTGCGGTTGCACCCACGCCCCTACCCACGCGAATATGAAGTATTAGGTCTGGGGTTGCACCCTTGGTTGTATTATTATAGAAAAATATTTTAGATAAATGATGTTGAAATTGGAGAAATTGATGAGTTAACTATGTTGTGAGAGTTAGGAAATGTATTCAAGATTATTTCGAGGTGAAAGGAAATTATTTTTATTGAAAGGATAAAATGGAAAATTGAATTTGTATGAAAAAATAATTTTATTAAAAATGAAAAATTATTTAGTTTTATTTTAAAATTTATTTGATTAAACTTTGAAAAGTTAGAAAAAATTATTTCAAAATATAATTCATTATGGTTAAATTTTGGAAAGTTGGAATAAAATTTATATTGAAGTAAAATCAATACATAACTCATTCTAATAATATTGACTTGTCAAATTAACTAATAAAAACATGTCAACACTAATGCATTAACCCATATGTATAGAGACCTTGTTCCACTACATAGTTTAGTAACAACACCTAAGAAACACTAAAAATGAGGTGCAAATGAGGCAGAATGTGCATGTATGAACGTTTCCATTTACAATATTCATAACTTAACAAAAAAATGTTTTGATTTGGCTTTCACAATGTAATAATAGTGGATATTCACTAGTTAGAAAGCTCACACAAGGCATGCCATTTATATTTTTTTTCTTCCCTCTTCTTTGTGTGAAAAGAGAATGAGGTATAGCATTAGTTTTTATCCACATGTTAGAGTGGGAACACATGGTATAACACGTTAAAAGTGGATGGCACACAAGATATGACATTAGCTTATTTTGACAGAATATAGAGTTGTCATATAAAGTATGGCGTAAAAATTGTCAAGTATATTCACAACTTATAGTGATACTCAATATAATGAAGGATGTTATCACATTAACCTCAAGAATGCCTCATGAGAATATTTTAGTTCATAGTTATTTTTTTCTTGATTCATAAATGTTATACATGCATGAAATCTTGTGGAATTATTCAATATGTTCATGGGTGAGAGTGGACACCAAAAGCATGACACTAAATTTTTGGATCATGTATCATTAGAATCAAGGAATGGTACTAAAACTGTAAATGATGTTAATATTGGAGTGAGGAAAAGCATTCTCAAAAATACCTAATGATTTACACAATGCAAGAAACTAAAATGGTCAATAATGTTTGTACCTGAGTGATGGAATGGCACCAAGACCATTAATTGTGTTACTACAAGCATTGAAATTTTAAATAATGTTAGTATCGATGACATTAGTATTGAAGCAAGGGAGGAAGGTATTATTAAAAGGGAGGATCTTATCACATTAACTTGAGGAGCCATTTGCACAATGCAAGGCACCAAAATTTTCTCTTCATTTCCCTCCCTCTCTCTCTCTCTCTGGCCCTTTTCTTCCTTTCTTACCCTTATATCTCTCTTCCCTCCTGCTCTTCTCTCTCCCTCTATTGAAATCTGCAACAAGAAACAGTGAAATTGGCATCCAGAAACAACATCCAGAAAATGGCATCCAAACATGTCTACCATGGAAGCTTTTGATTTAATTATTTCTTAATTAAATTAGAAGAAATGTGTGTCAAATTTATTTGTCCCTTAAATAAATTGTACAATAAATTGTAATATCATCTGATAATCACTTGTAATATCTAACTGAGTGTGATAGACTTGGTTAGCTCATGAAATTCGAGTTGAGGGTGGTTTGTGAGGCATGTAGAGTGATTCTAATTTTTTTAGAGTCTAAGTTCCAGTTAGTGTATTAGTTTAATGCATGAGAAAATAGTCAACTCAATTAAGTGAGTTAAAGTCAGTCTAACTAGTTGTAATTGATTGTTGCACTAGTGAGAGGTCAAGTGAATTAAATCATATTTAATTCACATGCAGTGATCTGTAAAGTGACTGATGATTTACTATTAATAGCTGCATGCATTTTAGTTTTGATGAAGGCCCAGTTGAGATAGAGGTTAAAGGGAAGTTATCTATCAGTTGTAATTATAGTAAATTGTCTGGATGCAATTATATACACCATATGATTCCCATGATGTATTGAATAGTCAAGGAAGGCTGAAATTACTAAAAAATAGGGATTTCATTCCACAGGGATTGCATGAGCAAGGTAGACTGAAGACAGGCTGAGAATTGGCTAAGTGTTGGCTTGATTTTATCTGGATCAGTGTGAGACAGTCAGGATAGTGCACCAGACTCTTGTGAGAAGAGTGAATTGTATTGTTTCATGATTCCTTGGTTCATTATACAATAGAGAAAGAGGGGTTTTGAGCAGCAATATTTGCCCAGGAAAAATATCTCTATTGTGGATTGATTTTCTTCTTTCTTTTACTTGGTGTGTGTTGAGTCCCAAACTTGCATCTTTCCTATACACCTTTCTAGAATTTTTCCATTTACCTGGACCTCCTAAGTCATCAACATCATTGCATATTAATCATAAAAGAGAATTTAAAGTGGTTTTTAACTATGTTTTGTGTCTCCTGTTTGAATTAGATTTTTGCTCATTGAGCTGCGGAATCTTGTCACTTTTCGCAACTGCTTCAACTTTTCGTAGCCATTTTGTTAAAGTCTATATTGCAGGTGTCTTCAGGCAAATCAAGCCACATGGGCAAGTTGGAAATGACATGGATATGGATCAAGTATTATTGGCTCAGTCGAATTCACCAAAGAAGGCTGTGGTCAAAGGTAGTCAAGCGGTGGTCAACCTAAGAGTCCTACGATGACAGAAAACTGTTTTTCACCACGCATAAGCCGAATCCAATGGCCACCCTCCATAGATTTAATCTTCACGGCATCCATAATGCTAAATTTCTGGACGTGGTTGTTCACGTGTCTTTTATCAGCGCAGATTGTAGGAAAGTAGTTATGTCATCCTCTGTTATAAATAATGCGTTCTCATACGAATAGTAGCTAGCTTTGGTAATGTAATTTTGTTGTAAAGAAATTCCACTGTGTCGTGACATTATTTCCTTGTTATGACTGCGTTTTGAATACATGAGAAGACTATGTTCATAAGCATAATTCATGGTTGATAGTTGTTCCCCGAGGATTGTGCAGAGGGCCCCTGCACACGCCGAGGTTTTGTTTATTGCTATATAGTTTCATGCTTTATTTCCTTACGTTCATTATTCCATAGTTATTCACGTGTATATATTACATCTCTTATAGTATTAACGTTTTATTTCTGTCCATAATTTTTCATGCTTTATACTGCTGTTAACTAATCAGTGTCTTTGTTCCAAATTACAGTAGGCAGCCCGGGCATTTGCTTATATTTTTAAAATGACTAATGACATGGAATAAGTTTTGTCCTTCTGCTAATTTATTTTTCTTAGCTTTTAATTCCAGCACTGTTTTATTTATTTCAGTTTTGTACATTTGCTTTATTAGTTAGATTAGATATTAAATTACTCATGTCATTATCAGTTACCTTCGAAAGCCATAGCGAGACTAATGGTGAGGGATTGAAGTATGAGTGTGTAGTTTGATATTAGTTTATTTTTCTGCAAGTTAGATATTAAATTGCTCATGTCATTATCAGTTACCTCCGAAAGCCATAGCGAGACTAATGGTGAGGGATTGAAGTATGAGTGTTTAATTTGATATTAGTTTATTTTTCTGCAAATTAGATATCGGATTGCTCAAGTTGTTTATGATTACCTCCGAAAGCCATAGCGAGACTAATGGTGAGGGGTCAGAATATGAGTTGATGTAATTTGATTTTAGCTTTACTTTTCTTGCAATTCTTGGATTTCTTTGAGCACAGTTTATTTTGTATTTAGACAGCAGCAAGGGTAATGGGTTTCATGATCAATAGTTCACTATTTGTTTGACTAGTATAGTGGCACATTTTCATTTTCTTTTAGGAATTAATTTTGTCATTACATGTTTTAAAACCCTTTTGAAGTTTGAAGTTTGGGAAATCATTATAAAGGACATCATTGCCTTGAACATTTATATCCATACTTGTCTTTTAGAATTTCCATCTCACATTAGGGAACCAACCAAGATAAAAACCCCCAAGATAAATAAAAAAACCAAAAACGACAAAAAAGTAAGAGATAGGTTATCTTGCACATATAGTGCGCCACACTTCGTCAGCTTACGAATCCCAGATTGACAAATTAATGTAGCAATTTAGGACACACTAAATTGACCAAACATTTTGGCGCCATTGCTGGGGAAGTGTAACTAGGTAGCCAATTTCTTAAAAAGAAAAAAACAATAAAAAGAAGGGAAAAATTGATAACTTCTTGAAGTATGCTCTCCTCTTGCACCTAGTGTGATCTGGAGGATCAGAAAAGAGATTTATTGGTTCAATAATTCCTTAAGTATGCTCTCTTCTTGCACCTAGTGTGACCTGGAAGATCAGAAAGAGAATTATTAGCCCAACTTAAAAATAAAAAAAAATGACATGCATAGAGCAAGAGATTCTAGGGGAAGGTTTATAGCTAGAGCCAAGAGTTAGATTTTCACAACTCCATCTTCTTCAAGGCATAGACAAGATTCACCACCATCTACCCCTAGCCTTAAGATTCCTGGAATTCAAGGAGCAGCTGAATTAGAGGATTCTCCTACACCATCTACCAAATCTCATTTAGAAGAAGACCCTTTCTTTACTTCTATAGGAGAGCATATTGTAATTAAAGAAGTAGAATCACCTGAAGAAGAAATGGAAGAAACTCCCTCTCATCCTCCCTTGATAGAAGAACCAGAGGACTCTGAGGACTCTGAAGAAACTATCATGACAGAGGAAGTAGTAGATGGATTCGGAGGTAGAGGTAGAGGTAGAGGAGGAGGAAATAATGGAGGCAACAATGGTGGAGGTGGAGGTAATAATGGAAGAAATAGGGAAGGAGACAACTCGTTTGGATTCCCTATAGTTGATGAGGAAACTCATACAATAATGAAAAAAATCTCACCATCTGTCCTCCCCAAATTTTATGGATTGCGAAGTGAGGATCCTGAAACATTTCTGTTTGAGTTTGAAGTCGTGTGCCGAACCTATGACTATATGGAAGACTCTAAAAAACTCAAATTGTTTCCTTCAACATTGAAGGGAGCCGCTTTGAAATGGTTCATGGGATTAGTCAGCCAATATATTAGGACTTGGAATGATATGAAACAAACATTTTTGGATAGATACCTAGACTATTGCATGCCCACCAATCACAAGGATGAGGTATTCAAAATGGCGCAAAAAGAAGATGAAAATTTGGAGGATTTACTTGAAAGATTTCAATACAACTTAAAAAGAGCAAAGATGAGAAACTTAGATGAGGAAAATTTGAAAGCCCTTCTATTAAAAGCCATCAGAGATGAATGGATAGATATTTTAAACATGATGGGGAAAGGAGACATTTCTCAACTTCCACTTCGTGACATAACAAAACTATGTGTCCATCTCTCAAGGGGAAAATCTAAAATGGGAAAAGGGCCTAGAAATCCTTCTCTTATCAGGGAAAAAAAATCTGCAACTGGATCAGTAAGTAGGGCAGAGATTGGCAATATGCTTGATGAATTCAAAACTGATATCTTAGGGAGCCTTAGTGAACAACTAGACACCCTTAAAATTCAAAACAAGCAAAAAGCAGAAACTGATGCTCTAGCCATCTTTTGTCCGAAATTTAGGAAGAAACACGCTTTAAGGGAATGTCCCTTGGATGCAAAAGTTGTAGAAACATATATGACTTGCTCAGAGAATCATGAGACCAAGGATTTTCCTTCAATTCCCGCACTCAAAGTTGTCTTTCAAGAAGATCCAAATTCAGTAGAATCTCTCTGTTTTGTTGCAAGAAGACCTTGGTAGGGGAAACAAACTCAAGGGTTTAACAACCCTATGAATTTTCAACCCCCACCAAATTGGAATCCTTGGAAACAACCTTGGCCCCAACCTCAAAATTCATATCAGTCATGGGTACAAGGTATGCAAAATCCTTATGGGAGATTTGCTCAATTTTATCAATATCCTCCATCTTTTCAAAATAAACAAGCTCCACAACTTCCAAACCCAAATCTACAACTTTCATTGCCATTTCCACAACAACAACCTTCTCAACAAAATCCAAATCCTCAACTCATGCTTCCATTCCAGCAAAAGACAAATCAACTTCCAGCTCAGCCATTGCCAAATCCTAACAATAAAAATCCTCATAATACTTACATGATAGAAGGACAACAATTTCCTACCTATATGATTGTTCCTCTCAATGATGTACAACTCAGGTCTGGTAGAGTTTAGAAAAACCTTCTATAGATGTCCAAGAGCAAGATACCTCTAAGGGGGACTCTCTTAAAGTCAATAAGGGTTCTGAGGAAGCATCTCTTCAAAACTCAAACATTCAAAAAGAGAAAGAAAAGTTAACCCCCACAACTCCTATAGTTGAGCAACCTGCATCTTCATCCACACCTCCTTTCCCTGAAAGATTACAAATTGATAAAGGGGTGGAAAAACAAATCTTGTTGCCTAACTATGATTTTCTAGATGAATTAAAGAATGCTTGTATCAAGATTACCTTGCTACAAGCCATTAGAGAGATTCCTATTCTAGCAAAAAAATAAAGGAGTTGAGTCTCAAAAGACCAGGAAGGAAACCAAGAGATACAAGAAGAATCCACCTGGTAGGAAAAATTGCAGATATCATGATGGGAAAAATTACCATGCAGAAGTATGTAGATCCAGGTAGTCCAATTGTCAAGACACATATAAATGGGATATAAATTCCAAAAACATTGATTGACTTAGGGGCTGCTATCAACATTATGAGTAGACAGATTATGGAACAGCTAAAACTTCCTAATCTTCTTTTTACACCTGCTTTACTGCAACTTGCAGATCGATCAATTATCAAACCAGATGGTGTATTAGAAGATATTTCAGGCTGCTTAGATTCTTGGGAATATCCAGTAGATTTTATGATTTTGACTCCCAAGAGTAATCTAGGAGGGCACCCACTTATCTTAGGAAGACCTTGGCTAGCCACAGTTGATGCTTTCATTAGTTGTAGATCTGGGGATATGTACATTTCTAATGGTAATTCGACAATGAAATTCAATTTGTATCCTCCAGCAAAAGCAATTACAGAAGTAGGAGACAATGAATGGGTCTATGATGAGGACACTATACAACCTGTCTTTACCATTTCTGAAATCAGTGAGGATAGTCAAATTCTGAACACATTAGAAAATTTTGAGACATCTTCAGAATATGACCCCACACAATTTTAGTTGGAATCTGACATTGAATATTTATCATCAAGACAAATGTCTCTTTACTCTATGGAAGAATTCGGTAGTTCTACCATTGAGATTTTTCCAGGAAAAACATTGAATATCAACAAAAATTTGGAAAAGTCACAACAGGAAGAACTAACCAAAATCTTGCAAAAAAATTCTACTGCATTTGCATGGGAGTATACTGATATGAAAGGTATTGATCCTAAGACTTGCATCCATCATATCTATATTGAGGAAAACAATAGACCAATCAGACAACCTCAGAGAAGGATGAATCCAAACCTTAGGGAGATAGTGAAAGAAGAGCTCCAAAAACTACTCAATGTGAACTTCATTTATCCAATTTCAGATAGCCGATGGGTTTCTCCTTTGGTTATAGTACCTAAAAAGAATGGTAAATGGAGGGTATGAATTGATTACAGGGAATTGAACAAAGCAACTTTGAAGGATCACTTTCCTTTTCCCTTTATCGATCAGGTATTAGATACATTAGCAGGCAAAAAGTACTTTTCATTTTTGGATGGTTTTAGTGGCTATAATCAAATTCGGGTAGCACCTGAAGATCAAGATAAGACCACATTTACCTGTCCATGGGGGACTTTTGCCTATCGAGTGCTTCCTTTTGGGTTATGTAATGCACCCGCAACATTCCAAAGAGCAGTACTAGGAATTTTTTCTGATCTAATCCATGATTGTGTAGAGGTTTATATGGATGATTTTACGGTTTATGGTAATTCATTTGAAGAGGCATTAGAAAATTTGGAAAAAGTTCTTATAAGATGTAAAGAAACAAACCTTTCATTAAGCCATGAAAAATGCTTTATGATGTTTACTGAAGGGATTGTTTTAGGACATCATATTTCGGGAGATGGGATTAAGGTTGATAGATCAAAAGTTGAAGTCATTTCCAAGTTGCCTATTCCAAATTGTCAAAGAGATGTTAGAAGTTTTCTAGGATTTACTGGTTACTATAGAAGATTTATGGAAAACTTCACTAAAATAGCATCTCCACTCTTCAAGTTGCTTACAAAAGACTGTGAATTTAAATGGGATCCTGATTGTCAATCCGCTTTTGAAACTTTGAAAACAAGAATATCCGAAGCACCTATCTTGAGAGGACCAAATTGGAAACTTCCTTTCCATATTTCTACAGATGCTTCAGATACAGCTCTAGGAGCTGTGTTGGGTCAAAAGGATTTAGTCCCTTATGCCATTTACTATACCAGTAAAAATTTGACTCCCACTGAGTTGAACTATACTGTAACTGAAAAAGAGTTTTTAGTTGTTGTTCATGCAAACAATAAGTTTAGACATTCTATAACAGGCTATGAAAATTTTATTCATACTGATCATTCTGCGATTAGATATCTAATGAAAAAACCTGTTACTAATGGCAGAGTGACAAGATGGCTCCTACTTTTGCAGGAATTCAATATTACTGTGTTGGATAGACCAGGGAAACAAAATACAGTAGCTGATTTCTTATCTAGGATTCAGAATACTAAAGAATATTCTCCTGTAGAGGATAAGTTTCCTGATGAATACTTGTTTGAAGTAACTACTAAGACACCTTGGTATGTAGATATTGCTAACTATTTGGTTACAGGGAAACTGCCTCCACATTTATTTCCAAGTGAAAGAAGAAATATTATTCAGGAAAGTTCAAAATATTCATGGATTTCTAAAAAATTGTTTAAAACAGGGCCAGATCTTGTGATTAGAAGATGGGTCAGAGAGGATGAAATACTTGATATCCTCAAGGCATGTCATGATGAACCATGCAGCGGACACTTTGCTAACAAAAGGACAACCTATAAAATCCTCTCTTTAGGATATTGTTGGCCTTCCCTCTTCAAAGATGAAAAACAATATGTCAAAAGGTGTGACAGCTGCCAAAGATTAGGGAAACCTACCCTTTCAAATGAAATGCCATTGCAACCACAGGTACTCATCGAACCCTTTGAAAAATGGGCTTTAGATTTCATTGGACCTATTAATACACCATCTAAGCAAAAGAAGTATATATTGGTTTGTACTGATTATGTTACTAAATGGGTGGAAGCCAAAGCATTAGTGTCTGCTACTGAAAATTCAGTTGTTCATTTTCTTTATGAGGATATTTTTACTCGCTTTGGTGTTCCAAGAGAAATTGTGACAGATCAAGGAAGCCAATTCACATCCAACCTGGTGGAGAAGCTGATGGAAGAATACAAAATCAAGCATAGAAGATCTTCTCCTTACCATCCGCAAGAAAATGGTCAAGTGGAGTCTACCAACAAATTTCTCGAAAGTATCATCACCAAAGCTGTTCATCTACATAGAAGAGATTGGGCAGAAAGGCTTCCTGAAGCCTTGTGGGCCTACAGAACTACATGGAGAAATACAACAGGACATTCTCCCTATGAACTTGTTTATGGGAAAGAAGTTCTGCTCCCCATTGAGTTCCAAGTCAAAACCTTCAAGATGGCAGTTCAGTTGGGGATGGATCTATCAGAAGCCCAAAAGCATAGAATGGAGCAGTTGAATGAGCTAGATGAAATCAGACAAGAGGCAATTCTAAGAACTGATCTAGTTCAATATAAAAAAGCTAAATGGCATGACAAATACATCAAAGAGAAGAAGTTTCAAGAAGGATATTGGGCATTGCTATTTGATTCCAAGTTTAAATATTTTAAAGGAAAATTTCAGACTCATTGGCTTGGGCCATATGAGATTGACAAGATCTTTAGCAATGGAGAGGTAAGAATCAAGACCATTGATGAATCTCAAACTCCTCTTATTGTGAATGGCCACAGATTAAAGATCTATCATAAGCCACTCTCAAAAGAGGAATTTGTCAAAATGTTTCAAGATAATTCTGCAATAAGGCTGGTGAAGAAGAATCCTTCTTCTCCACCAGCCTAGCCTTTGTTCTTTTCAGTTTCAAAAAAAAAATTGTATAAGCCTGAAAACCAATCACTGATTGGCAGTCTTATACAGAAAATGTAGGGTGAAAATCAGGAACACCTGACACCCTATATTTTCCAAAAAATTCTCTCTCTCTCTCATTTCACAAGTTTTATGACAACCCACTCCATTTCATTCCACTTCATTCCACTCCACTTCATTTCATTTCACTCCCTTTCATCTATTTCATTTCATTTCACCAATAAAAATTTTCTTTCATGACCATTTTCATTCAGTCAGTTATCATCTATCCATCTCCATTCACCCAAATAATTGCTGTGTTAGTTTCCGCAGCTGGCACCAGTTTCCACAGCCAGAAGCAGTTTCTGCAGCCACCACTCTTTTTTTCAAAAATTTACAGTCAGATGTTAGTTCAACAATCATGAAATCAAATGCAGGTATGAGGACATATTATAAAGACATGAGGCATTCAAAAGCATCAACGAGGAGCAACTGATTGAAGACTAATGAAAAATGACAAGAATTCCAAGGTATGAGTAGAAATTTATTTCAAATGGCATTCAAGCACATTTTTACATAGTTATAAACCATAGCTCCATTATATGCAGTGATTGTGTTGATAACTCCATAACCGTTCCACGATCTCTATACGATTCCCCCACAATCCTTGCATTCATTTTTAAACAGCCTCATAATCAAGCCTTCGGTATTCACTCGTGTTCGGCTATACTTTGATACTCCACCTGTAATTATGGAACGTGGTTGATTTGACTACGGCTTCTCTCAGCCGCACAAAATCCGCAGCCATTTCATAAACGTGCTTGCGTCTACTCTGCAGCCACCTAATTTTAAATACTGCCGGATGCACTTTACTCCCCCTACTGTTCTATTGACCTCACGAATGCATTTCCACCGTGTTCACATAAGCCTTCACCCCATTTTGTTCTCTGTTCCGCTTCATTCCGTGCACCTATTCTCTGATATCCTCTCACAGTCACTGGTCTCCTTCATAAACCCTGTTCATTTCCGCTAATTCAGTCGTCTTACCTCCGCTAAACCCTCCTCACGCAGACGAGTTTTTAAGGAACAGAAGGAAGGATGGGTCAGTTGTTGAGGGCAGAACCAGAGGGACCCAAATTTATGGAAGGATACCCGCAAGTCAAAGACATATTGAAAAAGGAAAAATGGCTTCGGTTTATTCAAAAGTTTAAAGGCTACAATAAGGAGGTAACAAAAGCTTTTGCGAGGTCTTTCAACGGTCTGGAGGTGGAAATTGGGGACCTCAAATTTACAGTGACTGAGGCATCCATAGAAGCTGCTACAGAACTCCCTCAAGAAGGTGAACGTTGGTTCAAGAATAAGAGCATTGGCGAGGAATCCTGGAGAGTGATCCTACGTAACCCAGGTATGGATGTCACCATTTTCAAAAAGGGAATTCCTATCCATGCTTTAAAAGAAGAGTGGGCCAGTTTACTATTGGTTATTCAAAAGTTTATCACCTGTGAGGGACGTTTTGGATCAATGTACATGTATCATACCCGACTGTTGATGAATTTCCTAGACAACCAGACCCTCAATCTGCCATACTTTTTACTAAACAGTTTGAAAAAGATGTCTGTAACCATCCAAAAGCATCTGGGAGACGTAGAACCACATTTGTATCACCATGGTCTCGTGAAAATCTTGATAGAAAAACAATTAAAAGAGAAAAAGGACACCTGGGAGCAGTTTTTAATTAGAAATTTCTTTGAAGAACCCCAAGAAACCTCTGAAGGCAATACATCAAAAAGAAGTATAAGAAAGAGAACAGGTGATAAAACTCAAAGCACTCCTACTAACACAGTTGAAAGAACTAGTATAGAAGAAATATTGTCTAAAAGGAGGAAGGAAAAGACAGAGGCTAAAAAGCCAACAAAATCAAAAGAGAAAATAAGCATTGAGGCTATGCATCAAACCCCTTCCTCAGAAGAAGACCATCAATTATTGTCTGAGAGACTAGTTCACCTTCAGGAACAGTCAGCTATGGCCAAAAAGAAAGGAAAAGAAAAACAGAAGGAAAAATACAGTAGTCCACAACATGTAAGAAGAAGCACCAGGCTTAAAGGAAAGTGGAGGAAAGAACAAACAAAAGGACCCCATTTTATTGATTTGGGAGGAGAAACACCTGAAAAAACTCCAGCTGGCCATAGTCCACCTCATTCTTAGCCAAACGTTGAAACTAGTCCTCAAGATGTTGACATGAGTCCTTTTCGGCCATATTTTGAAGTCAATTCTCCTCCACATAATTTTGGGGACAACCCAAGGAAAATGACACCCGAGATAGATCCAAAGCAGCAAGAGGTGTATGATTACATAGAATCCTTAGAAAGAACAGCCACGGGTCCCAACACTTCATCCACTCAGCTTCACACAACACAAGAAGCTCTAGTCCAATCGTTGAAACAAGAAGTCTTTGAGTTTGAGGTTTTAAATAGACATATTAAAAATGAAAATGAAGCATTAAAGGAGCAAAGCAGATTGGACAAGATCATTCATGAAAACACTATGCTACATCTGGGACTGTGGCACAAAAAGAACAAGAAATTGAAGAAGAAATGCAAGAAGATAAGTAGAGCACTGATTAATCTCAAATTCAGATGCTTGATGAAGAAGCCCAGGATGTTAGCAGCACCAGGAAAGAGGAGAAGAGGACTGGATGTACTGGCAGAGGTATCAGGGCATATGAATTGAAGGAGGATGATCAAAATTTTGGTTGCATGGGGACATGCAACACCTTCACAGTGGGGGTATGTTGAGTCCCAAACTTGCATCTTTCCTATACACCTTTCTAGACTTTTTTCCATTTACCTGGACCTCCTAAGTCATCAACATCATTGCATATTAATCATAAAAGAGAATTTAAAGTGGTTTTTAACTATGTTTTGTGTCTGTTGTTTGAATTAGATTTTTGCTCATTAAGCTGCGGAATCTTGTCACTTTCCGCAGCCGCTTCAACTTTCCGCAGCCATTTTGTTAAAGTCTATATTGCAGGTGTCTTCAGGAAAATCAAGCCACATGGGCAAGTTGGAAATGACATGGATATGGACCGAGTCCTATTGGCTCAGTCGAATTCACCAAAGAAGGCCGTGGTCAAAGGTAGTCAAGCGGTGGTCAACCTAAGAGTCCTACGGTGACAGAACTCCGTTTTTCACCACGTGAAGACTTGCGTGGCCATTCCTAAATCTCAGGGGACATATCAACACATGTGAACTGCTCCATAAGCTGAATCCAACGGCCACCCTCCATAGATTTAATCTTCACGACAGCCATAATGCTAAATTTCTGGACGTGGTTGTTCACGTGTCTTTTATCAGCGCAGATTGTACGAAAGTAGTTATGTCATCTGTTAAACACCATGTTGAAGCACACACATGGTGTATGAGAAGAATAACACACACACACAAGATACTCAACACAATGAAGGATAAGTGTGAGGCTTTCTTATTTTCCATTATACAAAGATGTACATTTATAGTACAATGGTGTGACTTTTGGTTTCATATTCCAAGGTCGCTTGGACTCCATTGTGACTTTTCGCATTCCACACCTACCCATGTAGGATTAGGTGTTCCAACATCCCCCCTTAATCCGAAGGGGTATGTGTGAGTCCAAGAAAAGAGTTGTAATACAAATCTGCAAAGTATACATGGAAGCACTTGGGCTGAATCAACTCTCTGAAATGTTGGAAAAAAGAGGTGGTTTAAGGATGACCACCAACACTGGAACGCAAAACTTGTTGCAGTTCCCAGAACTCTTCCAAAACTGGCAAGAAGCTGAAGGCTTCTGCTAGAGGAATTGTCCCTCATAAAAAAGGGATACCTTCAACCTAAAAGAAGGGAGGTTTACTACCTGTGATGGTTTTAGGATTACCAACAACTCTGGAATGCTTGTAGCATTTCCTGGAACTCAACCAATGCTGGCAAGAAGCTGAAGGCTTCTGCTAGAGGAAGTTTTCCTCATATGAAAGGGAGACCTTCGACCTAAAAGAAGGGAGGTCTACTACCTTGTGATGGTTTTAGGTTATCCACCAACCAAAGATGATGGTTTAAGGTTGTCCACCAACCGAAGGCATGCTCATGGGCATCCGTGTCTCTGGCTACATCTCTGAATCTGGAATGACGAATTATGGCTCAGGCTCGCTTGAACTGCTGGCTACAACTCTGAACATGGAATGAGAGATTGTGGCTCAGGCTCGCTTGATCTGTCGTTGAAGCTTGTACATGACCACCATTTTCCCCCCTGTCAGGGACAAGGTGAGATGATGGCGAAAACTCAACTGCAAGTTTGCTCAATATCAGTGAACAAGTTCTAACATGTGTCATAAACATCTCCTTGGCTGCTGATGCCCATTGCCAAGAAGCGATCCATCCAAGATGAATCTTTTTTCTTGCAGGAGGCTTGTTTCTGAAGCATCTGTCTGAAGAATGGGTGTGCCGACCACAGTGCTTGCATGGATGAAGATCAAAATAGTGATATTTCATATGGCCAACTCGAACACAGTGTTGGCATTTTTCAATCTGTTGTGGAAGCGGAACAGGATCTGAAACAACTGCAGGTGAACTGTCATACAGGAATCCGACACTCTGAAATTTGATGGGCTTGGTGTAGTTTGGAATATGAAAGGACACATCCTTGTCATATCCAAGACCAGTTAGGTGCTTGTTGTGGACAAGCTCTTCCCAAGGTTTGATGATGGGCTTAGGAAGTGCAGGCTGAGCTGCTGCATCTGCATGTACATCTGCTCTAGTGCAAGGAACTAAATGTGAATCAACTGCAACTTTATCTTCTTTCTTCTGATGAGAGTCCTTCACACTCTTCTGAACAGAAACAGGTTCAGAATGGTGACTCTTTTGCTGAAGTTCGTTTTGTTAAAGCTGAGTTTCCAACTGCAAAAACTCAGTCTTTTCTTGTGTATCTAGCAAAAAAATTTGAATGTTACAAAGAGAATTCTTGCTCATTCTTATCATATCATCAACATTGGAATGAATGAGGTCATTCAACAACTCTAATGCCTCATTGATTTCAGCCATTTTCAACAACTTAGGCTCAAAAATGAAAGGGTGTCGGCTTCAACCGAAAATGCACCCGTTTACAATGTGATTCAACAACAAATACAAATGACTCTAAAGAATTTTCAAAGCACAAAATCTGCTCCTCAAATGATGGAGGGAAATCAACAATGACTTACATCAACAACTCAAATACACTTCAAATCTTGAATGAAGATGCAAATCAATGTCAGTTCAATACATATCTCTGCAAAATATGTGCAGCTAAAAACACTATGCAGTTGAATTTTTTCTTCAAATAACTGTTTTCAATGATGGCAAACTTGTCTTCAAATGTGAAATTCTTCAAAAAATCACCCTTTAAATCAATGCCACAAATCATAAAATGTCAAATCTGCAATACTCTCTATGTGTTCAGTCTATCTGCTCCTCATATGCCATTTTCTTAATTTCATTTCTGCTGTTCTTATTCTCTAATTTCTCTCTCTCTCTGCTGTTTGTTTGTTTGTTTGTTTGTTTGGATTTATTTTTTATTTTTTTTAATTAATTAAAAATTAATTAAAAAAATTTAAATAGGGAGGGAATTTAATAAATTAAAAAGGGATGGGGAGAGGGAAAAATAAAGGAAATGTTAAAAAAGGGAAGGAATTAAAATGGGAGGGAAGGGGATTAGTTAAAAAGAGGGGGAATTTAAAAAAGAAGGGAAATTTATTTGGATGGGAAGAGGCTTATATTAAAATAAATTTAAAAAGAGACGGAAGGGAATTTTAAAAAAGGAGGCATGGAAATGTTTTAAAAAATTTAAAAGTTGAATTAAATTTATTAAAAATGTGATTAAAAAAAAAAGAGAGAGAGTCGTATTGTGGAGAGGGGTCTGCTGTGGGTGGAGATGAGTGTTGTGAGGCGGAGTTAAGAGGAGAGGCAGAGTTGCAGTGCGCGCGGGGGAGGGTTGAGAGGTAAGGGGGTGGGTTGATGGAGCGGTTTTTTATGAAGCGATTTTTAGGAGGTGTGTGAGTCGTTGGTAAGAGGATGCAGTTCGAATGGAATGGTAGAGCGACGGTTTAGATGCTTATATTACAATGAGCATATGCAGGTGGCGGGGTTGGAATCGTGATGTGTTGGGGAGCACTCTGTGAGGGTGAGTTTGCAAATAGGGAGTGCGTATGGCGTGTAATGGGGACGACAGGGAGAGCCGTAGGGTGGAATGGGGCTGTTGAAGGAGCGGAGTGCTGGTGCGTAGGGCCGAATGCAGGGTAGGGCCGAATTCCAGTTGTGTGGTGAGGGCGTATGTGCAGAGAGTTGGGTATGATATAAAAAATTGCAGGTTGGAGAGGCCGAAAGGGCATGGAGTTTGATTTTTTTTTTTTTATATTTATTTTATTTTATTTATTTATTTATTTTTTATTTTTTATATTAAAACAACAGAGTAGAGAAATTATCTTTAAAACAGCAGTAGAACTTCTTCTAAATACACCGCAGAATGGAAAAAATGCAGAGATGAGGGCAATAGTAGAATTTTTCCAGCAGCAGAGAATGAGAATGCAGAATTTTCCAGAAGATTTCAGCAGTAAAACCCAGAAATTTTTCCAATAGCCTAGCAGCAGAAGAACCCAGAATTTAGAGAACTCAGAAATCTCAAAAATTTCTTCGAAAATCCTCTTTAAACTATTTTCCAGCAGCTCAAAAATGCATAATTTAACAATACTCAGAAATATTTTCCACTAAAAACTCATAAACTTCTTCAGGAATCAATTTTAAAACACTTTTCAGCAGCTCTTCAAAATGATGCAGAATTTAAAGTGCAGAGATAAAATTAGAATTTAGAAAACCTTCAAATGTGCTT
The DNA here is from genome assembly GCA_034641835.2 of Pinus albicaulis. NCBI lineage: Eukaryota > Viridiplantae > Streptophyta > Pinopsida > Pinales > Pinaceae > Pinus > Pinus albicaulis. The sequence goes on from MU968480.1 coordinate 24,363,166, forward strand.
CTTCAATACCACTGCTGCTCTTCTTCAAAGTCAATTTTTGAATGCTGCCACGGATTTTTAATGCTACTCCTCTTCAAAACACTTCTGAATGGCGGCAAAAACACTGCTGCAGAAAGTCTCTAAATGCTGCAAAATTGTCAAGAATTTTGCAGATATGCATAGGCCATAAACAAAAATGGCTCAGTCAATTTGGAGCAGGGCCAGCAATCGCCCGCTCTTATACCATGTTAAACACCATGTTGAAGCACACACATGGTGTATGAGGAAGATGAGCACACACACACAAGAGACTCAACACAATGAAGGATAAGCGTGAGGCTTTGTTATTTTCCATTATACAAAGATGTACATTTATAGTACAATGGTGTGACTCTTGGTTTCATATTCCAATGTCACTTGGACTCCATTGTGACTTTTCGCATTCCACACCTACCCATGTAGGATTAGGTGTTCCAACATCATCCTCTGTTATAAATAATGCTCTCATATGCATAGTAGCTAGCTTTGGTAATGTAATTTTGTTGTAAAGAAAGTCCACTGTGCCTTGACATTATTTCCTTATTATGACTGCATTTTGAATACATGAGAAGACTCTGTTCATAAGCATAATTCGTGGTTGATAGCTGTTCCCCGAGGATTGTGCAGAGGCCCCTGCACACGCCGAGGTTTTGTTTATTGCTGTATAGTTTCATGCTTTATTTCCTTACGTTCATTATGCCATAGTTATTCACGTGTATATATTACATCTCTTATAGTATTAACGTTTTATTTCTGTCCATAATTTTTCATGCTTTATACTGCTGTTAACTAATCAGTGTCTTTGTTCCAAATTATAGTAGGCAACCCGGGCATTTTCACATAGTTTTACAATGACTAATGACATGGAATCAGTTTTGTCCTTCTGCTGATTTATTTTTCTTAGCTTTTAATTCCAGCACTGTTTTATTTATTTCAGTTTTGTACATTTGCTTTATTAGTTAGATTAGATATTAAATTACTCATGTCATTATCAGTTACCTCCGAAAGCCATAGCGAGACTAATGGTGAGGGATTGAAGTATGAGTGTGTAGTTTGATATTAGTTTATTTTTCTGTAAGTTAGATATTAAATTGCTCATGTCCTTATCAGTTACCTCCGAAAGCCATAGCGAGACTAATGATGAGGGATTGAAGTATGAGTGTGTAATTTCATATTAGTTTATTTTTCTGCAAATTAGATATCAGATTGCTCAAGTTTTTTATGATTACCTCCGAAAGCCATAGCGAGACTAATGGTGAGGGGTCAGAATATGAGTTGATGTAATTTGATTTTAGCTTTACTTTTCTTGCAATTCTTGGATTTCTTTGAGCACAGTTTCTTTTGTATTTAGATAGCAGCAAGGGTAATGGGTTTCATGATCAATAGTTCACTGTTTGTTTGACTAGTATAGTGGCACATTTTCATTTTCTTTTAGGAATTAATTTTTTCATTTCATGTTTTAAAACCCTTTTGAAGTTTGAAGTTTGGGAAATCATTATAAAGGACATCATTGCCTTGAACATTTATATCCATACTTTTCTTTTAGAATTTCCATCTCACATTAGGAAACCAACCAAGATAAAAACCCCCAAGATAAATAAAAAAACCAAAAACGACAAAAAAGTAAGAGATAGGTTATCTTGCACATATAGTGCGCCACACTTCGTCAGCTTACGAATCCCAGATTGACAAATTAATGTAGCAATTTAGGACACACTAAATTGACCAAACAGTGTGATTGTGTGATCATGTTTAATTTCCATAGAATTAATTGCAGAAGGATTCAGTATCTCGCTCTAGTATATTGCATGATCAAATTGAATCCATTGAAATACATATTGTTTGTATAATTTCTCTATGGTATCAGAGCACCTGAAATCACAATAGTGGAGAAGAAATTGAGTTTGTGTTGAACAATATTCAAACATGCAGATACTTTCATTAGTGTGACAAGTGGATCAATATGGATGTTAATGGTTTAATATTGGAATATGCACTTGAGGGAAGTTATAATTATATTTCATGGAAAGATAGAATGGAGGTAGTGCTGGAGGACAACGGGTTGATTTTTTTATTATTAATAATGATATTCTCAAGCCCACAACAGTAAACGTCGCTCTTTTTAATGCTTGGAAAAATAAGGTAGCAAGGGAAAGGAGGATATTATTAGAGGGAGTTCGAGATCACATTGTCTTGAGTCTCCATGGAAAGGTGACTCCATATGCAATGTGGAAGGCCTTGACAGATCTTTTTCATAACAAAAACAACCAAAGTAATTTGGCGTTGAACGACAAGCTCAGGAAAATAAATAAGGAGGAGGGCGAGACGGTACCAACATACTTGGCAAAGTTCAATCAATGTCGAGATAAGCTTGGAATTATTGGTGTGACCGTAGCAGATGATGACTTGGTGAGCCTAACACTTCTAGCCCTTCCCAATATTTGGTATAGTTATCAGACTCAGAGGGAGTTGTTACGAGACTGGGAGAAACTTTCATCGGATTTGGTACAAGAAGAATTCAAGTGGAATAACAGGGATGGATCCTCATCCAAGACTGATGACAAGGAAGATTTTGACTTGGATAGTAAGGAAAATAAGGCCAAGTGAAATAAATCCCAAGGCGATGCGGGAAAGAAATACTTGTCCAAGATCAGATGCTTTCACTCTCACGAGCATGGGCACTATGCCACAAATTGTCCACAGAAGAAGGCAAGAAAGAAGGAGTCTACAGTTGCAGCAGGTGAAGCATTGGATTCACAATTCAAGCTTAATTTTACTCTCATTGCATGCATGGCCAACAGTGTAATGGGAGTTATGTGGTATTTAGACAGCGGTGCCTTGTTCCATATGACAAGGGATAGAGATATCTTCAGTGACTTGGAGGAGAATGACCTCTAGCAGAACATAGAGTTTGGAGATGACGGGAGGTATAGTGCGACCTACATAGGTACATTTACCTTTCAAAGGGAGAATGGCTCCCATCTCAGACTAGCAAATGTTTTATATGTTTCAGGCCTAAAGAAGAATCTTGTCTTTGTAGCAGTATTGGAAGACCATGGTTATGAATTGATGTTTAGAAAAGGAAAAGTTTTCCTTAAACACATTTCCACGGGACAGGTGAAGCAGATCGGTTCCAGAGTCAAGAACTTGTAAGCTATCGAGATTGAGGATGAATGCAAGTATTTGAGGAGAAAATTAGTGGTTAATGACTTGGTGGTTGAGAGGGAGCAATTATCTCTCAACATGCGGCGTCAGAAGCAATCTGAGAAGATTGTGGAGCAACCATAATTGGAGAAGTAGAGAGGAGACTAAGTGGAAGATTCAACTCAAGAAGAGACCTCCAGGAGGTGAAATTTTGAGCTAGAAGGGCAGAGGGAGTACATGCAACTATACCTCCAAGTGTGAGGTGGCACGATGTGCAGAATTAATTCCAAGAAGAAATTTGGACAGGATTCATTGAGATGGTGTGTCTCATGGATCGAACTTGGCTACGAGGAGCCCACAATACAACAGTAGAAGGAAGGATCGGTTAGATTGATGCAATCAGATGTCAGGAGGACAAAAATCATAGTGATAGGTGTTGGATACTAGAGCGCAGATCAGAGTTGGAAGCAATGTAGAATGCATGGATGAAAATGTCAGCAACGCAGAGAGTCCAATAGACATGTGCAGTAGGATCTAGCTGTCATAAGAATCCGATGACAGATTCATTATAATGATTTAGTTGTTTGGATGCTATTTAGTTTCATGATGGTTTCATGTGCGAACAACACTAGAGAAGTGTTGCATGCAAGAACATTCCAAAGGTACCGAATCAGGACAGATTGATTCCTTTCTTGTTGAGAGGGAGTGTTGAAATTTGCAACAAGAAATAATGAAAATGGCATCTAGAAAATCGAATCCATAAATTCCTACCATGGAGGCTTTTGATTTAATTATTTCTTAATTAAATTAGAATAAATGTGTGTCAAATTTATTTATCCCTTGAATAAATTGGACAATAAATTGTAATCTTACCTCATAATGACTTGTAATAGTTAATTGAGTGTGATAGACTCAGTTAGCTCATGAAATTTGAGTTGAGGGTTGTTGGTGAGGCATGTAGAGTGATTCTATTTGTTTTAGAGTCTAAGTTGCAATTAGTGTATTAGTTTAATGCATGAGAAATTAGTTAACTCAATTAAGTGAGTTAAAGTAAGTCTAACTAGTTGTAAATGATTGTTGCACTAGTGAGAGGTCAAGTGAATTAAAGCAGATTTAACTCACATGTGGCAATCTATCAAGTGACTGATGATTTAATATTAATATTTGCATGCATGTCAGTTTTGATGAAGTCCCAGTTGAGACAAAGGTTAAAAGGAAGTTATCTATTAGTTGTATTTATAGAAAATTTCCCGGGTGCAAATATATACACCATAGGATGCCCATGATGTATTGTGCAGTCAAGGAAGGCTGAAATTTCTAAATAATAGGGATTGCATTCCATAGGGATGGCGTGAGCATGGCAAGTTGAAGACAAGATGATAATTGGCTCAATTTTTTCTAGATCAGTGTGAGACAATCATGATAGTACATAAGACTCTTGTGAAAAGAGTGCATTGTATTGCTTCATGATTCCTTGGTTGATTATACAATAGAGATAGAGGGTTTTTGAGAAGCAAGCTTTCCCCAGGAAAAATATTTGTGTTGTGGATTGATTTTCTTCTTTCTTTTACTTGGTGTGATTGTGCGATTGTGTTTAATTTCTGCATAATTAATTGTAGAAGGATTCAATATCTTTCTCCAGTATATTGCATGATCATATTTAATCCATTGAAATACATATTGTTTGTATAATTTCTACATGGTATCACATCATCAGAAATCACAATAGTGGAGAAGAAATTGAGTTTGTGTTGAACAATATTAAAAATTGCAGACACTTTTGTTGGTGCAACAAGCAGATGAAGATGGATTTCAATGGCTTAAGATTGGAATATGCACTCGAGGTCAGTTCTAATTATATTGCATGGAAAGACAAAATGGAGGTAGTGCTGGGGGACAACGGGTTGAAAGAATTCATTTATAAAGATATTCCCAAGCCCACAGTAGTAGACATCGCTCTTCTTGATGCTTGGAAAAAGAAGGTAACAAGGGCAAGGATGATCTTATTAGAGGGAGTTTGAGATCACATTGTCTCGAGTCTCCATGGAAAGGTGACTCCATATGCAATGTGGAAGGCCTTGACAGATCTGTTTCAAAACAACAATGACCAAAGGAAGTTGGCGCTAAAGGAAAAGCTCAGGAAAATAAATAAGGAGGAGGGCGAGATAGTACCAACATACATGGTTTTGAGCAGCAAGGTTTCCCCAGGAAAAATACCTGCATTGTGGATTGATTTTCTTCTTTTTTGGTGTGATTGTGCGATCGTGTTTAATTTCCGCAAAATTAATTTTAGAAGGATTCAATATCTTGCTCTAGTATATTGCATGATCTTTGAATCCATTTAAATACATATTTTTTGTATAATTTCTCCATGGTATCAGAGCACCATAAATCACAATAGTGGAGAAGAAATTGAGTTTATGTTGAAGAGTGTTCAAACTTGCATATACTTTCGTTGGTGCGACAAGTGGATCAAGATGGATTTCAATGGTTTAATATTGGAACATGCACTCGAGGGAAGTTCTAATTATATTGCATGGAAATACAGAATGGAGGCAGTGCTGGAGGAAAACGGGTTGAAAAAATTCATTGATAATGATATTCTCAAGCCCGTAGTAGCAGACGTCGCTCTTCTTGATGCTTGGAAAAAAAAGGTAGCAAGGGAAAGGAGGATCTTATTAGAGGGAGTTCAAGATCACATCGTCTCAAGTCTCCATGGCAAGGAAACTCTATAAGAAATGTGGAAGGCCTTCAAAGATATATTTTAGAACAACAACGACCAAAGTAATTTCGCGTTGAAGGACAAGCTCAAGAAAATCAATAAGGAGGAGGGCGAGATGGTACCAACACACTTAGAAAGTTCACTCAATGTAGAGATGAGATTGGAAGTGTTGGAGTGACCATAAAATATGATGAATTGGTGAGCTTAACACTTCTAGGTCTTCCCAAGATTTGATATAGTTATCAAGATTCTGTCAATGGGAGGGAGAAGTTACCAGATTGGGAGCGACTTTCGTCGGATTTGGTACAATAAGAATTTAGGCAGAATAACAGGGATGGATCCTCATCCAAGACTAATGATGAGGAATATTGTGATTTGGCCAGTAAGGAGGCTAAGGCCAAGTGAAAGAAATCCCAAGGCGAAGCGGGAAATAAAGACTTGTCCAAGATCAGCTGCTTCCACACTCACGAGCATGGGCACTATGCCACAAATTTTCCATAGAAGAAGGCAAGCAAGAAGGAGCCTATAGTTGCAGCAGGTGAAGCATTGGCTTCACATTTAGAGCTTTATTTTACTCTCATTTCATGCATGACCAACAGTGTAATGGGATGCATGTGGTATTTAGATAGCGGTGCCTCATTCCATATGACGAGGGATAGAGATATCTTCAGTGACTTGGAGGAGAAGGACCTCCAAAAGAACATAGAGTTTGGAGATGATGGGAGGTATAGTGCGACCGACATAGGTATAATTAAATTTCAGAGGGAGAATGGCTCCCATCTCATAATAGAAGATGTTTTGTATGTTCCAACCCTAAATAATAATCTTGTCTTTGTAGCGATATTAGAAGACCGTGGTTGTGAAGTGATGTTTAGAAAAGGAAAAAATTTCCTTAAACACATAGCCACAGGACAATTGAAGCAGATCGGTTCCAGAGTCAAGAACCTGTATGCTCTCAATATTGAGGATGCATGCAAGGCTTTGAGGAGAAAAGCAGTGGTTAATGACTTGGTGGTTGAGAGGGAGCAATTATCTCTCAACATGCAGCCTCAGAAGCAGTCTCAGAAGTTTGTGGAGCAACCACAATTGGAGAAGTAGAGAGGAGATCAAGTGGAAGATTCCACTCAATCAGAGACCTCTAGGAGGGGGAAATTTTGAGCCAAAAGGGAAGAGGGATTACATGTAGCTATACCTCCAGGTGTGAGGTGGAGCGATGTGCAGAAATAATTCCAAGAAGAAATTTGGGCAGGATTCATTGAGATGGTGTGTCTCATGGATCGAACCTGGCTATGAGGAGCCCACAATAAAATAGTAGCAGGAAGGATTAGTTGTATTGATGCAGTCAAATTTCAGGAGGAAAAAAATCAGAGTGACAAGTGTCGGATACTGGAGTGCAGATTAGAGTTGGCAATAGTGCAAAGTGCATGGACACAGATGTTAGCAGCGCAGAGAGTCTAGTAGACATGTGCAGTAGGATCCAGCAGTCAAAAGGCTCTAATGACAAATGCATTATACTGATTCAGTTTTTTGGAGGCTATTTAGTTCCAGTATAGTTTCACGTGTGAACAACACTATTGAAGTGTTGCATGCAAGAACATTCCAAAGGTACCGGATCGGGACAAATTGATTCCTTTCTTGTTGAGAGGGAGTGTTGAAATTTGAAACAAGAAAGAGTGAAATTAGCATCCAGAAAAAACATAGAGAAATTGGAATCCAGAAATGGCTACCATGGAGGCTTTTGATTTAATTATTTCTTAATTAAATTAGAAGAAATGTGTGTCAAATTTATTTATCCCTTAAATAAATTGGACAATAAATTGTAATCTTATCTCATAATCACTTGTAATAGTTAACTGAGTGTGATAGACTCAGTTATCTCATGAAATTCAAGTTTAGGGTGGTTGGTGAGGCATGTAGAGTGATTCTATTTGTTTTAGAGTCCAATTTGCAGTTAGTGTATTAGTTTAATGCATGGGAAATCAGTTAACTCAATTAAGTGAGTTAAAGTTAGTCTAACTAGTTGGAATTGATTGTTGCACTAGTGAGAGGTCAAGTGAATTAAATCAGATTTAATTCACATGGAGTGATCTATCAAGTGACAGATGATTTACTATTAATAGTTGCATGCATGTCAGTTTTGATGAAGACCTGGTTGAGATAGAGGTTAAAGGGAAGTTATCTATCAGTTTTATTTATAGAAAATTACCTAGGCATAATTATATACACCATAGGATGCCCATGATGTATTGCGCAGTCAAGGATGGCTGAAATTCCTAAATAATAGGGATTTCATTCCACAGGGATTGCATGAGCAAGGCAGGCTGAAGACAGGTTGAGAATTGGCTAAGTGTTGGGCCGATTTTGTATGGATTAGTGTGAGAGAGTGAGGATATAACAACATAATCTTGAGAAGAGTGAATTGTATTGTTTCATCATTCCTTGGTTCATTATATAATAGAGATAGAGGGGTTTTGAGCAGCAAGATTTCCCCAGGAAAAATATATGTGTTGTGGATTGATTTTCTTCTTTCTTTTACTTGGTGTGATTGTGCGATCATGTTTAATTTCCATAGAATTAATTGTAGAAGGATTCAATATCTTGATCTAGTATATTGCATGATCATATTTAATACATTGAAATAAATATTGTTTGTATAATTTCTACACCCTGTCTCCCCATATTCCTTATCACTCTATCTCTTTCTCTTTCTCTCTTTCTCCACCTTTCTCTCTATATGTCTTTCTTTTTACCTCCCTCTCTCCCCCCTCCAAGTCCATCTCTTTCTCTCCCTCCCTATCTCATTCTCTCTCTTTCTTGCTCACTCTCCCTTTATTTGCCACCTCCCTATGTCTCCTCTCTCTCTCTCTCTACCCTCCAACTTCGTCACTATCTCCCTCCATCTTTCCTTCTCTCCTTCTTTATCTCTCTATCTGACCCAAACATACATACTCTCTCTCCATCTCTTCCTTGTCACTCCCTCTCTCCCTCTCCCCACTTTTATCTCTCTATTTATTTCTTCTTCCCTCCCTCTCTCCCCCTCCAACTCCATCTCTATGTCCCTCCCTATCTGCCCCTCCAAATTCATCTCTTTGTCCCTCCCTATTCCCTCATCTTTTTCCCTCCTTATCTCCTCCTCTCCCTAAAGTCCTCTTTCTCTCTCTCTCTCTATCCAACCTTATCACTATATCCCTCCCTATCTCCTTCTCTCTGTCCCTCCTCCCCGTCCATATTTGTGTCACCCTCTCTCTCTTACCCTTCTTTCCCTATCTCACTCCTCTCCTTCTCTCTCTCTCTCTCTCTTCATTCCTTCTCTCCCCTCTCCTTCTCTTTATCTCCATCTCTCCATTGTCACTCCCTCTATATCTCCACCTCCATCACTCTATGTCTTATTCCCTCCATACATATCTATAGTTAACATATATCATGATATATTAATATATATTATAATATAACAAATTTAATATTGTATAAAAAAATCAAAAAATTAAAAATAAAATAAAATAAAAACAAAAAAAAATAATTAAAACTCAATACATGTATAAACTTGTGTGACCCTAGTACTAGCCTCTTACCATTATGATCTCCCTACTATAATAAAATCAAAATCACCTCCTACCATTATGAGCTTTCGACTGTATTGAAATGAAAACCGTGAGCCTGCTGCTAGCCTCCTACCATTATGAGCTCCTAACTGTATTGAAATATATTACTTGACTTGATAGGGAACGATTTTCAAAGTGATCCAATCTACGCTCACGATGGCTCCAATTTTTGCAGCAACTTGGGATGGTCATGTCGAAAATCCTTCTAAGATCTCACACTCGCCTCCATCAATCAATAGGTTAGCCATCATATTCCTTAACTCTTATTCAGGTAAAGGGTTTTTCTTTTAATGCCAATAAATTTTATGACTATATCTTCAAATCATTTATTCCTTCCATGGCCCTTATGTTAATCCCCTATTTTATTATGCTTGCAAGTGGGTATATTACTTGAATTCGCCTTGGTTTCAAAAGATAAATTTTATTTCCCTCAATTAATTATTCTGTGCCATGTTACCCCAGGTTGGACTCCCTTCTTATTCCTTCCATTCTACATGTCATGACATGGGTCATTGAGGGTTTCGATATCCACGCTGGGGTTTCATTGGGGTTTTCATAAAATTATAAAATTGATGGTTTAAAAAAAAACCCACTAGGGTAAGATACCATCTCACGACTATGGATATATTAATTCATGGATTCAATGTAGTGACTCTAACATTCAACATTATTAACTATTTTTGTTATTATATAAGTAGGGTATTATTGTCACCTTAAAATATTTCTATATGGAATATGCAAAAGTTTTGTTCTTAAAGTTTTTCCAGATAAATCCACGAAAAGCTTGAATAAAATTTTCCAAAATTTTCAAATTAATTTAGTGTATAAAACTACTTGGCATGTAAGTATATTGAGTTAGCTCCTCTAGAAATTAAAAAAAAAAAAACAATTTTGAAGCCAAAAATATACTTTAAAACTCTCTCAATTTCCTAAAAAAAATTGATTCAAGCTCAAGCCCAAAATACAAACAAAATATTAGATGGGTCTCAAAGGAATCTCATTCTAGAATATAGGTTGATACTTCAAACCTGAGTCATTTATGTTAAGGAGGAAATGGATAAAAAAAATGATTTTCTTTAAATATGGCTTGGGTCTACTTGCAGAAAATAGATCAAATGATAGAATTTTATAGGATCTACCATGATGGTATACATGAAAGTTGATAAGGGAAAACCCAAACAAATTCCTAACAAAAAAAAATTCATATATAAACCATTGCATAAAGGATAAACACACAAATTGTTGATACATGTGGAGAGCCATGCAATGAATCCTCGATTAAACCCAAATTTCTGAAGGAATCCAAACATGAATCTATGCTTGAAAAAATTAAAGACATTTTCCATATCCAACTTAAGGATAATCCAATTTTCCTCATTATTCCTACTAAGGGGGATAACTTCATGTATAAGGACGATATTTTCCACAATTTGTCTCTTCCTCACAAAACCACCTCGGTTTTCTACGATAATCTTAGGGAGTATACTTTTGGATATATTATCAATGATTTTAGACATGTAAGACACCTTTCAATATGATATCATAATGAATGTACAAAGGATTATGGAATTACCCCCTTTGGGACTATAGCTAAGAAATATTAATTTGTCCCTCCTCTTGGGTGCAAGGAATTATGATGAACATATTGAAGAATTCAGATCATCTAGGCCAACTCAAACTTAATAATGTTCCAAAATAATTGAAAAAATGAATGTTGAATTCATCTATACTTGATACCTTATCAATTTCAAAATGATTGATACAACCTACATAAGGACAAGAATTGTCTTTGTTACTTATAATACATGGATTATTTTCTTGCATAATATTTGTTGTGCTCAACTTAGTGTTCCTAAATTGAGGTCATAAATTATCAACCAGGGTTAGTAAACTGCTGAAGTGAAGTGCACTATATGTGCCTAGGTATCTATTTCTCACTACGTTGTGTTTAGTGTTTTTATGATGTTTTTGGTTTTGTGGTTTTATGTTAAGAAGGAAAAGAACTAAATGTTGAAAAAGAACAGTTGTTGGTCACACTAAAAGCAGAGAAAAACCTATACTAAAGAACAGAAAATGCAAAGTTTGATAATGACTCATAGCAAGAAAATAAATCACAACATGAACTCAATAAACTCATCCAATTCATTCATTAGAAATATGTTGGAATAGTGCAAATTAGGTTCTCCTAAGCAAACAACCATCTTACAATATTACAAAGAATCTCATCCATGGCTAAAAGTTTATTGGAACACAATTGGAAAAAATATTATTTGTAGCACAATAAGATTTTTACTCTGAATTAACTTGTAATGCTAAGGTTAATCCATTCTGCAGCTCCATTTTTCACTACTAAGCCTTATTCGAAAGTTAGAGATTTTCTAAAATAGTTTTTGGGAAAAAGGCTTATTTGTGAAATTGCAAAAGATTGCAGAACAATCAAGGCCTTAAATTGATATCACTAACTCATTCCTGTCCATATGATGATGCATTAATATAAAGTCAGAACAAGATTAGTTTGTAAACAATGAAGGCCATGAAGTCTAATTTTGACAGTTAATACAACTTAAAGAACAATGGATAACACTGAACTAGAATGCAATTGTCAAACTTGAAACACAGTGATCACAACTAAACTAGAATGCTGTTAGCCTAACTTTGAAATACAGTGCACTGGAACTGAACTAGAATGTCACTAATCTAACTTAAAGTATAGTGAACAGAGTTAAACTAGAATGCCATTATCAAACTTCAAACATAGTGACAGAATTAAACTAGAGTGACATCTACCTCCGGAGTATTTCAACTGAACTAAAATGAAACTAATTCTATGAAATGTTTCAGCGCTGTCTCATTCAGAGTTAGTGGTTTTTTGGAATAACTTATAGAACAGGACTGGCTGCAACATGTTATGTAAATGAGCATGAAAGCATAAAATTCAACAAAACACAACAAATCTCTAAAACACCACAGCTATGTCTCATCTAGAGTTAGTGATATTTTGGAAGAGTTTATAAGATCACGACTAGCTGTAACAACTGATGTAATTGAGTACAAAGTCATAAAGTTTAGAGAAATGAAACTAAATCCTAAATACTATAGTTATATCCCATCCAATGTTAGTGGTATTTTGGAATATTTTTTAAGGATAATACTAACTGTGGCATCCACTGCAAGTAAGCATAAAAACACAAAGTTCAGAAAATTGATTAAACTAGGAATGAAACTAGGCTAAGTTACTTATCTAAACCATATGAACAAAGCTTCTCAGGTAGCAAGGGCCCTCTACCACCGTATTAGCATGCAAATATACTCAATATTGACTCAGCTCTTTCAATAAAGTGATGCTTCTTTCATTAAAAGAGAAATTCTCCAAAATAGAGTATTTACGGTCTTTTGAGATCTAGCAACAAAACATAAATCTAGCTAGCTGCTTCTTGGTCTCTCGAGCCATACTTATAACAAAATTACATAAATTTGTTTGAGATAAAACAGGAATAATTATCTTTCCCAAATAAAATCAAACTAGGACTCTGGTGGTGGCCTCGTATTATGATTAGGGACATCTGTACAGTCCTTGTCCTATTAGAAGTATGTCTCCTAGTTTTGGTTTCCCACGTGCATAATCACCTGTAGACTCGAGCTCAGACTTCGTGGAGAGCAAGAAATGATGGGGGAGTGATGTGGAATATGATCATATGTTTTTTTACTTGAGGTGACACCTGAAACCTGCGTAAACATGAAGATAGCTGCGGAATAGGTGACTGCCTACAGAATGACTGTGTTCTGTAGCCGAGTCTAGTAAAAAATTGCTACAATAACAAAATCATGAAAACATAGCAAGTTAGTCATTATATACATTCTTAAAGTAATCCTAATCAATCCTATTGATCATTTAAGCCTGTAATTGATGAAGGACAAAGAAAATGAAGTGAAATGTGGTGGAAAATAAGGACATCTTTGGGGCTCAACATACCCCCACTGCAAGGCTTTTGCATGTCCTCATGCAACTATTCCATGTACTCTGAGACCTATGCTAGGACATCTAAGCCTCTTCTTCTTCTTTGCCTGACAGTCAATGGCCTTCTAGGCTTCCTTATGACTAACTTGAATCTCAAATTTGTAAGTGCCCTGCTTAGCTTTTTGTTTTTATTCTTCAATCTTTCACTGGCCTTGTGCAACTTTTTCATTTGTAGAGACAAAGTGGTATTCATATCACCTTTGAGCTTAACCTGCTCCATTAAAATTTCATTCTCATTCTTGATATGCCTATTGAGTACTTCTCACTCATATTTATCTCTTCTTAGCATATCAATTGTAGATTTTGGTGGACTAGGACTTCTGTCTCTACTTTCTGAAGTTCTCCTTTCTAGTGTCTCAACATAATTGTAAATTTCTTGTTGTGCTGGGTCTATTTCAGGAGCTCCTTCATCAAAATCCTCCTCATATTGATACTCAGGTGATCTAGCAGTAGGTGTTTCTTCATCCTCAATGTTTATGATTCCATTTTTTCTAACCTTTGTTTTCTTTAGTATACCTCTAAGCTTGTGGCTCCATCTCGGTTGAGATGGCCCTTCTCCTCTGTCTTTGGAATATTTTCTTATTATTCTCTCCTTCTTAAGCTGCTTCTTAATTTGAGCCAATTTCTCAGAAATCATCTCTTCACTGTCCTCTTGCATTGATTTACCAGTTTTAGTTTTAACAGCTTTGGAAATTTCCTTTCTCCTGCTTCTTCTTATGGGTTTGCCTTCAGGTGGAGATTCCTTGGGTTCCTCAAAGTGATTCCTTACTAGAAACTCATCCCAATTGTCTCCCATTTTTTCCAAATGATTTTCTATTAAGATTTTGACTAACCCATGGTGATACAAGGTTGTTTCCAGAAATTGAACCCTCTTTTGAACATTTGAGGCCATTCTCTTTAAGCTATAAAGTAGGAAAAATGGCAAAATTGATTTCTTCTTCTAAGAAATGCATCATTAACCGAATATGATAAACATAGAGGGTACCAAATCTTCCTTCACAAGTTATAATTTTTTTCAAAATGAGCAACATGTTCCTCCATTTATTCTTCAGTGCAGAGCTAGGAATACCTTTCTTAAAAATGGAAACATCCATACCTGGTGTTTTGAGTATTTTCCTCCATGCCTCGTTATGAAATTCCCTATTTTTAAACCACTTTTCTCCTTGCCTGGGTAATTCCATTGCTTCTGCAATGAATTCCTCTGTAATGGTGAATTTAACATATCCTATTTCGACCTCCGCTCCATTGAAGGACTGTGCAAATGTTTTAGTCACCTCTTTGTGAAAACCATTGAATTTTTCTAAAAATTGCAACCACCCAGCCTGCTGTAGCATTTCTCTGATTTGTGGATAGCCTTCCAAGTACTTGGTTCCAACTGGTTCAGTTCTTACTATGAGACCCATAACTTATCTTTTCAACCTTCAAATTATTGCTCCTCTGCTCATGGTGAAAATGGTTGTTTACTCCACAGATGTTTCCTCTGTTTTACAGACCGGAATGGATAAGAATTGGCTGCGGAAAGAAATGATATCAAGTAGTTATGAAATGATTATAATGCGGTGAGGATGATTCACACGAGTTAATGAGTTGAGAGTTATCACGAAAGAAAATACCACGGAGATGTTTCGTGAGAAATTCAAAATCATCATTAAATACTTTTGCCTAGTGACATGACTGATTAAATCACTTCAGTACTTAACCGTTAAGTTTTAAATGATGATCGGATATGGCAAGATGGAAGGGATTTTGTCCAAAGTTTTATGATAGGTTTGATAGGCATGATCAACACAACTAATTAAAATAACCTTTTTGAATCATACATGACTTAACTATGCTAAAATTTCATGATATGTCAACATAATAATTTCATAAATTTTACCTTTGCCTTTCCTTTGATTTTGTTTTTTTTTCTTTTGTGGTTTTGATATGCCTTTTCCTCCTTTGGAAATCATTGATCTTCAGTCTTCATAACTCTTTTGATTTTTGTTGTTGTCTTGGATATGCAGGATCAATTTTTCTGCTCAATCAAGTGATTACTAAATAGTGCCTTCAGGATCTCTGGCTGTAGAATGTCTGACTGGCTGCAGAATGTCTGCTTGGATGCAGAATGTCCGACTGATTGCAGAATGTACTTGTAGAAGTCTTAAAACATGGAATGGAAAGGTTTGAAGCATGAATGGAATGTTTCTATGAAATGAGTTAAAAATGGATAATGAAGTATGGTGTAATGGAGTATGAGTGAAGTGAATAATGGAATGAAATGAATCACAATTATGAAGTGGAGTGAAGTATGTAAAATGACTTGCAACTTATGATTTGTATTATTCAATTGCAGAAAGAAATCACTCTTAAAACTCTGAGATGAAAATGAGGTGGACCATGGAATGAAATGAATGAAGTATGGAGTGAAGTGAAGTATGGATGAATGGAATGAAATGAAGTATGGATGAATGGAATGAAATGAATCATAAGTGAAATATGGGTTTTCACTTATGATTTTGTAATAGCTGCTTGCAGAAACAGAACAAATTTGAAAAGCTAAAGTGTTAGAAAGATTCTGATTTTCACTCAATCTTTTCTGTATAAACATGCTAATCAGTGATTAGTTTTCATGTTTATACTTTTATTTTATTTTATTTTATTTTATTTATTTATTTTTTTATGCTTTTGAATTCAGAAAATTCTACTAAGTTGATGAAGAAGAAAAATTCTTCTTCATTAACTTCACATCATTGTTTTCCTGAAATCTCTTGACAAATTCTTCTCTTGAAAGTGGCTTGTGATACAGCTTCAATCTATGACCATTTACAAGAAAAGTGACCTTCTCTTCATCTATTGTCCTGATTTTTATTGCTCCATTGTAAAAAATTCTTATAATTTCATATGGCCCAAGCCAATGTGTTTGGAATTTACCTTGAAAATTTTTGAACTTTGAATCAAACAAGAGAGCCCAGTCACCTTCTTTGAACTTCTTTTCCTTGATGTATTTTTCATGCCATCTAGTCCTTTGCTGTTGGAATATACTTGTTTTCTGAACTGCATCTTGTCTGATCTCATCCAATTCATTAATCTACTCCAATCTGTGCTTTTGTGCCTTTGTTAGATCAAGTTCTAGCTGAATTTCCATTTTGAAAGTTTGAATCTGAAACTCTATGGGAAACAGAACTTGCTTTCTATAAACAAGTTCATAAGGAGTATGGCCTGTTGTGCTCCTCCATGTAGTTCTATAGGCCCATAAGGCTTCAGGAAGCCTATCTGCCCAATCTCTTCTATGCAAATGAACAATCTTCGTTAGGATCCCTTCAATGACCTTATTAGTAGATTCCACTTGACCATTTGCTTGTGGATGATAGGTAGTAGATTTTCTGTGTCTAATTTTGTACCTCTCCATCATTTGTTCCACTAGCTTTGATGTAAACTGAGCTCCTTGATCTGTAAAAATTTCCCTTGGGACACCAAAACGAGTAAAAATATCCTCAAAAAGAAAATTAACTACAGATGCTTCAGTAGCAGAAAGTAATGGCTTGGCCTCTACCCATTTGATAACATAATCAGTGAAAACTAATATATATTTCTTTTGTCTTGATGGAGGACTAATAGTTCCTACAAAATCTAAAGCCCATTTTTCAAAAGGGTCAATATGTACCTGAGGCTGCAATGGCATCTCACTTGAAGGAGAAGGTTTCCCTACCCTTTGGCAACTGTCACACCTTTTGACATACTCTTTAGCATCTTTAAAAAGGGATGGACAATAATATCCTAAATGAAGGATCTTATAAGCTGAGATTTTATCAGCAAAGTGTCTGCCACAAGGTTAATCATGACATGCCTTAAGGATCTCAGGCATCTCATCTTCCCGAACACATCTCCTAATGATAAAATCTGGACCTGTTTTGTATAACTCATTAGCAACCCATGAATATTTTTCACTGTCATAAATGATCTTTCTTTTGTCTTTTGCATTCATTATTGAAGGAAATTTTCCTGAAACTAAATAATTAGCAATGTCAGCAAACCAAGGAGTTTGAGTAGAAATTGCAAAAAGATATTCATCAGGGAATTGATCTTCAATTGGAGTATTGTCTTTGATGTTTTGGAGTCTAGATAGGAAATCAGCTACTGTGTTTTGTTTTCCAGGCCTATCTAGAATGGTAATGTTGAATTCTTGTAAAAGAAATAACCATATTATGACTTTGCCATTAGTAATTGATTTTTTCATTAGATATATAATTGCAGAGTGATCTATGTGAACAAAAGTTTCATAGCCTGTTATATAGTGTCTGAATTTTTTTATGGCATGAACAACAGTTAAAATATCTTTTTTAGTTATAGTATAGTTTAACTCTGAAGGAGTCAAATTTTTACTGGTATAGTAGATGGCATAAGGAATCAGGTCTTTTTGTCCCAATACTGCTCCTAGAGCTGTATCTGAGGCATCTGTTGAAATATGAAAAGGTAACTTCTAGTTAGGTCCCCTTAAAATAGGTGCTTTAGATATTTTTGTTTTCAGGGTCTCAAAGGCTAACTGGAAATCCAGATTCCACTTGAATTCATAGTCCTTGGTATGTAATTTGAAAAGTGGAGATGCTATCTTGGTGAAGTTTTCTATAAACCTTCGATAATATCCTGTGAATCCTAGAAAACTCCTAACATCTTTTTGACAACTTGGAATAGATAAGTTAGAGATGACTTCAAATTTTGACTCATCAACTCTAATCCCATCCCCTGAAATGTGATGTCCTAAAACAATTCCTTCAGTAAACATCATAAAACACTTCTCATGACTAAGTGGAAGTTTTGCTTCTTTACATCTCTTTAAAAAAATTTCCAGGTTTGTTAAGGCTTCTTCAAATGTGTTTCCATAAACTGTGAAATCATCCATATATACCTCTACACAATCATGTATTAGATCTGAAAATATTCCTAGTACTGCCCTTTGAAATGTTGCAGGTGCATTGCATAATCCAAATGGAAATACTCGATAAGCATAGGTACCCCAAGGACATGTAAATGTGGTTTTGTCTTGATCTTCAAGTGCTACTTGAATTTGGTTGTAACCACTAAACCCATCGAGAAATGAAAAGTACTTTTTGCCAGCTAATGTATCTAACACCTGATATATGAAAGGTAAGGGAAAATGATCTTTAAGAGTAGCTTTGTTTAATTCCCGGTAGTCAATACATACCCTCCATTTACCATTTTTATTTGGCACAATTACCAAAGGATAAACCCACTAACTATCTGAAATGGGACAGATAAAGTTAACATTTAACAATTTCTACAATTCTTCTTTAACAATCTCCCTAAGATTTGGATTCATCCGTCTTTGAGGTTGTCTGATTGGTTTACAATTTTCCTCTATATAGATGTGATGAGTGCAAGTCTTGGGGCTTATCCCTTTCATATCAGTGTACTCCCATGCATATGCAGAAGAATGTCTCTGTAATATCTTGACTAGCTCTTCTTGTTGAGATTTCTCTAGGTTATGTTTAAATTTTTGCCTGGAAATATCTCAATTGTAGAGCTGCCAAATTTATCCATGGAGTAAAGAGACATCTGTCTTGATGATAAAAACTCAATGTTGGATTCTTCTTGAAATTGTTCATGTTTGTATTCCAAAGAGGATTCAAAGTTTTCTAAGGTATTCAAAATCTGGCTATCTTCACTAATTTCTAAAATTGTGAAGAGAGGTTGTAAGTCTTCTTCATCCTCTATCCATTGAGTATCATCTAATTCTGTAATTGTTCTTGTTGGAGGATACAAGGTAAATTTCTTGGTTGAACTACCATCAGAGATATACATATCACCGGATCTACAACTAATGAAAGCATCAGGTGTAGCTAACCAAGGTCTTCCTAATATAATAGGATGCCCTCCTAGATTATTCTTAGGAGTTAGGATCATAAAATCCACAGGATACTCCCAAGAATCTAGGGACACTAGAATGTCTTCTATTACCCCATCAGGTTTGATCACAGATCTGTCTGCTAATTGTAATAATGTGGGTGTAAAAAGAATATTAGGAAGTTTAAGTTTATCCATGATTTGTCTACTCATGATATTGATTGCTGCTCCTAAATCAATAAGTGTGTTTTGGATCTCAATTCCATTGATGTGAATTTTAACAACTGGATTTCCTGGGTCTAGATACTTTGGAATAGCCATCTTACCCATCATGATATCTGTTATTTTTCCTGCTAGTTGAATTTTCTTTATCTCTCTTATTCTTTTCCCTGTTTTCTTCATGCTCAACTCCTTTATTGTCTTTGCTAAGATTGGAATTTCCTTGATGGCTTGTAATAATGGGATCTTAATAAAAACATTTCTTAGCTCATCTAGGAAATCATAATTAGGAACCATAATTTGTTTTTCTACACCCCTATCAATTTTTAATCTTTCTGGAAAGGGAGGTGTAGAAGTGGATGTTGATGGCTGCTCTAATATAGGAGTTGAAATTATTGGTTCTTTTTGTTTTGATTTTTCAATGTTTGAGTCTTGGAAAGTTGTGTTCTCTTCAAGACTTTTATTTACCCGTAGAGAGTCTTCTTGAGAATTTTCTTGCTCTTGTATGATTACAGAAGGTTTCCTCTTTTCAAGTATTCTTCCAGACCTAAGTTGAACATCCTTAAGGTCTAAAGGAGTGATCAAATAAGTTGGGAATTGTTGGCCTTCTATCATGTATGTGTTCTGAGGATTTTTATTGTTGGGGTTTGGTATGGGTTGGGCAGGCAACTGATTTTTTTTCTGAGGAAATGGTAATGGAAGTGGTTGATTTTGATGTTGTGGATTTTGAGAATTTGGTTGAGGATTTTGTTGAAAATTTTGTTGAGGAGGGAAATGTGGATATGGTGGATAGGATGGTGGATATTGGTAATACTGAGAGTATCTTCCATAGGGATTTTGTGCTCCTTGCGCCCAAGTTTGTGATTGATTTTGAAATTGGGGCCAAGGTTGCTACCAATAATTCCAATTTGGTGGGGGTTGATTATACAACTGATCATGAAATCCTTGTGTTTGAGGTCCTTGCCAAGGCCTCCTGGAGACAAAATTGAGAGATTTTGTGGAACTTGTAGGAGTTTCTTCTTGAAAGACAACTTTAAGACCAGGAAGTGAAAGAAAACTCTTGGTCTCATGTTTTTCTGAACAAATTACACAAGTCTCTACAACTTTTGCATCCAAAGGGCACTCTCTCAAGGCATGTTTCTTTCTACATTTGGGACAAAAGATTGCTAAGGCATCAGATTCAGATTTTTGCTTGTTTTGTAACTTAAGGGTGTCTATTTGTTCACTAAGACTCCATAAGATATCAAATTTTAATTCATCAAGCATATGTCCTATTTCTTCCCTACTTACTGTCCCAGAAGCAGACTTACTTGCCCTTGCAAGAGCAGGGTCTCTTGGTCCTTTTACAGTTTTAGATTTCCATCTTGAAAGGTTGATACATAATTTAGCTATTTCAGGTAATGTGAGCCGAGATATATCCCCTTTTCCCATCATGTTAAGGATATCTAACCATTCATACCTAATTGTCTTCAACAAGAGAGCTTTCAAGGTGTCTTGGTCTAGGTTTTCCATTTTTGCTCTTTTAATGTTGTAGTTAAATCTCTCCAACAAATATTACAAATTTTCATCCTCTTTTTGTAGCATTTTAAACACTTCCTCCTTATGGTTGAATGGCATACAGTAATCTAAATACCTCTCTAGAAATGATTGTTTCATGTCTTCCCATTTCCTAATAGAACTGTTGATCAAACTCATAAACCACTTCAATGCTGCTCCTTCCAATGTTGAAGGAAATAGTTTAAGTTTTTAAGAATCTTGCAAGTAGTCATAGGTTCTACATAGGACTTCAAATTCAAATAGGAAGGTTTCAGGATCTTCAATTTTAATTCCATAAAATTTTGGAAGGACAGAGGGTGAAATGTTTTTCATAGTTGTATTGGTTTCTTCATCTACTATAGGAAACCGAAAAGAGCTTCCCATTTCTCTTCTACCTCTTCCTCTGCCTCCTTCTCCTTCTACACCTCTACCTCCTTCTCCTCTACCTCTACCTCTACCCCCTCCAAATAGTGTGTGTTCTCCATTAAAAACTCCTCCTCCCCCTTCTTCTGCCATAGTTGATTCTTCTGTGGAAGTTGAAAGGTTTAAGTCCCTAGCAGGGGTTCCTGAATCTTCTTCCAAGACAGGTTCAGTGGGTAAAGTGGAAGGTCTTTCTGATGGAATATCTAATCTTAAGTCCTCTGGAAGTCTAGGATCAGTAAAGGATGGAATGTGGGTTTGAGTTGGAGGTGTGCTGGCTCTTGGTCTTGGTGAAACAAGTGGTGTTCTAGGAATCAAGCTTCTGCTTCTTATGAAACTACCCCTTGAGTCTCTTTATCTACGCATGTGATTGTTTTTGGGAGGTAAGAAACAAGGCTACCTAGTTACACTTCCCTAGCAACAACGCCAAAATGTTGTGCTCAACTTAGTGTTCCTAAATTGAGGTCATAAATTATCAAGCAGGGTTAGTAAACTGCTGAATTGAAGTGCACTATATGTGCCTAGGTATCTGTTTCTCACTACGTTGTGTTTAGTGTTTTTATGATGTTTTTGGTTTTGTGGTTTTATGTTAAGAAGGAAAAGAACTAAATGTTGAAAAAGAACAGTTGTTGGTCACACTAAAAGCAGAGCAAAACCTATACTAAAGAATAGAAAATGCAAAGTTTGATAATGACTCATAGCAAGAAATAAATCACAACATGAACTCAATAAACTCATCCAATTCATTCATTAGAAATATGTTGGAATAGCTTGAGAAAAGGACAACTTTAGTGCAAATTAGGTTCTCCTAAGCAAACAACCATCTTACAATATTACAAAGAATCTCATCCATGGCTAAAATTTTATTGGGACACAATTGGAAAAAAGATTATTTGTAGCACAATAAGATTTCTACTCTGAATTAACTTGTAATGCTAAGGTTAATCCATTCTGCAGCTCCATTTGTCACTACTAAGCCTTATTCGAAAGTTAGAGATTTTCTAAAATAGTTTTTGGGAAAAAGGCTTATTTGTGAAATTGCAAAAGATTGCAGAACAATCAAGGCCTTAAACTGATATCACTAACTCATTCCTGTCCATATGATGATGCATTAATATAAAGTCAGAACAAGATTAGTTTGTAAACAATGAAGGCCGTGAAGTCTAATTTTGACATTTAATACAACTTAAAGAACAATGGATAACACTGAACTAGAATGCAATTGATCAAACTTGAAACACAGTGATCACAACTAAACTAGAATGCTGTTAGCCTAACTTTGAAATAAAGTGCACTGGAAATGAACTAGAATGTCACTAATCTAACTTAAAGTAGAGTGAAAAGAGTTAAACTAGAATGCCATTATCAAACTTCAAACATAGTGACAGAATTAAACTAGAGTGACATCTACCTCCGGAGTATTTCAACTGAACTAAAATGCAACTAATTCTATGAAATGTTTTAGCTCTGTCTCATTCGAAGTTAGTGGTTTTTTGGAATAATTTATGGAACAATATTGGCTGCAACATGTTATGTAAATGAGCATGAAAGCATAAAATTCAACAAAACACAACAAATCTCTAAAACACCACAGCTATGTCTCATCTAGAGTTAGTGATATTTTGGAAGCGTTTATAAGATCACGACTAGTTGTAAAATTGATGTAATTGAGCACAAAGTCATAAAGTTAAGAGAAATGCAACTAACTCCTAAATACTAAAGTTATATCCCATCCAATGTTAGCAGTATTTTGGAAGATTTTTTAAGGATAAGACTAACTGTGGCATCCGCTGCAAGTAAGCATAAAAACACAAAGTTCAGAAAATTGATTAAACTAGGAATGAAACAAGGCTAAGTTACTTATCTAAACCATATGAACACAACTTCTCAGGTAGCAGGGGCCCTCTACCACCGGATTAGCACACAAATCTACTCAATATTGACTCAGCTCTTGCAATAAAGTGATGCTTCTTTCATTAAAGGAGAAATTCTCCAAAACAGAGTATTTACGGTCTTCTGAGATCTAGCAACAAAACATAAATCTAGCTAGCTGTTTCTCGGTCTCCTGAGCCATACTTATAACAAAATTACATAACTATATTTGAGATAAAATAGGAATAATTGTCTTTCCCAACTAAAATCAAACTAGGACTCTAGTGGTGGCCTCGTATTATGACTAGGGACATCTGTACAGTCCTTGTCCTATTAGAAGTCTGTCTCCTAGTTTTGGTTTCCCACGTGCATAACCTCCTGTAGACTCGAGCTCAGAATTCATGGAGAGAAAGAAATGATAGGGGAGTGATGTGGAATACGACCATATGTTTTTTTCCTTGAGGTGACACCTGGAACTTGCACAAACATGAAGATAGCTGCGGAATAGGCGACTGGATACAGAATGACTGCGTTCTGTAGCCGAGTCTAGTAAAAAATTTCTACAATAACAAAATCATGAAAACATAGCAAGTTAGTCATTATATACATTCTTAAAGTAATCCTAATAAATCCTATTGATCATTTAAGCCTGTAATTGATGAGGGACAAAGAAAATGAAGTGAAATGTGGTGGAAAAGAAGGACATCTTTGGGGCTCAACAATCTTTGTACTCAATATATCTTGGCTCCTAGTTTCAGTATATAGGGTGGCATAGGGGTTATATGCTACTTATTTGATTTTTTCATTTTGACTTAATGTCTCTCCTTCATTGGTGGTGATTTCCTTGACATTGTTACACTAGTGTTGTACTTTAGCTTGTTTGGGAAAAATACTAGTTTTTATATCCCTCACTTAGAGCCACAAACTTTTGGACTTTTAACTTCATTTTTATTCATCTTCCCTCATCGTAGATTTGTAGCGCTAGAAGGTTTATTTTTGTTCAAACATTAAAGGCTGAGTGAATTATTCCTACTCCATGAGCCTTTGTGTTCCCCATAATTTATATTTGAGGTAGGTGATCTCTTTACTCACTAATTTATATCAATCCCTAACCCCAAACTTTAGAGTGAGCTTCGTATTTTTATGATTTTGTTCCTAGATGTGCACCAATGAACCAACCAGCCACTTGCTCCATACTCAAGAAACAAGGTGAAGAAGGAGGGGTCTTAAAGCTAAAAAAAATTGAAATGAAGAAAAAGAAGAGGACCATAATCCTCTTGTTTAATCATAGAAAAGGTGATGTTTCAGTGATCTAATCCAACATAAGATATAATTTGAGAAGACATAGAGATGTTACTTTATGCGAAGTAACTATGTGCCAATAACTAATCTATCTTAATGTGTCTAGGATTGAGACATCTATTGGTCCATGTAAATTGCATAAATGGCTGGAAACACGAATGGTTATAAATGCAATTTAATGGTCCAAGTAAATTTCCATGTAAATTGCATAGATGGCTAGAAACCCCAAAGGTTATCAATGATATTTAATCTTAAGTCCTTTGTGGACATAGTGCAAGAGGATTTTTTAATAGAGCTAACCCTTGGAGCTATGGTTTAATTGTATGATGTAGCACATTGTTTTCTCCTTTTATGTTTAAACATATAGAAGTTAATTCCTTAATACACATAATAACTACAACATAATTCCTAAATCTTCATTCATTCTAGAGTAAGTAAAATTCATCTTCTTATGAATCCTATAAATAAATGAAAGATTCACTATGCATAATTTATGACCAACCTTTTCTTATTTGATTATATGAATCCTACCCAAAAGATATTTATGCATTCTTAATCTTTCACACAATCATATAGCTATATGTCTTACACAATGAGACTACAATTTGAACAATTGCATTCCTTCATCCTTTTAAGAGTATTGTTTCCGTACAATATGGAATATATACTAATCATTGTCATAATTTTTTTTCAAATACCCTCCCAAAATGATGGTTCTTTTATGATCTTGAGGATCCATCTTAGCAAAATGACTCTCTCTAACATAATGTTAGACAATGTATGGATGAACCTTATCCACAATGGTCCCAAACTTCTCATTCTTGAAAGAATTGATGATTCTTACAAATAAATTCAATCAAGTAGACTCTAAATATGTTATTATCACGTGCTTCTATCTATGATGCCATGTTCAATCAAGATTCATCTAGAAAACACAATGATGCATTCTTACTCCTTTAATGAATTTGTTAGCATCAATTCCTTCAGGGCTCTTACTGTTCCCTCCTTTTATCATGCTCATCATTAACAAGCACAATAATTTCTTTTCTTATCCATATTTCTCATTTTTCTTCCTTCATTATTTACCTGCAATATTCATTGACAAGTATAACTACGCAAAATATACAAATACAATATCATGATGATGATCTATGGTTTCCATGGTTTTCTTAGAGATTATACTCTTGGTTTTTTAGACAAAAACCCTAAATTCCTTGATATTTCCCTTGGAAACATCAACCCTATGGTTTTGATATCATATCCTAGATTTATCCAATTCCACCCTCGTTAAGGTTTACCATATACCCTAGATTATCTACAAGCCTTAGAAGTGAATAGATAGGGTTTTCGAGGGAACAAAAAAAATTAGGGCTATGGTTTTCTAATCCAATTTCTATCTCATTTTTAAAATCCCTAGATATGGAAAAACCTTCAACATAGTGAAGTCTACAAACCCTATAACCCTAATGCATTCCATATCATTACATTATGCAGACAATTTATTTAACTTAAGCTAGATAAGTATAAAAAAAAGTATACATACGTCATTATAGCATCACCCTATCCTATATTGGAAAGGATCGGTCTCTAAATGACTTCATTTGCTTCCCAAGGATAAAATATTGATCTCATAGATGTAGTAGTACTCCTATTTTTAATGTATGTTTTAGATGTTGCTATAGATCTTCAAGTTGGACTTTTGTTACAACCTTGTGCTTCAAAAAGGCTTTGTATGGGACAAAAAAATCCTTTCTTACGTCAATGCCCTTAATGACATATTTATACTATCATTATACAACTTCGGCCCTTATAGTTAGGGCTTACCATAGTCACTATAAATTCCTCTTCAATCTATGGTATTGTATCTTCTACGTTGCCTTACTTTTTTGGATTGTAGGGCTACAACTAGATTTGGATTCCATAAGGAATGAGGTTATAGGTATCGACCTATATTATCAAAACCTCGTGGCATTTGATTAATTTTTATAGATATCGATATTTCTAAAGTTTGTATGGTAAATTTGACCTTGTGGTTAAGGCTTTGATAACCACTGAAAAGAACTCACAAACAGGCCTAAAATTCCTTCCAAAAAACTTTGGTCCTTTATTTTATTCAAGGAGACTTCTTCACTAGCTAAAAGGTTGCTTCTAGGACAAGTCTTGACTTTCCTTCAGGTCTCGGCTTTCCTTGCAGTGTCCTCGACCTATTATAGGATTATTAACTTACTTCTTGGATCTCTTGAAATGATGAAGTCATTGCCTGAGGTGAATGTTTTCAAACTCTTCAAAACCTTTAGTATTGTATTGAATAGAACTTTGAACCAATTTCAGAAGGATTATCTTCTCTTGATTAGCTTCACTTTTATTCATTTCAGCCTTTAAGATATATGCATATAATCCATTTTTTTTTCCTTTTGGGAGTAATGCAAAACCATTTCAGTGATCTTTGAGTTTCCTTCTTGAAATTTATTTGTGATATTATGTTCTTTTTCATATGTTTTTATCATAAAATAAATTCCAAAAAAATGAATATCACAAATATACAAAAAAAATGAACACAAGATATAGGCTCCAAGCCAGGGGAAAACCCCTCCAAGGGGAAATCCCATAAAGAAATTATCTTCTTATAGAATAAATTCAAAGGAGACTTTAGATACCAAAGCCTAGACCAGGGCCATCACTAAGAACCAAGTCAACTAAAAAATATTTCATCTTCAATGCAATACTAATTCTCCAAGGGAATTGAAACAAAATCTCTTCAAGATGAGGGCTCTTCTAGCCTTTCGTTCTCACCAAGGAAACCTACAACACCTCCTACAATTTCGGACCTAAGGAAACCCTATAAACCTTAGGGAATTCACACATGTGAACAATAGAAGACAAAATATAGGCTTTAGAAAGCCTTATGTGTCTCTCAATAATTCGAAGATCCATATTTATATAGCCTTTCCAAGAGGCTCCATTAGTCCTCTCTAGGGCGAATTTTCCTTGGTTGGTTGACTTGGTTGTGGGAGCCTTCTAGACATTTCTAATTTCAAAATATTTTTCTTTCATTGATACAAATGCCTAAAAGGGTCTTTTACAATATGACAAGGACTCTTTAATCATGACAAACCCTAGGAGAATTCAATGGATGCTTGACCTAATGAAAAAGTGATTTGAACATGAAACCCATGTTTTACAAAAATCATTTTATTTATTTTGATAGATACATAATAATTACATCATGACATGAGTTAACTGACAATTATGAAGACCGAAACTAGTTACCTTCTTCAACATATCAAAGTATATGGGTATTTTTCTTTAAATGGAATATTAAATTCTATTATATTATGTTGGGTTCTCAAGTTATGAAGAGATTTCAATGATTATGATGAATAAGTTCTCAAGTTCACAAGTTTTTAAATATTACTTGAATATTTTAAATGTAGATAACTTCCTTATAATGCACTTGTACTATTATAATGTTCTTGTGGTTTCTTCAAGACATTTCTCAACATCCCTTATGACAATCGCTAAAATTTTCTCTCATTCGATGGAGTGTTGTTAGAAATTCAACCAAATAGGTATTTTTTAGATCTATCTTTGTCGAGGGACGGAAGTTGAAATATGATAGAAGTGTAGGTTTTAACCTTGTACATAAATTACCTACAAATGAATTATTAAAATATAAAAATATACAATGACGAGAAAATAAAACAAATATATACAGATATTTTCCCCTAGATCCAAAAACTGGGACTAACAGTTTGATTTTTTATTATATTATTTTCAATGTTACAATACATATATATATACATGTTGAAGCATTCATAAACCCCAATCCATAACCCTGGATTAGAACATAATCATAGTTCCCTTGACCAGATCTACAAAATACCATGGGAAGAAAACCATCATGCCCAAAACCATGTCCAAAACCCATGCACAAAACCATGGGTAGATTTTCCCACCATATTTGGTTTTGCCCCACCATCCTGGGGTCCACCGTACAATTAAATCTTGGGGCGTTGCACCCAACACAACGTATAGCGTGTGGTGCTAGTCGTGGAAAAAATATAACACGGACCTAACATTTTCCCACTTTTTGTTTTCTTTCCACACAGGGGGTCACAAGAGAGATTAGTAATTGGTCCATCCATGCAACACCCATTGTTTCTCTACACCGAGAAAATTTCTCAGTGCTCATAGACTTCGTCAATGCATCTGTAACATTCTTTAAAGTTTCCACCTTTACCAACAACACCTTTTTGTCCTCAACCATATCCCTCACAAAGTGATACTGAACATTAATGTGCTTTGTCTTTGAATGATAAGAAAGTTTCTTTGCCAAGAAAATTTCACTTTGGATATCACATTTTATCCTTATAGCTCGTTTTACCAACCCCATACTTGAACACAATATTTGCAACTAAACTACTTCCTTGCTTGCATGAGTGGTTTCCATGTATTCAACCTCTCTCATTGAAAGTGCCACTACAAACAATCTCTTACTCATCCAAATGATTGCTCCTCCAAATAGTTTCAACACATACCCACTTGTTTATCTTATCTAATCCAGATCTCCAGCCCGGTCTGCATCAAGAAATCCATGAATGTCCAAAACTCTGTCCAGTCCTAGTCTCCCTTGGTAGCACAAACCATAATCACTTGTGCCGCACAAATACCTAAAACCTTGCTTCATTGTTATCCAATTTTCCTTCCTTTGTTTTGACATAAACCTTATTAATAATCCCATTGGATGTGTAATGTTTGTTCTAGTATATACCATTGCATACATCAGGCTACGAACTATACTCGCATATGGAACACGGTACATGTCCTCTTCATCTTCTTGTGCCTTGGGACACTTTTCAGCAGATAAATTTACACCTACATGAATAAGAACCTTCACTAGTTTACTATCATGTATATTAAACCTCTACAATAGTGTCTCGACATACTTCCTCTGGTAACTAGAGCTTCCTCTTTTTCCAATATCATTTAATTTCCATGCCCAAAATATAGTTTGCAGCACCAATATCCTTCATGTAAAATTTGGACAGCAATTGGGTCTTCAAATCCTGGATAATTTCTTTCTTATTTAAAATTAGCAACATACCATCCACATACAAGACCAATTAAATAACATGTTCATCAATTAATATAAAATGCACACAATGATTCGCTTTTCTTCTTGTGAAGCCAGGTCACCGTATATGTGTATCAAATTTCTCATACCACCTCCTTGGTGATTGTTTTACCCCATACAAGGACTTTTTAAACTTGCATGCCAATTCTTTCTTACCCTTCATCAAAAATCCTTCTAGTTGCTTCATGTAGATCTCTTATTCCAGATCCCTGTGAAAAAATGTTGTCTTTACATCCATCTTTTCTACCTCAAAATCAAAAGCCGCAACAACAAATAAAAGCAATATAATATAAGATAACTTAGTAACAGGAGAAAAAATCTCACCGAAATCAATTCCCGACACCTGGGAATAACCCTTTTATACTAGTTGAGGTTTTTATTTTTACACCTTTCCTTCTACATTCATCTTCTTCTTAAACACCCATTTCAGCAAATGGGTTTCCTTCCAGCCGGAATCTTCACTAGATCCCAAGCCTCAGTTTTTTCCAAAGATGAAATTTCATCAACCATGGCCTCTTTCCAAAGTTTTCCATCCTCTTACTCCATTGCCTCCCTGACAGTTCTAGGATCATCATGAGTAATAGATAAATAAAAATTTTAATAGAAAGCAGATGGAATATACCTTTATGTTTTCATTCTCTCTCGAACTGATATTCTCAAAATTGGATTTTGTGGCTCTTCCTCTTCTGATTCATGTTATGTTATAGAGTCTAGTTATTCCTCCTTTAGTTCAAACTTTTTTTTCTCAGTTTCCTTTGGTTGGACTTCATGTTTAATAAAAAATTTCACCTCTCTAAACACCACATCTAGGTTATACAAAACTTTCCTTTTTTCGGGTTCCAAAGCTTATAAAATTTTAAACCATACTTATACCCAATAAATATGCACCTTTAAAATTTATTATCCAACTTGGTTCTTTTCTCCTTTGGAATGTGTACATATGCATCACTTCCAAATACCCTCATATGTGAAAGAGATGGTTTCTTACCAATCCATTCCTCATGTGGAGTCTTATCCTCCAACGTTGATGAAGGTGATTTTTTAACCATGTAACAAGCAGTATCTGCTGCCTCTGCCCAGACTTCTTGCCATAATCTAGCACCACTGAGCATCCTTCTTTCCTTTTCCCTCAATATATTGTTCATTATTTATGCAAATTCATTTTTCTAACGTGTGTATGGAGTAGTATGTTGCCATGTTATACCACACTTATTACAGAACTATTCAAATTCCTTCTTTCAAAACTCTCCACCATTATTTTTCCTCAATGCCTTAATATTATTCTCTATCTCATTTTCCACCGGAGCCATAAGTTCTTTAAACCTATTAAAGACTTCATATTTCTTCATGAGGAAATATATCCATGTATTCCTTGAGAATTCATCTATAAATGAGACATAGTACACATACTTACCCAGTGATGGAATTGACACAAGTCCAAACATCATTGTGCACAAGCTTTAATATCCGTTTCGCCCTCTTAGGACCTTAGAGGAAACTCACCTGATTCTGCTTCCCATATACATAATGTTCATAGAAATCGAAATCCAGATAGAAATTAGACATACCTTGTACCATACCATTAGCATGTAGTATTCGAAGGCCCTTCTCTCCAATATGTCCAAGTCTTTGATGCCATAGCATGGTCTTTTCTCCAAAGACCACTAATTTGTTTTCTCCACTTTCAGAAACCATTGAAATGTTGCACGCATTAATAAAAATTCTACCCAGAATATTTACAAAGTTCCAATCTGAACTCCCCGCATCAATACCAGCACTTCTCGAACCATCTTGCAGGTATATTTCTCGAACATTATTTTTACACCACATCATCCATCTTGCTTATAGAAATCTGGTTTTTGGCCAATGCAGGAATATGCAGAACACCAAGAAGTGTTATAATCGTTCATATCATCCCCTAATAAGACATCATCACCATCATATTTCTCGTAATTTCATAACCACTCCCTATGGGGAGTGAAGTGAAAGGATGCACCTGAGTCAATCAACCATGCCTCATGATCTACATGTTTACTTAAAGAAGAAGCCAAGTACACATCCCCATCTTCATCTGAGGTGGTATTTGCCTCTGCAGAAGGATCATCATCATATATCTTTCCTTTCTCATGAGCTTTAGATCTACAGTTATTTTTACAGTGCCCTTCCTTTTTGCATTTCTAGCATACCTTTACATATTTTCCTGGAGATTTAGATCTCCCTCTAGATTTATTTTTCCCACTTGAGAGTTTATTTTTGTTTCTTTTTTTTGACCATCCTCTCACAGACATGGCATCTCCATTTTTTTTCGTCTCATCTCCTCTGATAACAATGATGAGACTATTTCATAAAATTTCAAGGTAATTGTATTGCTACCTATTGCAAAAACCAAACTATCCCATGAATTTAGTAGAGAGCACAACAAACTAATTCACTTATCTTCATCTGAAATCACTACAAGGAAAATACCCTCTAGTAGAGGTTATAAAAGAGGTTTTTGGTGTTATAAAATTGGCCAAAATTGTCTAAAAAACATTTTCTACAACATCCGTTTATGGTTATGGAGGTTTTGCTAGAGATTTTAATGGAAATTCAACACAACTAAAAAAATGGGTGGCTAGAGGTTATGACAGATGTTTTTTTCATTAGTGCACTACTAAGGTTTCAATGCATCGATGTGTGTCATCTAGAAGGTGGCCTGGGGTAGTCGAAGGTGCATGCACCGGGCCGTCAAGGTATAAAACCACATCGGGCACAGTGTTGGTGATACCACACATGGGGCTGTTATAATTTGTCTTAGGATTTGTGCGGTGCACATTGGTCGTCTCAACGCACCAGTACATAGACTTATAGAAATGAACCAGTGCGCAATATCACACAAACACATCAAGATTTATAATTGGTATCATTATTTGTGCGGTGCCCATAGGTCGTACAAATGCACTGGTACGTAGTGCCCCATAAATCAACCGGTGCACAACACCGCACAATGCACCGATATTTTTAATTGGTTTTGGTATTTGTGTGGTGCCCATAGGTCGTAGAAACACACTGGCGCACTTAAGCATACAAACACACTAGCGTACAGTAACTGGCACACACTGGTTTTCATTTTGTATTTTTTAGAAACATCGACCCGTGATAATGCAATTATTGTGATTTTTTAAAATTCATTATTCATCGAAAGTCGACACATCTTATAACAGTATTCATATTAATTAAATTTTTATTAATGCATTTGAATGTGATGTTTGGATTAATTTGTTATATCATATCATAATTATTGTGATTTTTAAAATTCATTATTCATCAAAAGATGACACACACACATATATA
>MU968480.1:24396429-24493117 GCA_034641835.2 Pinus albicaulis
GTTACCTATTTCATCGGTAACATTGTTATATCCTTCTTTGTCTATTTACCTCTCCCCCACAAACACACACTCTCTCTCACTCCATATTTATCAATCTCTTTGTCCCTCCATCCCTGTCTCCATCTATCTCGTCATTCTTTTCACCTTCCATTTATATCTCTATCTCCCTTTGTCTCTCTATATCAACCCCAAAACATACACTCTCTTTCTCCAATCTATCTATTTATCACTCCCTCCTCCTCTCCCTCCCTCTCTCTCTCTCTCTCTTCCCCTTCCCTCCCTCTCCCCCGCTTATATCTCTCTTCCCTCCTATCCTCTCTCCCTCTCTCTCCATCTTCTTTATCTCTCTCTCTCTCTCTCTCTCTCTCCCCCTCTCCAGCTTTCACTCTCTGTGTATTTCTTCTTACCTCCCTCTCTCTCCCCCTCCATCTCCATCTCTCTTTCCCTACCTCTCTCCACTCTGTCTCTTCCTTTCTCTCCCACCTCTCTCTTTCTCTCTATCTTCACCTTCCAATTTTGTTCACATATGCCTCTCTCTCTCTCTCCTTCTCTCCTCCCTTCTCTCTATCTCTCCTTATTTATATCTTTATCTCACCCCAAAACATACACACTCTCTCTCCATCTCTCCCTTGTCACTCCCTCTCTCTCTCCACTTGTCACTCTATGTATTTATTCTTCCCTCCCTCTCTCCTCCTCTCCCTCAAGTCCCGTCTCTTTTCCTTCTCCTCTCTCCCTTTCTCTCATACCTCCCTCTTTCTTCCCCCATCTCTCTCTCTCTCTCTCGTTCCCCTACAATCCTCTCACTTCCCCCACACTCTCTTCCTCTCTCTCAATTTCTCTCTCTCGTCCTTCATCCCTCTCCCTTTCTCGCCTCTCTCTCTCTCTTTGTGTGTGTGTGTGTGTGTCCCTCCCTCTATCTTTCTATGTTAATAATGTTCAAATATAATTAGATGTTGATTTCTACTCCTATTTGATATGTTTTTATTTAGTTACCTTACATTTTTATACCTCTTTTATAAATATGGTATTTGGCCCATGGTATTCAGCCCATGGTATTAATAATAATGTGTCCCATGGTATTCAGCCCATAGGCTTCACCTAAATAAAACTTTTTTTTTGAGTTTTTGTAAATATAAAAAATTTTATGGAGTAAATATAAAAATAGGTTTTATTTATTTACCATACCTCTAGTTTATTTATATTTTTATTTATTTACCATGAGTAAGTATAAACACAGGTTTTATTTATTTACCATACCTCTAGTTTTTTTAATATTTTTATTTATTTACCATATCTCTTTTTTGAGTGTTCGTAAAACTCTTCATATTTTGAATTATATTGTTTAAATTTATTTTTAATTGTTTATTTATATGGTTATGTAAATTATTTTTAAAGCCGACCTTATTTATATTTTATTTTAAAATAAATAAATAAATAAATTATTTTGGCTTCCGACATACTTGCACATCTAGGTCATATTGTATTCTTTCTAATAACAATGTTTTTCCACCTTTTCCCATTAATGTTTTATTAATCATAATATGTTTTTTTACCTGCCTAGATCCATCTTAATTCCAGATCTATCAAGCGCCGAGAGAGATCAAATCTCTCTAGGTGCAAACCTCTTTTTTGAGTGCAAAACTTGAGGAAAGGTTTGCACCTAGAGAGATTTGATCCCTCTCGGCGCTTGATAGATCCAGAGTTAAGATGGATCTAGGCTGGTTTCATTCGTGTGTGGCCAAGGAAATCTATCGATAATATGAGGAACAT
This sequence comes from Pinus albicaulis, assembly GCA_034641835.2. NCBI lineage: Eukaryota > Viridiplantae > Streptophyta > Pinopsida > Pinales > Pinaceae > Pinus > Pinus albicaulis. The sequence continues at coordinate 24,398,200 of MU968480.1, forward strand.
ATGATTAATTTTATCAATAATATGTAAATACATCTAATATTAATATAACCATTTTAAATATGCTAAATATGTCTGAGATTTATGGATTCATTTTAATTTTAAATTCGATTATTTAATTAATGATGAAAAATGATGAAATAAAATTTTTGAATGCAAAGTGACAATGTAATAATATTGAGTGATAGAAAATGTGAATAATAAGAATGTAGTAAATTACAAATAGCCTTCCTTGTGATCAATCTCAAACTATTTTCTTCTATTATTCTTATTGTCACCCTTGTTAGCTTTGTCATCTTTTCATATCGATTATATGAAAAAGATAGTTGAAATCATAAATATTTAGCTTGAGCTGTTGTATTAAACATCATACCTTGTCTCTCTTTCTCTCCAATATTATTAGGTTTAATTAAGTTATAACAAAAAAAAAATCTACATTGTCAATAATTTTTTGTGCTTACACTGAAATCAATGCACACTATTAAGTCAATGGCTTTAAAATTAATGTACCATCATACATCTAATTACATCAAATCAAGAATCAACATATACACTAAAATCAATGTATCTAATGCAAAAAATAAAATAATATTAGAAAACAACATCTACACTAAAATCAATGCATCTAATGCAAGTAATCAAATAGGATTAGAAATCAACATCTACCCTCAAATCAATGCATCTAGCGCAAGTAAGAAAATAGGATTAGAAACCAACATATACATTAAAATCAATGCATCTAGTGCAAGCAATAAAATAGGATTATAAACCACCATCTACACTAAAATCAATGCATTTAGTGCAAGCAAGCAAATAGGATTATAAATCATATATATTGAAATCAATGCATCTAGTGTAAGAAATAAAATATAATTAGAATTTAACATCTACATTGAAATTAATGCATCTAGTGCAAGTAATCAAATAAGATTAGAAATCATCATCTACACCGAAATCAATGCATTTAGTGCAAGCAATCAAATAGGATTAGAAATTGTCTACATTGAAATCAATGCCTCTAGTGCAAGTAATCAAATATCATTAGAAATCAAAATCTACACTAAAATCAATGCATCTAGTTCAAGCAATCAAATAGGATTAGAAATCACCATCTACATTGCAATCAATGCATCTATTGCAATAAATATTCTTCCCTCTCTCCCCCCTCCATATATATCTATATGTCCCTCCATATATCCTTCTTTGTCTCTTTATCTCACACCCACAAACACACACTCTCTCTCACTCCATATTTATCAATCTCTTTGTCCCTCCATCCTTGTCTCCATCTATCTCATTGTTCTTTTCACCTTCCATTTATATCTCTATCTCCCTTTGTCTCTCTATATCAACCCCAAAACATGCACTCTCTTTCTCCAATATATCTATTTATCACTACCTCCTCCTCTCCCTCCCCCCCTCTCTCTCTCTCTCTCTTCCCCTCCCCTCCCTCTCCCCCGCTTATATCTCTCTTCCCTCCTATCCTCTCTCCCTCTCTCTCCATCTTCCTTATCACTCTCTCTCTCTCTCTCTCTCTCTCTCTCTCTCTCTCCAGCTTTCACTCTCTGTGTATTTCTTCTTACCTCCTTCTCTCTCCCCCTCCATCTCCATCTCTCTTTCCCTACCTCTCTCCACTCTCTCTCTTCCTTTCTATCCCACCTATCTCTTTCTCTTTATCTTCACCTTCCAATTTTGTTCACATATGCCTCTCTCTCTCTCTCCTTCTCTCCTCCCCTCTCTCTATCTCTCCTTCTTTATATCTTTATCTCACCCAAAAACATACACACTCTCCCTCCATCTCTCCCTTGTCACTCCCTCTCTCTCTCCACTTGTCACTCTATGTATTTATTCTTCCCTCCCTCTCTCATCCTATCTTCCTCCTTCTCTCCTCTTCTCCCTCAAGTCCCCTCTCTTTTCCTTCCTCTCTCTCCCTTTCTCTCATACCTCCCTCTTTCTTCCCCCATCTCTCTCTCTCTCTCTCTCGTTCCCCTACAATCATCTCACTTCCCCCGCACTCTCTTCCTCTCTCTCATCCTTCATCTCTCTCCCGTTCTTGCCTCTCTCTCTCTCTTTGTGTGTGTGTGTGAGTGTCCCTCCCTCTCTTTTCCATCTCTCTCTCTCTCTCTCTCTCTCTCTCTCTCTCTCTCTTTCCCCTACAATCCTCTATATTCCCCCATCACTCTCTTCCTCTCTCTCAAGTACTCTCTCTCGTCCTTCCTCTCTCTCCCTTTATCGCCTCCCTCCCTCTATATTCACCCCCCCGCTCTCTCTCTCTCTCCCTCTCTCTGCCCTCAAATCCTCTCTCTTCCCCCATCACTCTGTCTCTCTCTCCAACTATGTTACTATATCTCTCCCTTCCTTCTTCTCTCTCCTTCTTTCCCCCTTGTCTCCATCAATCCTTCTATGTCTCTTTATCTCACCCCTAAACATACACACTCTCTCTCCATCTCTCCCTTGTCACTCCCTCTCTCTCCACTTCTCAGTCTCTATGTATTTCTTCTTATCTCCCCCTCCAAATCCGTCTCTTTATCCCTCCCTCTCTCCTCCTCTCATCCTTCCTCTCTCTCCCTTTCTCTCCTACCTCCCTCTCTTTTCCCCTCTCTCTCTCTCTCCCCCCTCCAATCCTTTCTCCTTCTCCCTCCCTGTCTCCTTCTCTCTCTCTCCCACCTCCATCTATATGTCTCCTTCTCCCTCTCTTACCCTTCTATACCTCTCTCACTCCTCTCCCTGTCTCTCTCTTCACTCCTCCTCTCCCCTCTCCTTCAGTTTATCTCAATCTCTCCCTTGTCACTCCCTCTATTTCTCCACCTCTATCATATGGCTTTGTTCTTCCCTCCCATATATGTCTAGAGTTTATATATATATATATATATATAACAAATTTAATATTGTATTAATATAAAGTTATTAAATTTAATAATTTTAATATTATAATATATTAATATCAATATTATATTTAGTAATAATAATAGCAATACTAATATTAATATTTTAATGTTAATGTTAGGGTTAGTAATGTTTTTTTTTTTTGCATGGTATTATTATTAATTTGGTCAATGGTATTTGGTCCATAGGCTTCAAATATAATTAGATGTTGATTTCTATTCCTATTTGATATATTTTTATTTAGTTACCTTAAATTTTTATACCTCTTTTATAAATATGGTATTTGGCCCATGGTATTCAGCCCATGGTATTAATAATAATGTGTCCCATGGTATTCAGCCCATAGGCTTCACCTAAATAAATAAATAAATAAAAATTGAGTTTTTGTAAATATAAAGAAGTTTATGGAGTAAATATAAAAATAGGTTTTATTTATTTACCATGCCTCTAGTTTATTTATATTTTTATTTATTTACCATGAGTAAGTATAAACACAGGTTTTATTTATTTACCATACCTCTAGTTTTTTTATATTTTTATTTATTTACCATATATCTTTTTTGAGTGTTCGTAAAACTCTTCATATTTTAAAACTATATTGTTTAAATTTATTTTTAATTGTTTATTTATATGGTTATGCAAGTTATTTTTAAAGTCGACGTTATTTATATTTTATTTAATATATATATATATATATATATATATATATATATATATATTGGCTTCCCACATACTTGCACATCTAGGTCATATTGTATTCTTTCTAATAACAATATTTTTCCACCTTTTCCCAATAATATTTTATTAATCATAATATGTATTTTTACCTGCCTAGATCCATCTTAACTCCAGATCTATCAAGCGCCGAGAGGGATCAAATCTCTGTAGGTGCTAACCTATTTTTTGAGTGCAAAACTTGAGGAAAGGTTTGCACCTAGAGAGATTTGATCCCTCTCAGCGCTTGATAGATCCGGAGTTAAGATGGATCTAGGTTGGTTTTAGTCGTGTGCGGCCAAGGAAATCTATCGATAATATGAGGAACATATGATTAATTTTATCAATAATATGTAAATACATCTAATTTATTTAATTAATGATGAAAAATGATGAAATAAAATTTTTGAATGCAAAGTGACAATGTAATAATATTGAGTGATAGAAAATGTGAATAATAAGAATGTAGTAAATTACAAATAGCCTTCATTGTGATCAATCTCAAACTATTTTCTTCTATTATTCTTATTGTCACCCTTGTTAGTTTTGTCATATTTTCATATCGATTATATGAAAAAGACAGTTGAAATCATAAATATTTAGCTCGAGCTGCTGTATTAAACATCATACCTTGTCTCTCTTTCTCTCCAATATTATTAGGTTTAATTAAGTTATAGCACAAAAATAAATCTACATTGTCAATAATTTTTTGTGCTTACACTGAAATCAATGCACACTATTAATCCAATGGCTTTAAAATTAATGTACCATCATACATCTAATTACATCAAATCAGGAATCAACATATACACTAAAAGCAATGTATCTAATGCAAAAAATAAAATAATATTAGAAAACAACATCTACAACAAAATCAATGCATCTAATGCAAGTAATCAAATAGGATTAGAAATCAACATCTACCCTCAAATCAATGCATCTAGTGCAAGTAAGCAAATAGGATTAGAAACCAACATATACACTAAAACCAATGCATCTAGTGCAAGCAATAAAATAGGATTATAAACCACCATCTACACTAAAATCAATGCATTTAGTGCAAGCAAGCAAATAGGATTATAAATCATATATATTGAAATCAATGCATCTAGTGTAAGAAATAAAATATAATTAGAATTTATCATCTACATTGAAATTAATGCATCTAGTGCAAACAATCAAATAATATTAGAAATCATCATCTACACCGAAATCATTGCATTTAGTGCAAGCAATCAAATAGGATTAGAAATTGTCTACATTGAAATCAATGCCTCCAGTGCAAGTAATCAAATATCATTAGAAATCAAAATCTACACTAAAATCAATGCATCTAGTGCAATCAATCAAATAGGTTTAGAAATCACCATCTACATTGCAATCAATGCATCTATTGCAATAAATATTCTTCCCTCTCTCCCCCCTCCATATATCCTTCTTTGTCTCTTTATCTCACCCCCACAAACACACACACTCTCTCACTCCATATTTATCAATCTCTTTGTCCCTCCATCCCTGTCTCCATCTATCTCGTCGTTCTTTTCACCTTTCATTTATATCTCTATCTCCCTTTGTCTCTCTATATCAACCCCAAAACATACACTCTCTTTCTCCAATCTATCTATTTATCACTCCCTCCTCCTCTCCCTCCCTCTCTCTCTCTCTCTCTTCCCCTTCCCTCCCTCTCCCCCGCTTATATCTCTCTTCCCTCCTATTCTCTCTCCCTCTCCAGCTTTCACTCTCTGTGTATTTCTTCTTACCTCCCTCTCTCTCCCCCTCCATCTCCATCTCTCTTTCCCTACCTCTCTCCACTCTCTCTCTTCCTTTCTCTCCCACCTCTCTCTTTCTCTCTATCTTCACCTTCCAATTTTGTTCACATATGCCTCTCTCTCTCTCTCTCTCTCTCTCTCTCTCCTTCTCTCCTCCCTTCTCTCTATATCTCCTTCTTTATATCTTTATCTCACCCCAAAAAATACACACTCTCTCTCCATCTCTCCCTTGTCACTCCCTCTCTCTCTCCACTTGTCACTCTATCTATTTATTCTTCCCTCACTCTCTCCTCCTATCTTCCTCCCTCTCTCCTCCTCTCCCTCAAGTCCCCTCTCTTTTCCTTCCTCTCTCTCCCTTTCTCTCATACCTCCCTCTTTCTTCCCCCATCTCTCTCTCTCTCTCTCTCTCTCTCTCTCTCTCGTTCCCCTACAATCATCTCACTTCCCCCGCACTCTCTTCCTCTCTCTCAATTCCTCTCTCTCGTCCTTCATCTCTCTCCCTTTCTCGCCTCTCTCTCTCTTTGTGTGTGTGTGTGTGTCTCCCTCCCTCTCTTTTCCATCTCTCTCTCTCTCTCTCTCTCAGATCCTCTCTCTTCCTCCATCACTCTATCTCTCTCTCCAACTATGTTACTATATCCCTCCCTTTTTTCTTCTCTCTCCTTCTCTCCCCCCTTGTTTCCATCACTCCTTCTACGTCTCTTTATCTCACCCCTAAACATACATACTCTCTTTCCATATCTCCCATGTCACTCCATCTCTCTCCACTTCTCACTCTCTATGTCTTTCTTCTTCTCTCCCTCTCTCCTCCTCCTCCTCCTCTCTCTCTCTCTCTCTCCCCCCTCCAATCTTCCCTCCTTCTCCCTCCCTCTCTCACTCTCTCTCTCCCACCTCCAACTTTATATATCCCTCTCCCTCTCCCTCTCTTACCCTTCTCTGTCTCTCTCATTCCTCTCCCCCTCTCTCTCTCTTCATCCCTCCTCTCCCCTCTCCTTTGTCACTTCCGCTATTTCTCCAGCTCTATCATATGTCTTTGTTTTTCCCTCCCATATATATCTGAGTTTATATATATAAACAAATTTAATATTGTATTAATATAAATTTATTAAATTTAATAACATTAATATGAATATTAGATTTAATAATATTATTAATATTTTAATATTAATTTCAGCGTTAATAATGTAGTTTTTGCATGCTATTATTATTAGTTTGGTCCATAGGCTTCATATATAATTAGATGTTGATTTCTACTCCTATTTGATATATTTTTATTTATTTATCTTACACTTTTATACCTATTTTATAAATATAGTATTTGGTCCATGGTATTAATAATAATTTGTCCCGTATTTGGCCCATATGATTCACCTAAATAAAACCTCTTTTTTGAGTTTTTGTAAATAAAAAGAGATTTATGGAGTAAATATAAAAAGAGGTTTTATTTATTTGCCATACCTATAGTTTATTTATATTTTTATTTATTAACCATAAACTATAGTTTTATTTATTTACTATACCTCTAGTTTATTTATATTTTTATTTCTTTACCATATTTCTGGTTTATTTATATTTTTATTTCTTTACCATATCTCTTTTTTGAGTTTTCTTAAAACTCTTTGTCTTTTAAATTTATTTTAAATTATTTATTTATATGGTTGTGTAAGTTATTCTTTAAGCCGACATTATTTAGATTTTATTTTTAGTTTTTTATTTTGGCTTCAGACATACTTACACTTCGGGGTCATAATGGGTTGTAGGATTAATAAGTTTTTTTTGCATGCTATTAATAATAATTTATTCCATGGTATTTGGGCCATAGACTTCATATATAATTAGATGTTGATCTCTAATCCTATTTCATATATTTTTATTTATCTACCTCACATATTTATACCTCTTTTATATTTATTTATTTACCATACCTCTTTTATAAATATGGTATTTGGCCCATGGGTTTCACCTAAATAAAACCTTTTTTTGAGTTTTGTAAATATAGAAGTTTATGGAGTAAATATAAAAAAATGGTTTTATTTATTTACCATACCTCTAGTTTATTTTTATTTTTATTTATTTACCATTTCTTTTTTTAGTGTTCCTAAACTTCTTCATATTTTGATTAATTTATTTTTTAATGAATTTTTAATTGTTTATTTATATGGTTTTCTAAATTATTGTTTAAAACGACATTATTGAGATTTAATTTTTAAAAATTTCCTTAGTTTTTGTTATTTTGGCTTCCGACATACTTCGGGGTCATACTGGGCTGTAGAATGCGCCTCTCGACGCAATAATGTGTTTTTGCATGCTATTAATAATAATTTATTCCATGGTATTTAAGCCATAGACTTCATATATAATTAGATGTTGGTCTCTAATCCTATTTGATATATTTTTATTTATTTACCTTACCTATTTATACATCTTTTATATTTGTTTATTTACCATACCTCTTTTATAAATATGGTATTTGGTCCTGGTATTTGTCCCATGAGCTTCACCTAAATAAAACCTTTTTTTGAGTTTTGTAAATATAGAGGTTTATGGAGTAAATATATAAAAAAGGTTTTATTTATTTACCATACCTCTAGTTTATTTATATTTTTATTTATTTACCATTTCTTTTTTCAGTGTTCGTAAACCTCTTTATATTTTGATAAATTTATTTTTTAATGAATTTTTTAATTGTTTATTTATATGGTTTTCTAAATTATTGTTTAAAACAACATTATTGAGATTTTATTTTTAAAATTTTGTTTAGTTTTGTTATTTTGGCTTCTGACATACTTACACATCGGGGCATACTGGGCTGTAGAATGCGCCTCTCGGCACAATAATTTATTCCATGGTATTTGGGCCATAGACTTCATATATAATTAGATGTTGATCTCTAATCCTATTTGATATAGTTTTATTTATCTACCTTACCTATTTATACCTCTTTTATATTTATTTACTTACCATACCTCTTTTATAAATATGGTATTTGGCCCATGGTATTTGGCCCATAGGCTTCACCTAAATAAAACACATTTTTTTTAGTTTTGTAAATATAGAAGTTTATGGAGTAAATATAAAAAAAGGTTTTATTTATTTACCATACCTCTAGTTTATTTATATTTTTATTTATTTACCATTTCTTTTTTAGTGTTCGTAAACCTTTTCATATGTTGATAAAAAAAAATTTAATGAATTTTTAATTGTTTATTTATATGGTTTTCTAAATTATTGTTTAAGCAGACATTATTGAGATTTTATTTTTAAAATTTTCTTTAGTTTTTGTTATTTTGGCTTCGGACATACTTACACATCTCGGTCATACTGGGCTAGAATGCACCTCTCACAGCAATAATAGTTTTAAGTTGTTGTGGTTGTTAATCGAAAAAGAGTGAATCTGATTATTCACAGTGCTTAAATCATGCACTTAAGTTAATGAAAGTATATGATCACATTCATTAATTGTGACAGCCTCACTAAGAGTTAATTAGCATGAACAGGTTGAAAAGACAATTTGTTTATTTTATTATATTTTGTTTACTTTATTCTGGCAAAAGAAACTCAAATTGCATTGTCATGAAACATAAACACCATTTTACTTTGAATTACTGAGTTAGTGAAAAAGAACAAATGAATGGAAAGAAAATCTCTTAAACTGTTGGTAAAGTTTCTAAGAATAGGAGGTGGTTGGGAATAGTTGGAAGATAGTTACCTACCCTCCAGGGATAAAAGGAAATCCCAGGAGAGGGGTAGGGGTTCTGTGTTTTTTTGGGAAAAGTAAGGTGAAGTATTCTCTAGAGCTGGGTGGAAGACCAGTTGAGAACAACTTCTACAAACCTTATGACCAGATTTCCTGTTTGTGACTGGATTGGCCATCCAGAGGTCACAACAAAAGGATTATCCACTGTTACCCGTGGCGCCGACTGAAATTCTGAAGATAGGGAGCAAGAGGAGGACATCATTGCCTCCCTTGATGGTTAGGAGGACCACAGTTTAAAGAGTTATTGTTTCCTAACAGATAAGTAATTCAGAAAGACTTAAATTTTATGTTACAGGATAACTGTTTATTTTTATTAGGATATACAGAAAAAGTTTAGACTGCTCTGATTTTTAGTTGACTGACTAAAGAAAATTTCTGCGAGTAAATTCTGTATGTAAGAGTGTTGCTAAGGTATCTGTCCAGCGATTACCAGTAAACCTGGACATTACCAGATAGCCTGGAATGCGTATTCTTTGTGAAGTACTCAGGAAGGAATTTTCCGCTAGATTTAAATTCTTTCTATCTTTGTAAACTATTTTCGGTGTAGCTAACAGAAGAAATGTAAAGAAATGTTCATACTCCGTTCATTATAAGAGTTTTAATGAAACGCGATAAGGGTTTTTATATTTATGTTTATATGTATTGGTACAAGAATAAACTCCGAAATAAATAGTTAATCGGTGTTGTTTGAAAAAACAAGAAACCCAGTAGTTCAAATGTAAAACTGATTTAAATTGTTGTCAGGGTAGATTTTATTATTAATGAGAAACCCTATCAGAAAAGAGAGAACTGTTATGCATGCGACAGTAAGCAATGATAAATGTGCTACCCAAACAGTGTTTTTCTTTATAGCAGAATCGAATAACACAGTACTGAACTTGTAGAGCTAGGTTGGGTTGAAACCCTACCCCACTTCTGTTCATTTTCAAGCAACTATACTCAGCCCTTCAATTGGTGGCCGGTGTCGAAGGGCTTAAGTAAATTTTACAAGCAATTTTATATAATAGAGATAGAAGTGAGAATGAAAATCGAAACACTCTGTCTTATTTCACAACTTATGAGAAATATCATAGGTTACCCGCAAACTAGAGCATACAGTGCTACAACAAAATTCAAGACATTTAGATACTGCTGTCGAAATAAATGAAAACACTATATGGATATATACTTATATAAATGTGACTGTATCAGAGGAATAACATGGCACTGTCAAGACATTGCCGGAACAAGTTATCCGTTCAAAAGAAAAGAACATCAAAATGTCTGAGCCAAAAAGAGCAAACCCCAAGAGGGAAGGCCGAGAGCGCTCATTCCAATGTTAACACTCCACTTGTCTCGGCGTAAAAAATTATGAGATAACCAAAACAAGATTTTCGGTGAGTTATTAAACAAAACAAGGACATGCATAGATCATAGTAAACATTTCTGCTATACGATCGATAACTGTAAAAGGGAAAAAGAACTATTGATTAAGCAACAAAGAAATTAACATTAGAACAACGTATACAAGTATAGCAATCCGACAGCCAAGGGCCTTGGCCATAATATTGGTAGTCAGAGACTAATTACACTGCATATGAAGAAAGAAAAACGCTCTGGACTCATAAATTAACACTGAGTCGAGGCTCAGGAAAGATATGTTAAAAGACTCTGCGTGGCTAAACTAAACCCTAGGCAGATTAACCCTGTAGCAAAATAATATACTATGTAAGCTCATGCCACGGCTTCATGTATTCGTAAACGGCGGGGTACCTGTGGAAGGAAAGAGTAGTAATTACAGCCGCCAAAACAAAACTGAAACTCGCACAGTAGAAGAAAAGGCTCAGCGAGACTCTCTCTCACCTGCAAACCAAGAAAACCTGTTAGAAAACCTAAGATTAAGTTGTAGGTCAAGTAGTAGAATGGGCAAGAAGAGATACCCTAAGAGGAAAAGAGGATTTCCTTTGGAACGTACCTGACAAGGGGGACTAATCTCGCAAAACCTGACCATTTCCAGGAAAGAGATAAGGGTTAGAGAAACTTAAGCCAAAACCTAGAACATTGAACTCGAAAGCAAGTAACCTGGAATTGGGAGATTCAACCCTAAACTAGAAACAAAAAAAAAATAGATGCAAAAGGCTGCCATACCTGTTGAAACAATGGCGGAGTTGAACTAGAGGTTAAAGACCGTGAGCAGTAGCACTTAAGCTACGCCATGGATGACAGAGAAAAACCTGTAAGACAAAACCCCTTCCTCAGGGCCACGCACAATTAGAATTAAGGGAAAAAGAAGAAAATATGTAGGTCTTCATATAGCAAATTAACTGGAAGATGTACAAGAGATAAGGCTATGAATTGCCTACCTCAAAGCTAGAAAAAAGCCAGGTAATCAGGAAGGAGCCGAGTTGAATAGCACGCAATGGATGAGTAACAGCATTGTGAGACTAGGTCGACTAGCAGAAATCACCTCGGCGGTTTTCCCTCGCTTTCTCCGAGGAAATCGAGGCTCGAATTCACAGCTGGCTCACAAACGTAATCTCTTGTACAACAAATGCCTGAAGGATCGACACCCGCGCCCCGGCGAGTAGAGCGAGGTGCCATTTGGCCAGACATTTAAAGTCCAATTGGGATATGCAATTAATAATAAGATATGATAAGGAATCGATGAGATACATCCAGTGAATAACTCGAGATCACGACTGGTTGTTCATTAAAAAAATCTTATAGTGGTACTTTTAATTGATTTGCATTAATAATATTACCATAAAAACCCATGCGTACTCTTCCGTGTGACTATACATTGGTTATACTGTAGACTCAACCGAAATTTGATTTTTGCATTGAAACAATAGGGTTTCCATGACTTATGGTTGGTCGTAAAAATATAGGTGTGGTCTTATGTTTATATATTTGGAATCTGTGGTGTTTGGGGGCGTGAAATTAAAAAAAAAAAAAAAATTACTATGGTAAACATTGTAGATAGATGTGACAAATGGTATCAGAGCCGGTTACTACACTGGCATCCTAAGGGTCTGCTAACAATGAAGTTGTGTATGTGTTAGTGCACTGAGAAGAAGCGAGAGAAATGAGAGAAGGTACAACATCTCAATCGCAACCGGAAGAGACTCAAGGCCCAACAGTTATGAACCCAGAAATGTGGGTTCAACTAACTGTGGAGCAACACCAAAAGACGAGTAGACTGCTGGAGGAACAGTAGCAACAAACTGCTTTTCTGCTAAATACAATACAACAGTTACAAGAGGAGATGATTAGAGTCTGGAGGGACAACGAGAGGTTGTTGCAAGACCAGGAAAAGATTCTAAAGAGTTTATCTGATAAACAAAATCAGGAGATGCGGCAACCCAGTGTAGAAAGAGAATTATCGACGGAACCAGAGGACCAGCAAACCAGAAACAACACTACCGGAAAGACAGAAAAGAGTTTCTCCCAGAAGAGCAAAAACCGTAATTATAATGAGGCAGAGTCGGGTAATCTGTCCAATCAGCAGGATCATAAAAGACAGAAAGTGGAACTGCAAGGGGAATTTCGCAAAATTAAGCCACCAACGTTCGATGGTGAAGCAGAGGAGGCAGCTGAAGCCTGGTTAATCAATATAAACAAGTATTTCCAGGTATATGAATATAGCAGCAATCTGAAGGCTAGATTGGCTATATACCAATTACGAGAAAAAGCCACCCTGTGGTGGGAGGAGGTGAAGAACGTACGCAGCCTTGATGAACGAGACATCACATGGGAACTGTTCCAGCAGTATTTTAAAGATAAATATCTGACAGAAAGATTCTACGATGACAAGGCTAAGGAACTCCATGATCTTCAGCTGGGGAAAATGACCATGGATGATTATGTCACAAAATTTACCTCCCTGTTACGGTATGTACCTTATCTCCGAGAAGAGAAAGCCAAGGTACAGAGATTTTTAAGTAGCTTACCTGCCCATATGAGGGAGCGGATAGAATTTTTTAACCCTCAAACTATGGATGAAGCTATCCGAAAAGCACGACTGTGCTATCAGCAAAGTAAGGCCAAGGTTGACGGAGGAAAGAGCTGGCAGCCAAAGAAAATCAGAAGAATAATCCTACATTTAAAGGCAGTAAAAACAACAACTTTAAAAGCGCAGCACGAAACTCTATCAGCAAACAGTTTGGTAAAAATCATCAAAGAACCAAGTGGCCAGCTGAAGAGAGGCCCACAGAAGCATCCAGCAAGCCAGATCAAGGACAGAATCCTAAACCCCCTCTACAGTGTTGGGGTTGTGGGGAAGCTCATTACTATAAAAACTGTCCCTGATGGAATAAAAGTGAGACAGTAGCAAATCTGCAGGAGGCATCTACAGTGGGGGACGTGGCGCGTAACATACCCCGTATCAATGTAGCCTTGGAAGATCGGCAGGCCGATTTTCAGCCTACCATGATTGAGCTAGAAGGTATTTTACTAACTAAACCTGTTTCAATTTTGGTAGATACTGGAGAAAGTTTGAGTTATGTAAGTCCCAAATTAGTTGAAACATGTAAATTAAAGGAACATAAATATAAGAAATCTTGGCTAGTACAGCTAGCTACTGGCGCAAAACGAAAGATAACAATAAAAGTTCATAACTGTGTACTAGAAGTGGCAGAACAGTAGCTACAGGTGGATTTGAATATCCTGCCACTGGGGTCTTATGATGTATTGCTGGGTATGGACTGGTTGGAGAAACAATGGGCAGTAGTGGACTGCAAAGAAAAGATTATTTCTTTCAGAATGCAAGATGGAGCATGGAAAGAAATGCAAGGGATTAAAAATACTATACAACTACGACCCATCACAGCAAATCAGATGGGTAAGTGTATCTGAAAGGGATGCCAACTGTATGCCATACAGGTAGGTTATATAGACACCAAGGAAAAAGATCCAATAATGGAAGATATTCCTGTGGTACAGGAATTTCTGGATGTGTTTCCAGAAGAAATTCCTGGTTTTCCACCCAAAAGAGATATTGACTTTACTATTGAATTATTGCTGGGAGCCTCACCGGTATCAAGAGCCCCTTATAGAATGAGTGTACCGGAGTTAACAGAACTGAAGATACAATTACAAGAACTGTTAGACAAAGGTTATATCCGCCCAAGTGTGTCTCCATGGGGAGCACCCGTTCTTTTCGTTAAAAAGAAAGACGGAACATTACGTATGTGTATGGATTACAGGCAGCTTAATAAGCTGACTGTTAAAAAAAAATACCCTTTACCAAGGATCGATGATCTATTCGATTAGGTAAGAGGGGCTACGGTGTTCTCTAAAATAGATTTAAGATCTGGATATCATCAGATTCAGATTAAGGATGAGGATATTTGTAAGACAACATTCCGCACACGATATGGTCATTATGAATTTATTGTGCTGCCCTTTGGCTTGACAAACGCACCAGCAACCTTTATGAGGTTGATGAATGGCATTTTCCATCAGTTTCTGGATAAATTTGTACTTATTTTCATAGATGACATACTGGTATATTCAAAGAATGAAGCAGAACATAAGGAGCATATGAGGATAGTGTTGGAAACGTTGAGGAAACATCAGCGGTATGCCAAATTTAGCAAATGTGATTTCTTTAAAAAAGAAATCCAATACTTGGGACACGTTGTATCAGCGGAAGGGATAGCTGTAGATCCCGAAAAGATCAAAACCATCATGGAATGGCGAGTACCTCAGAATGTGGCAGACATTAGATCATTCATGGGTTTAGCCGGATATTATAGAAGGTTCATAGAAGGTTTTTCTAAAATAGCTTTTCCCATCACATCCTTACAGAAGAAAGGCAAGCTTTTCAAATGGACAAAGGAATGTCAGGACAGCTTCGAAAAGCTGAAACAACTCCTAAATACAGCCCCAATACTGAAGGTAGCTGATCCGGAAAAAGACTATGAGGTCTGTACGGATGCAAGTAAGGAGAGAGTTGGAGAAATACTAACTCAAGAGGGTAAGGTGATAGCCTACGAGTCAAGGAAGTTGAAAGAACATGAACATAAATATTCTGCTTACGACTTGGAACTTACCGCAGTAGTGCACGCCCTCCGAGTATGGAGGCATTTCCTGTTGGGTAAAAGATTTGTGCTTAAAACAGACCATAGCAGCCTAACTAACTATTTTAAGCAAGCAGATCTAAATTCTAGACAGGCAAGGTGGAATGCCTTTTTGAGTGAATTTGACATGGACATACAGCATGTTAAAGGGAAGGAAAATAGAGTGGCTGACGTATTAAGCAGAAAACTGCATGGTATCACTGCCCTATAATTTAATCAGTTGGAAATTCGGTTGCCAGAGCAATTAAGGGTGGAGGCCCAGAAGGACCCGGAATATAAATTCTTGTGGCAGCAAATGGAGGAGGATAAGAAGCATGGCAAGGTAACAGACTATGGAAGGAATGAAGGGCAGATGTTGACCTTCCGTGGAAGGATCTATGTGCCTAACCGCGCAAGTCTCAAGGAGTTGATCCTGAATGAATACCACCGCAGCAACTACGCTGGCCATCCGGGATATCAAAAGATGCTCACTGCAATAAGAAAGGTATACTATTGGCCAGGTATGCGTAAGAAATTTGCAGAATATCTAAGTAAATTCTTGGAATGTCAACAAATTAAAGTGGAGCATCAACATCCTGCAGGGTTATTACAGCCCATATCCATCCCTGAATGGAAATGGGAGGTTATATCCTTAGATTTCATCACAGGGTTACCACAAACAAAGAAGCAAAATGATTCTATTATGGTAGTGGTGGACAGATTAAGTAAATATGCTCACTTCATACTTGTACAATCTACTTACAAGACAGTACAAATTGTGGATATATTTATGAGGGAGATCTTTAGGTTGCATGGCATACCTAAAACTATAATTTCATATTGGGATGTCAAGTTTACATCCGCATTTTGGAAAACTTTGTTTTCCGGATTAGGAACCCAGATACACTTTAGTACTGCCTATCATCCTCAAACTGATGGGCAGACGGAGCGGGTAAACCAAATTCTGGAAGACATATTGCGTATGTACGTGATGCAGCAGCCAACCAAGTAGGAAGATTACTTGCAACTTGTGGAGTTTGCATATAACAATGGGTACCAGGAGTCTCTGAAAATGAGCCCCTTTGAAGTGCTATATGGTAGGCAGTGTCACACACCTATAAACTGGAGTAGTCCTGAAACAAAATTACTGTTGGGACCTGAAATTTTGGTGGAAATGGAAGCTGAGGTAAAAAGAATAAGGTAGAATCTAAAAGCTGCACAAGATAGGCAAAAGGTTTTTGCAGACAAGAAAAGATACTACCGGGAGTTCGGGATAGGAGACCATGTATACATAAGAATTAAGCCTAAAAGAAGCACTATGAGGTGGACCTCTTGTGCTAAACTGGCTCCTCGGTACTGCGGCCCTTTCTAAATATTGGAAAGAGTGGGACCAGTAGCTTATAGACTGGATTTGCCCAGTCATATCCGAGTACACAATGTATTCCATGTATCCTTTTTGAAGCGATATGTACATGATGAAAAACACGTAATCCATTGGCAAAATATTCAGGTAGGAAGAAAAGTAGGGATAAATCCTAACTTGAATACTCAAATACATATAAGTATACTGATTTGGAAACACTTTTGTTCTTTTCAGGTAGAACTGGACAGAGATTTTCTGGTAGAGCTGCAACGTATACTTGATCGAAGAGAAATTGAACTCCGTAAAAGAGTAGTCGTTCAGGTGAAAGTGCAGTGGAAGCACTTTGGACCGGACGAAGCTACTTGGGAGGATGAAAAATTTATGTAGGATGCATACCCGGAACTCTTTGCAGAGATGAACTGAAACACCGAGGACGGTATTACTTCCAAGGGGGGAAGATGTGACAGCCTCACTAAGAGTTAATTAGCATGAACAGGTTGAAAAGACAATTTGTTTATTTTATTATATTTTGTTTACTTTATTCTGGCAAAAGAAACTCAAATTGTATTGTCATGAAACAGAAACACCATTTTACTTTGAATTACTGAGTTAGTGAAAAAGAACAAATGAATGGAAAGAAAATCTCTTAAACTTTTGGTAAAGTTTCTAAGAATAGGAGGTGGTTGGGAACAGTTGGAAGACAATTACCTACCCTCCAAGGATAAAAGGAAATCCCAGGAGAGGGGTAGGGGTTCTGTGTATTTTTGGGAAAAGTAAGGTGAAGTATTCTCTAGAGCTGGGTGGAAGACTAGTTGAGAACAACTTCTGCAAACCTTATGACCAGATTCCCTGTTTGTGACTGGATTGGCCATCCAGAGGTCACAGCAGAAGGATTATCCACTGTTACCCATGGCGCCGACTGAAATTCTGAAGCTAGGGCGCAAGAGGAGGACGTCATTGCCTCCCTTGATGGTTGGGAGGACCACAGTTTAAAGAGTTATTGTTTCCTAACAGATAAGTAATTCATAAAGACTTAAATTTTATGTTACAGGATAACTGTTTATTTTTATTAGGATATACAGAGAAAGTTTAGACTGCTCTGATTTTTAGTTGACTGACTAAAGAAAATTTCTGCGAGTAAATTCTGTATGTAAGAGTGTTGCTAAGGTATCTGTCCAGCGATTACCAGTAAACCTGGACATTACCAGATAGCCTGGAATGCGTATACTCTGTGAAGTACTCAGGAAGGAATTGTCCGCTAGATTTAAATTCTTTCTATGTTTGTAAACTATTTTCGGTGTAGCTAACAGAAGAAATGTAAAGAAATGTTTATACTCCGTTCATTATAAGAGTTTTAATGAAACACGATAAGGGTTTTTATATTTATGTTTATATGTATTGGTACAAGAATAAACTCCGAAATAAATAGTTAATCGGTGTTGTTTGACAAAACAAGAAACCCAGTAGTTCAAATGTAAAACTGATTTAAATTGTTGTCAGGGTAGATTTTATTGTTAACGAGAAACCCTGTCAGAAAAGAGAGAACTGCTATGCATGTGACAGTAAGCAATGATAAATGTGCTACCCAAACAGTGTTTTTCTTTATAGCAGAATCGAATAACAAAGTACTGAACTTGTAGAGCTAGGTTGGGTTGAAACCCTACCCCGCTTCTGTTCATTTTCAAGCAACTATACTCAGCCCTTCAATCGGCGGCCAGTGCCGAAGGGCCTAAGTAAATTTTACAAGCAATTTTATATAATAGAGATAGAAGTGAGAATCAAAACCGAAACACTCTATCTTATTTCACAACCTATGAAATATCATAGGTTACCCGCAAACTAGAGCATACTGTGCTACAACGGAATTCAAGACATTTAGATACTGCTGTCGAAATAAATGAAAACACTATATGGATATATACTTATATAAATGCGACCGTATCAGAGGAATAACACGACGCTGTCAAGACATTGTCGAAACAAGTTATCCGTTCAAAAGAAAAGAACATCAAAATGTCTGAGCCAAAAAGAGAAAACCCCAAGAGGGAAGGCCGAGAGCGCTCATTCCAATGTTAACACTCCGCTTGTCTCGGCGTAAACAATTCTGAGATAACCAAAACAAGATTTCTGGCGAGTTATTAAACAAAACAAGGACATGCATAGATCATAGTAAACATTTCTGCTATACAGTCGATAACTGTAAAAGGGAAAAAGAACTATTGATTGAGCAACAAAGAAATTAACATTAGAACATCGTATACAAGTATAACAATTCGACAGCCAAGGGCCTTGGCCATAATATTGGTAGTTAGAGACTAATTACACTGCATATGAAGCAAGAAAAACGCTCTGGACTCATAAATTAACACTGAGTCGAGGCTCAGGAAAGATATGTTAAAAGACTCTGTGTGGCTAAACTAAACCCTAGGCAGATTAATCTTGTAGCAAAATAATATACTATGTAAGCTCATGCCACAGCTTCATGTATTCGTAAACGGCGGGGTACCTGTGGAAGGAAAGAGTAGTCATTACAGCCGCCAGAACAAAACTGAAACTCGCACAGTAGAAGAAAAGGTTCAACGAGACTCTCTCTCACCTGCAAACCAAGAAAACCTGTTAGAAAACCTAAGATTAAGTTGTAGGTCAAGTAGTAGAATGGGCGAGAAGAGATACCCTAAGAGGAAAAGAGGAGTTCCTCTGGAACGTACCTGACAAGGGGGAATAATCCCGCAAAACCTGACCATTTCCACGAAAGAGATAGGGGTTAGAGAAACTTAAGCCAAAACCTGGAACATTGAACTCGAAAGCAAGTAACCTGGAACTGGGAGATTCAACCCTGAACTGGAAACAAAAAAAAAATAGACGCAGAAGGTTGCCATACCTGTTGAAACAATGGCGGAGTTAAACTAGAGGTTAAAGACCGCGAGCAGTAGCTCTTAAGCTGCGCCATGGATGACAGAGAAAAACCTGTAAGACAAAACCCCTTCCTCAGGGCCACGCACAATTAGAATTAAGGGAAAACGAAGAAAATATGCAGGTCTTCATATAGCAAATTAACTGGAACATGTACAAGAGATAAGGCTGTGAATTTCCTACCTCAAAGCTAGGAAAAAGCCAGGTAATCAGGAAGGAGCCGAGTTGAATAACGCGCAATGGATGAGTAACAACATTGTGAGACTAGGTCGACTGGCAGAAATCACCTCGGCGGTTTTCCCTCGCTTTCTCCGAGGAAATCGAGGCTCGAATTCACAGCTGGCTCACAAACGTAATCTCTTGTACAACAAATGCCTGAAGGATCAACACCTGCGCCCCGACGAGTAGAGCGAGGTGCCATTTGGCCAGACATTTAAAGTCCAATTGGGATATGCAATTAATAATCAGATATGATAAGGAATCGATGAAATACATCCAGCGAATAATTCGAGATCACGATTGGTTGTTCATAAAACAAATCTTACAGTGGTACTTTTAATTGATTTGCATTAATAATATTACCATAAAAACCCATGTGTACTCTTTTGTGTGACTATACATTGGTTATACTGTAGACTCAACCGAAATTTGATTTTTGCATTGCAACCATAGGGTTGCCATGACTTATGGTTGGTCGTAAAAATATAGGTGTAGTCTTATGTTTATATATTTGGAATCTGTGGTGTTTGGGGGCGTGAAATTTTTTTTATATTTTTTTTTTACTATGGTAAACATTGTAGATAGATGTGACATTAATCATAATATTTTTTGATAGTTTTATTATTTAATTTTTGCCGACCATTTTTTCATAAAACCACGTTATCATGTATCAATATATTATCAACAATTTGATTTTCTTCTACCAAAATTATGGTGTTTAAATCATGCACTTAATATAACTAAATTATATGATCACATTCACCCAATAAAAATTCTCATATTCATTAATCATAATATTTTTTTGATAATTTTATTATTTAATTCTTGTTAACCTTTTTTTCATAAAACAATATTATCATATATCAATAGATTATTAACAATTTGACACTCCTTCTACCAAAATACTAAAATTATAACGCTTAAATCATACATTTAATATAACTAAATTATATCATTACATTCACTCTATAAAAATTATCATTTTATTTTTTAAAAAGTAATATATGTAGCAAAAACTACACAACAACCGTACATATTACATTTGTTTTATTTCCCAATAGATGACAGATAAATATTTTGTAAAGTCTCACGTCTATAACTAGATGGCGTTAAACATTTTAATCTTTCAACGGGAATTAAAGTCTCTCTCCCAACGTCATGTTTTCGGAGTTCCATTGATGTTGATTTTGAGGTCACACTTCATTGTATCTTATGCGGCTTGGGACATATCACTTTACAAAGTTCCGTCATCTCATAATGTCCCATGTGGATATGGTAGCACCTTTTAGCTTTCAAAAAATAATTTCAAAGCTATCATGGTCTGACTGAGGGTTTGTAGCTTTCATTTATGTGATTTTTTTGGGGTTTCACGTTTATAATTGAAGCGATATGTCATGTGAAGGATCTAATGTGATCATAATTTTGTTAATTTTAAAAAACGGTGTTGTTTTATTTTGTCAAAAATTGTTACTATTATTATTTGTGCGATGTATGGAAATGTAATTATTACTTACTAATTTTTTTTGTTTTTTTTTTTAAATATATTTTTATATAATTTTTGTTATTATAATATATATAATTTCATAAGATATATTTTTAAATAAAATATTATTAAAATGTAATTAGATATTAATATATTTTTTTTGTTTTTTTTTTAAATATATTTTTATATAATTTTTGTTATTATAATATATATAATTTCATAAGATATATTTTTAAATAAAATATTATTAAAATGTAATTAGATATTAATATATTTTTTAATTTAACATTTTTATTTAATATATATATATATATATATATATATATATATATATATATATATATATATATATATATATAATTTAAGTTGATATCCTAATATGTTTTTAATGTCATGTTTTCTTAATTTTTTCCACTTTAATTATATATATATATATATAATTTAAGTTGATATCCTAATATGTTTTTAATGTCATGTTTTCTTAATTTTTTCCACTTTAATTATATATATATATATATATATAATTTAAGTTGATATCCTAATATGTTTTTAATGTCATGTTTTCTTAATTTTTTCCACTTTAATTTTATTTTTCACCCAATTCGAAAGTTATTACAATTAGCCAAAAATAGACCACATTTTTTTGGTGGCATTCAAGTTACTTGTAGGTTTAAACTAAAAATATTTCAAAGTTAGATGATCTAGAAAGGTATTTTTGTATATCCTGCCAAAAGGATATAGTCTTGGATGTGTAACAGTCTCTAGATTTAACCTCTTAACTAAGTCTTCAGAAATCAAATAGGCTTGAGAACCACTATCAAATAGTGTGTCTATTTTGGTATGCTTTGAAACAACTCTAATATGAAAGCGTTCAATTCTTGTATCATCATCTTGAGTTACATTAGAACAACTTGAAAAACTAGTGCTTGCTATGTTCTTACCTTTCAAACCCATTGTTGCAATCTTGGTTTCATCTCTTGAATCTAAACCTAAGTCATGTTCAATGATTGCAATTGTTTTCTCATTTTCTTTGGTTTTAAGTTTGTTGGGCTTCAACTATGGATGGAGTTGCCAACAATGGTCTTCATCATGGCCATTTTTCAAACAATGTTTACATGTGAGTTTCTCTTTCTCTAATTTAGTAAAACAATTTTTCTTTCCTTTTCCCTTAAACTCACCCTTTCATTTTCCTTCATACTCAAGGGAACCATCACTTTTCTCATCTGCACTATGCTTCCCTCTTGCTTCTAGATGTGTGGCTTGAACACAAACCTCATCTAAGTTTGTAGGATTGAACATGAGAATAGTATCTCTAAGATAGTTGTGCAAACCCCCAATATACTTTAACAAAGTGTCTTGAGAAGATAAATTGACACTCAAAACTAGTGCTCGTCTCCTAAAATATTGATTATAATTGTGAACACTTTGTTCCTTTAGTTGTCTAAAATTATGCCAATTCATGATGGTTTTATGTATATAAGCTAGAGGGTAAAATTGTCTTTTAATTGTAGCAATAAAGTTAGACCAAGAGATTGAAATCTTACCATGGTTTTTCATCTCTTCTCATGTCTTGTCTTTCCACCATATTAGTGTTGCACCCTCCAGTCTCAAAGAAGCTAGCTGAATATTTGTGTCATCATCTTGAAGGTTTTGAATCCTACAATATACCTCCAACTGACAAACCCAATTGTCAAGCTTCTCTACATTCACTTCACCATTATACATAAGCTGCTCAAATTTAATATCAAGTTTAATAGGGGTTGTTTACCAATTCCTTTTGAGGTATGTTGATGAGTATGAGTAAGGGTTGCAGTAATGGAAGAGGATGAAGATGAAGGTGAAGATGATGGTGGGGTAGATGGTGGATTATCACTATTTGCATTACCTCCTCCTCTTGGAGAACCCTCTCTTCTTGGAGGCCTGGAGCTTTCACCCCGCAACCTTGTATTCCTCTCTTCATAGAGGAATTTCACCATCTATGTCATGTTAAAGAAAGCCTTCCTAAAAGCCTTACCATCCTCTATCATATTTTCATTTCCTCCTTCATGAGACATGCTTACCAAAGCTTCTACTGCAACTGGAGGTGAATCTTGTGGTGGAGATTGTGGAAAATGTGTCCCCCTTCTCCTTGCTCCAACTTGAAAACCTGCACCCACAAACTTGCCTTCTCCTCTCTTGAGCTTGAACCTTGTAAGCATTTAAACACTTGCAAAAAATTAAATCCTCCTTGCACAAGTAAACCTAGTGCTCTGATACCAACTTGATCTGAATGGAAAAATTATTGTTTGTTGTGCTAAATTCCAATTCAGAATATAAACAAAGTGCTTGAGGATTATGAGGTAAATTGCAAGTTAACCATGAGTTTTTATGTGAATTTCTTGAGCAAATTAACATAAACAAAACATTGAACAGTGGCGTCTAAAGGACATGAACATCACCATAAATAGTAACACAAGAACACACGATGAAGGATTTCACCCCTCCTAGGCTACATCTCCTTGGTTCATCTTCCAATGGCTTGGACCTCTTTTATTATGCTAAAAAATGTGATTACATATGTTTATAATGCTCAAACAACTCTGAAACATGTTCCAATGGCTCCAGAATGCCCAAAAATGTCTATGTAGCCTTTTTCTACTTCGAATTTGGTCAAAAACCGAGTAAGTTATGACTTCCCCAAGTCTTGGCACTAACCGCTCCACAATTTCCACCAAATCTGACACCATCCTACAATTTTGCCTCAAAATTTTGCTAACTGAGCACCAATTTTCCCAATAACCAGGTGAAATTATCGGCGCGCCAATTTTCTCAATAACACCTTGTTCTGAAACACATGGCCATAGGGGGGGCCACTTTATAGCCATATGGTCGGGGATCAGAAACTTAACTCCCGCCCCCATATTTAAAAACCACGTTGTTTAATGACCACGGTCTTCGCGTTATGGGTGGACATGTGGCGTCGTCAGCGGACCATTTGATGTTACAGTTAGGACAGTTGGTGGGGGGTGGGGGGAGGGGTGGCGAGGATAGCCTCCCGCCCCCAGGCGGTGACCAAGGCTAGGGCTAGACCTCGGCCCCCTCCCCCATTGCGCAAACCATATCAAAACAAAACCATATGGAACTTGTTATATATTAAGAACTAAATGTGATGGCATGATGGTAAAGCTTTGTCCTCTTTGCTTGGAGGTCGCGGGTTAGACCCATGCCCACTCTACTCGGACTATAACCACAATTTTGTTGGCCCTCGAGCTGCCATGTGCCAGCCCCTAGCTGGGGCAGTGTGATTGTCCTCCATAACCCCCAATCAAAACACACCAATTCAAACAAATGACAATGTGCCACTTGGAAAAACCTCATTCACCGGAGGAAAAAATTCATATGCATAGTCACCCTACCACGTAGGCATTCCCAGTCAGCAATATGGACTGTTGACTAGACTGTTCCTGTACTATTTTTTTCCAAAAAATTGTTTGTTTGACAAAGTGGACAAAACACGTTTATGAGAGCATATGGTGTCATTTTTTCGCGAAGCGAGTTGTGCTAGATTCAGAACGACGAGATCTACGCAATCATTCAGGTTCCACACCATTTCGATAACTTTAATTTTTTAGCATAATTTTAAGCACCTGATCAATTATTGTTTGACTAGACAATTTTACCAAAGCTACTAAAGTATTTGTTAGCAAAAAAAAAATGAGGTCTATATTATTGACCAATATGAACAACCTATTTCATTGAAACATAAATGGAATATTACAAAGCCTAGGGAGATTATATGATCGTTCAACATTTCCTTTGGTAGGAAGCTCTTTATTATTGATTAGTGGAAGAGGATTAAGGGCATATTTGATGAAGAAAATCAAGCTTGGAACAATCTTTATCTTTCATTTTTTGGAAAGTTATGATTGTTGATGGAATCCTAATAACATGGCACATTTATTACTCGTTTTTCCTTTGTCCCTCTCAAGTAGCATATAAAATGTTATAGAACATATTTGAAGGTTTTATATGGGGTAAGCAATTTGGGGAAAAAGAGATTCTTCTAGTGGCTTGTGATATTTATCAAGGGGGATTTGGTATTCGTGGCATAGATCTCCATGAGCTATTCTTGAAAATAAATGGTATGGATGGTGGAGGGTGGTGCATTACAAAAACCTTTATTCCAACATCAAATTTAACATGCTCATCACATTCATAGAATTGAAGACCCCTTTTAGTTGTGCAACATAATATGTATTTCTAAGGCCTTCACACTTTCAATTTCGAATCCATTAAATGTCACGAGTTACACGACATATAGCATTTGAATTTATCACATGGAAATTTGAGTGGCCACTAGATTCCTATGATCTAAATTTAAGACCTATTTTCATGTCACTGACCCGATTAAAAATCCATGTAATAAAGTTAATAAAGGAAAAAATAAGACCAAGGTCATGGGACATATATTCCAAGTTGAATGTTGGGCAAAAACATAGTGACGGGGATCACTCATGATTAATAAATGGCTATGGAAATTGGCAAAGGAAAAGTGGCATTTATTGACATTTTATTTATGAAATAATGGAAAATAGGAGGAAAGGAAAATGAAAGGTCACAAAATTGCATGAGAAGAAAATTGAAGGAAAAATAGAGGAAGTTGAAGAAAATAGAGGCCTCAATGATAAAAGGACCCTGAGGATCAGTTCATGGCTTTCTATCAGTTTTAGCTTGGATTTATTTCTCTATTCTCTCTCCCTCATACTCTTGCACACCAAGAGAAATCTTGGAGCATTGATGGAGCATGCTTGGAGCACTCTAGTTTTCATTGGATTTGGAGAAAGGAGGTAAAGGAAAGCAGGAAAGCGCAAGGGGACACTAGGATCAACAACTACAGATGGATTGATTTGCAGGTACCGAGTTGCATGCATTATTTACTTGCTAGTTTTGAAATGCACTATGTATGCATGTGGTTATATGGTTATGATTTGTCATTGGCATTGAGGATTTCCTGGGTTGACATTGGTTTTTCCTAGCCATTCCATTTCCTTGATAGCCATGGTGGTGTGGGTTTTCCATTTTTCTTTTTGATCGGTTCTCATTTTACTTATGGTTGTGGGTTGAGTTATTAGTTCTTGGAGCCTTGGTTGGGAAAATGTTCTGGAAGCCCTAGAACAACTTAGGTTAAGTTACTAGTCCTGATCCTTGGTTGGAAAAATGCTCTAAAGCCCTTGGTGGGTTGAGTTACTAGTCCTGGAGCCTTGGTTGGAAAAATTATCCGAAGCCCTCCGACAGTTGTGGGTTGAGTTATTAGTCCTAATGTCAGGTTGGAACAAACACTTCGGAGACCTGGACAACCTGGGTAGAGACCAATCTGGTTGATGTTAGTGATGTCCAACTGTGAGGTGGAAAGATTAGTTGAGGTTTGAGGTGGTTTGACCTCTGGAATCCCTAGTTTGGTTTTGTTTGGTTTATGACAGGTTATAGTTATGTATTTTGACATGTTTTGATTGGTAAATGAATGGTTATTAAATCCATGACCTAATATATGTTATTGCAACTATTATGAGAGGGCGTTAGACTTCTATATTATTCTCTAAGTATCAAACCTTTATGTTTAGATATGCATTCATGACCTATAGATTACATGTTTTTAATGTGTTTGAAGAAATAACTGTTATGGTTAGGCTTGGTTAGGTCGATTCCTTGATCAAGTTTTGTGTTAAAGGATTTGTGTTTGTGACATTTACTATTTTGAAAACTCTCATCAAGTTCTGGGTAGTAATTGGGAGTCAGGCCCTTAAAAGGTGGCTCATATTATAGGGTCACATACTTAGAACCAGGAAATCTAGACTACATTTTCTAGGAAGAAGGATTATTAGAGCGACTAGAGGGACACAATCATTGGGTTTCCTTGTTGTGCATGTGACTGAGAGTCAAAATCACAAAAAAAAGAGTTAGCTCAGGGTTTGGGCACCTTGAGTGGTTGTTTAGCTCCCGGGGTCATGTAGCTCCTCAAGAAGGTCAGTAAAGTTCCGGTTTGTCGATTCCACTTCCTTAACTATACTTAGGAGGCTGAGTCATGTCATAGTATCCCTCAGGTCATGTTTACCCTGACAGGTAGTGAAAGTGGGTAAATGTGGGAAGGGTGGTAACCGAGTGGTATTAGAGCTCCCAGGTTCAACACTTGGACTAGATGGGCGGAATGTGTTTTTCATGCATGCATGTTTGTTGTATATGTGCTTGTTATGTATGAATGGTATTGGTCATTGTTTCAATTGTGTCGTTATGTATAGGTTGATGTTGAGATGATGGATATTATTATTTCATTATATATACATATGTTATGCTAATATGGTTTGATCTTGCAGATGAGATAGCCTCCCCGAAACTTCACTAAGGTATGTTTGATTGTGGTTATATGTGGTTTATCTGACATAGTATGTTTGGAGGAAGTAGAGGATCAAAGATGACAACAAAAATGGTGGACTATATTTCATGAGACTCTCCCTATAGATCATATGAACAACATGATGATTATTACTCCCCTCACATAGTAGACACACAAAGAATTCTGAAAGAAAAGATAAGAAGTTGTAAGGCAGATAATGACAGGATCATTTAGTCATAGGAGAGACTTACTAGGGCACAGGAGAAACAATTAGAGTTTAATGCAGTGATACTTCAGATTCTATCATATTTGCAGAGACATGGACTGCTTAGGATTAGTCATGGAAAGGAGGAAAGAACAAATGGGGCACATGGCAGAAGGTCTCGATCAGGTCATAGGTTGGATAGAGAGGATACAGTCATAGATGGAATATTTCTAGATACAATTGATTATAGGGGCAGTGATTATGGGTTTATCCTAGTTATAGTTCAAAGAGACATTATGGCCATCACTGTTACCATCCATATAGGAGGAGTGAGAAGAAGTACTTTCCTGAAGAGTTTGAGAAAGAAAATACACCTACATTTGATGGAGAAATGAAGAAGTCACAGGATGCAGAATCTTGGTTGCTTGGGATGAATAACTTCTTCAACTTGCACGATTACTCCGGAAACATGAAGGCTAGGATAACTACTTTCGGTCTTAAAGGTGAAGCATACATTTGGTGGGAAGGTGTAAAGAATCTCAGAGGCATTCGGGAAGAGGAGTTGAATTGGAGTGATTTTGAGAGGTTTTTCAGGAAGAAGTATCTATCTGTGTTATGGCGAACTAATTGCTAATGCGAACAAAATCAATCTCCCTAGATTCAATTACTAACTCTAGTAACAAACAAAAAAACAAGCAGAATTTTCCCTGAGTTTATTTGTATTGAATCATGAACAAAAATGGTAAGATATGGAATCCATACCTTTTGACCGTAGTTTCTCAATGCTTAGAAACCAAACTTGCAAACATAGAAACATCAAAAGATCAA
Organism: Pinus albicaulis; assembly: GCA_034641835.2. Taxonomy (NCBI): domain Eukaryota; kingdom Viridiplantae; phylum Streptophyta; class Pinopsida; order Pinales; family Pinaceae; genus Pinus; species Pinus albicaulis. The sequence goes on from MU968480.1 coordinate 24,426,739, forward strand.
AGGCATATGAAGGATGAATGATTCAATACAACTCATACTAGTGATCAATGAAACTAGTACTTAATATCATTATTAATGGAAAGATGGAAGAAAATACACAATATATCAATTCCATTGAACAATATAGTGGGAAGAAAAAATATTTGTATTAATCTCAAGAATAAAGGAGTTACACAACCTAAGCCTTGATGAAGTATGAATCCTTCCAATGATCCCCAATCTTCTCCTTGAATGACAAGCCTTCTAGCCTTATTTGAGCAGATAATTTTACCTTTAGTTGTCCTTTCTAACCCTCTGGTTTGTGTTTAATTTATAGGCCAAGAGGAGGAGGTTTCATATCCTCATCTCAAGGATGAAATCCTCAAATGATGGGGTGAGGGTTCCATAAATAATGGGAATTAGCTCCATGAACAGAGGAATCAGGCTCGAATAAGCATCACCTTGAAGCTTTCAGTTGGGAAATATTCGCCCAACAAATCTTATATATTTCAACTTTTTATTTTTACTTGTGTTGAGTCATGTGCACAATTTATAGCGGAATACAGAGCACACTTTTGCGTTGGATTTAATGGTTAAAATTGTGTATATGTAGAAGTTAGCTAGGAAACTGTGCAAGTGACTAAAAGTAGGTTTTTAGACCATGAAATCAGGAATTCTCATTCTCATTAGGATTGTTTAAACTTCTAACCTTGCAGGGGAATGATTTGGAACACATTGATAGATAGCGAAAGATCCAGACTCATTGCCATTTTCCATGGTGGCAAGATGACGTATAACAGATTACTCCCTAAAGTGTAAAGTTAGAAGGGATTTTTGAGGACTAAAGCACTTTATCATGCCAAAGTTAGGATTGGAGACCATGGTTAGAGACATGAAACAATTAATCAAGGGTTACAATGCAATATAAAATCATCACTGAGGTAGGCATTCCCATACTCATAGCATAAATATTTCAATGAACCAGTAAGGAAATACACAAATATCCATGTTAAGAGAAAACACAGTATGGACGCGTCCATCAAATATGGATCTATCTGTACAATCATGAATACATAACATCATGCAGCCTGGATGGACGAAAATAGATCCAGGGTCTTGATCTTCTCTCTATCAATCCATAGTATAAATCGAACCATGCGAGTGAATGTATCGAAGTCGAAAATGGTAGAAACCACTTGATTATCGGTCAATGATGTGAATCATTAACAAGTGCGAGAGAAACCACCAATAGTGAAAATTGTCCTTAAGGTACTTCTAGTACAATCTATGAATTGTGAAAATATGTCCTGAAGTCGTACACTCATGAATCATTCGATCGAAGGCCAATGATGAGAATATGTCGTCAAAGGTGAGAAACATTCCATTAAGGCATGTAGGCTCCAAGGTACTAAAGAAGGTTTCTGAATCAACTTCCTAGATAATGAGCTGAAGTCAATACGAAGCCACCCATTACAGGAGGGCCTACGACATGAAATCATGTCAAGTTTTGAAGAGCAATTTTGGAGTAATTAGGACTAACTCAAGGATGGTTGACACAATTGAAGTCTACAAATTGCAAGGTAATTTTAACTGAGGTTGGACTTCTTTTGAACATATCGGCGACACGACATTTTGACTTGGCAGCATTTGCCTAAAAAATAATACCCAAAGCCAACTGAAAAATTTCAAGGAGGTATGATTAGCTATGAGACAAATGGATTTCTCAACCTCGACACAAATGTGACGAAGTGTCATGTTCAAGAGCGACATATTTCCTTTCGTAACACAAAAATGAAATTATTTTCCCAATTCCCCCCCACCATTTCTGGCAAGTACCTATTTATTTTTATTCAAGCTTGAGGAGGATAACGTTTTATTGTCTTATAAGCACATCCTTTGGATGAGTCCTTTGGATTATTTTTAAAGAACCCTAGGAAGGAGTGGTTCGGTCTTGTCATGATGGACAAGTCCTGCACTATTTATGTTTTACGAGTCCAATGCAGGAATAACTTGATGTCGTTTTCACGTTTAAAGAGTTTGAAAACACATGAAAATAAAACTCATTCAGTTCTTTCATCATAAAATTTTAACGAGCCCGAAGAAAGTAAATCTCAGTGTTTTTTAGTTTTAGGGAGCCAGGAGAAAAACACAAGTAAAATCCAAGATGTCCTTTTTCATGAATTTAATCTCTTAAGCCCGAAAAAGGGTAAAATAATGCATGAGATAACTCTATTGACCATGATTAGTCAACATGTACCTTTTTCATAAATAGTCTAGTTCAGTTCGGAAAAGGGGTATACTTATACTGAATAGACGGTTGTTCATTTACTTTTTCAAGTTCGAATAGTCAAGTACCCGACGATATTTTTATGTTTAGATCGTTTGAAAAGGGCTTAAAAGAGAACTCCAAATTTCACTTTTTTCGTAATTTTCAAGAGCCCGAAAAAAGCGATAAAAGTTTACTCATCACCAAAATGATCCATTTTCATAATTAAGCCTATGTTCTACACATTTAAACTCAGAAAACCATCGTAACTGCTCAAAAATATAATAAAAACATAAAAATTTTGAATTTTTAAGGGGTAGAGGCAAAATATAATATTTAATTAGCCTAAAATGCCTACAAAAATCCAAAAAGTAAAAATATTTTCACCATTTGAAAGCCATTGAGAGAGCATTTTTACCAAAAACTTCAGAAGTGGATTATGACCAAACCGATGGACGAAATCACAAACCATCTTCTCCAGGTAAGAGAAATTTCCATTATCTTCATTTTCATTTCTTTTTATTTTGCATTTGATCGTGAATTTAGCATTTTTTGGGTTTTATGCCTTTAAAATCCACCCTCGAGGGTGCACAGTTACCCTTCAGCGAGCCTGCGCACCCCGACCATTTTTATAACATAAAATAATAATAATAAATTAAAAAAAAAATGTGATTTGTGCGGTTTTTCCTCATGGGAACCGCACATATGCACTTTGTTCATAAAGGGTGGTCACACACATCACCGAGGGTTTTGAAAAAACAAGTAATATTCCCAAATTTCTTTTCCAAATTCCTCATACTATTTTCTAATGATCCTCTACTATTATTTTCATGATTATAAGTTGAAAAAATGGAGTGGAGATAAAGAGAACATGAAGATCAATATGCGGAAGCTCTAAATGATCCAGTAATACTTCAGGCCTTGAGATATTGTGGCCTATACAAATTCTGGATGATCCCGGGTATGAAGGCTCAATTAGACTTCCTGGCATGGATGGTAATAGCATGGGATGTTCAGGAATATTGTTTCCTGATGGGGGATCAAAGACTTACCATATATGTCGATGATATCTATTTTATGACTGGGATTTCACATTGTGGGGTTGATATCACATTATATGCACATAGACAGGCAGATAAACAACTGCAACTTACTTGAGGCAACATTTCTTTGCAGTATCCCAACTCAAATATGGACGAATTGATATCAAAACCAATGAGAGGCTCCATTTAAGAACTATTTCCTTCATTGTTTTATGTTTGTGTACTGCTTCATTTTATCATTAAGGCTCAGATGCAGATTTCATTGGATTATTCACAACTTTCCATTTTCAACTTGTGTGAGGGTGTTGTTGCTAATCTTAAAGGGAAACTAACCAGAGCAAACACTAGAAAACTCAAAAACTTTGGGCATGGTGCCATTCTGATCTCATTTTATCTGGAGAGGATTCCTCTTATTGCCCCATAGCATGTTCTTGTAGATGCAGGAGGACCTTGAGATCCTCATATGATTTAGTGGGTTTCGTTGGTGGCACGCCATGGTGGTGATGGCGTTGTGGTGACATAGACTCCTGAGTTTTTTGTATGGTTGCAACGTCATATAATCATGATAGAGGAATTTCCATATGTAGACATGGATTACATTGGTGATCCATATATCCTGCTTCCAGCAAGGGTGCAGTGGGGTGTTGAAATTTGCAATAGGAAACAGTCAAATTGCCATCCATAAACAACATGACAACACCTACACTAGTGTGGGACCACATGTCATGTAGTGATGGGTCCTAGTGATACATTAATTTGCAATTCAATTTAGTTAATAAATTGGAAATGTGTCTAATTTAATTATCCCTTAATTAAATTGGACAATAAAATGTAATCTTATCTCATATTCACTTGTAATAGTTAATTGAGTGTGCTAAACTCAGTTAGCTCATGAATTTCGAGTTGAGGGTGGTTGGTGAGGCATGCAGAGTGGTTCTAATAGTTATGGAATTCGAATTGCAATTAGTGCATTAGTCTAATGCATGATAAATCAGTTAACTCAAATTATGGAGTTAAATTCAGTTGAACTAATTGTAACTGTTTGTTGCACTAGTGAAAGATCAAGTGAATTAAATCAGATTTAATTCACATGCATTGATCTGTCATGCAACTGATGATTTAATATTAATATCTGCATGCATGTCAGTTCCAGTGGAGACCCAGTTGAGACAAAGGTTAGAGGGAAGTTGACTATCAACTGTATTATTAGCAAACTACTTAGATGCAGTTAAAAGACCACAGGATTGTCCATGATACTTGCGCAGTTGAGGAAGGCTGAAATTCCTAAAGAATAGGGATTGCGTGAGCAAGGTAGGATGAAGACAAGTTGAGAATTGGCTAAGTGTTGGCCCGATTTTGTCTGGATCAGTGTGAGACAATTAGTAGAGTGCAAGAGACTCTTGCGAGAAGAGTGAATTGTAATTGTTTCATGATTCCTTGGTTCATTATACAATATAGATAGAGGGGTTTTGAGCAGTAAGATTTCCCCGGGAAAATATATGTGTCGTGGTTTGATTTTCTTATTTATTTACTTGTTGTGATTAGCGATCGTGTTTATTTTCTACAATTTATTTGTAGAAGGATTCAATATCTAGCTTTAGTACATTTGTTGATCAGATTGAATTTATTGATATACATATGTTTGTATAATTTCTACATGGTATCAGAGAATGAATTTTTTTGGCGGCGAGTTTGAGAATATTTGAAAATTTTGATTCAAAATTTTCAAAAAAAATAGCATATTTGGATTCCTTGCGAAAAATACCCAAATTGAAAAAAAAATCAGTCGAATCAGAGCTCGGATGAGGGAGATATTGTTGATTTAAAATCAGCTTTTTTTTTAGGAAATTTTGTGATGGCGGGACAATTACAATGTGTGCGAGTCAAGAATTGGCAAGCACTTGATGTACAAGATGCATGAAAAGCTTTGAGGAGCAAAGAAGAGGTTAGTGCCTTGGTGGTTGAAATGGAGCCTCTCAACATGTAGTCTCAAAAACAGTTTCAGAAGGTTGTCGAGCAGGCACAATTGGAGAAGCAGAGAGGAGACCGAGTGGAAGAGTCCACTCAAGAAGAGACCTCCAGGAGGGGGAAATTTCGATCCAGATGGGCAAAGGGCATACATGCAGCTATACCTCCAGGTGTGAGGTGGGACGATGTGCATAATTAATCCCAAGAAGAAATTTGGGCATGATTCATTGAGATGGTGTGTCTCATGGATCAAACCTAGCTACGAGGAGCCCATCATATAGAAGTAGTAGGAAGGATCAGTTAGATTGATGCAGTCAAATGTCAGGAAGACAAAAATCAGAGTGACAGGTGTCAGATACTGGAGCACAGATCAGAGTTGGCAGCAGTGTAGAGCGCATGGATGCAGATGTCAACAACACAGAGAATCTAGTAGACATTTGCAGTAACTAGCAGCAATCCGAAGACTCTGATTATAAATGCATTATACTGATTCAGTTGTTTGGAGGCTATTCAGTTTCAAAAGTGTTGCATGTAAAATTTTCATGTGCGAGAAACACTAAATAAATGTTGCATGTGCGAATAACACTAGAGAAGTGTTGCATGTCGCATGCAAGAGGTGCATGTGCACATGCAAGGACATTCCAAGGTATTGGATTGGGACGGATTGATTCCTTTCTTGTTGAGAGGGAGTGTTGAAATTTGCAACAAGAAATAGTTAAATTGGCATCTAGAAACAACATGACAACACCTACACTAGTGTGGGACCACATGTCATGTAGTGTTGGGTCCTAGCGATACATTAGTGTGCAATTCAATTTATTTAATAAATTGAAAATGTGTCTAATTTAATTATCCCTTAATTAAATTGGACAATAAAATGTAATCTTATCTCATAATCACTTGTAATAGTTAACTCGGTGTGATAAACTCAGTTAGCTCATGAATTTTGAGTTGAGAGTGGTTGGTGAGGCATGCATAGTGATTCTATTATTTATGGAGTTTGAATTGCAGTTAGTGCATTAGTCTAATGCATGAGAAATCAGTTAACTCAATTTATAGTTAAAGTCAGTTGAACTAGTTGTAACTATTTGTTACAATAGTTGGAGATCAAGTGAATTAAATCAGATTTAATTCACATGCAGTGATTTTCCATGCAACTGATGATTTACTATTAATAGTTGCATGCATGTCAGTTCCAGTGGAGACCCAGTTGAGATAAAGGTTAAAGGGAAGTTGACTCTCAGTTGTATTATTAGCAAACTGCCCATATGCAGTTAAAACACCACAGGATTTCTCATGATACTTGTGCAATTGAGGAAGGCTTAAATTCCTAAAGAATAGGGATTGCATTCCACGAAGATTGCGTGAGAAAGGCATGCTAAAGACAGGCTGAGAATTGGCTAAGTGTTGGCCCGATTTTGTCTACATCAGTGTGAGACGATTAGCAGAGTGCGGGAGACTCTTGTGAGAAGAGTGCATTGTAATTGTTTCATGATTCCTTGGTTCATTATGCACTATAGATGGAGGGGTTTTGAGCAGTAAGCTTTCCTCGGGAAAATATCTGTGTTGTGGTTTGATTTGATTATCTCTTTACTTGTTGTGATTGACGATCATGTTTATTTTTTTCAATTGATTTGTAGAAGGATTCATGTTTTTGAAAATGCTATGATGATTAGTTAAACAATTTTTTGGGTGATCATTAATTATTTATTTGATATAATTAATTGCATGTTAAATTTGGGGATTGTTGAAGAGGGGGAGTATGTAATGTCCCCTAATAATTATAAAATAATAAATAATATATAAATAATATAATATCATTAAATAAACAAGTAAATAAATAATAAGTCAAGAGAATAATACAAATAATAAATAAGACATCAAACAATAACTGGAGTTCTAAATAAAATAGTAAATAATAAACTTGAGTTCTAAAAGAGTAAACAATAAGTAAAGTTAAGAGTTAATTAACAAAAGTAAATAAATTAATAGTCATTGAGGAAGATTCAAAGATGATTGTTTCATCCATTCTCTGGAGAGAAAGGTATGGTGAGGCAAAGGATACCCTAGCAGTAGTACGTTGATTGAGGGCTCGAGGGTGGCCATCTATGGAAGGATTACATCCAGCTGAGCTTACGGTTGGGTGGTTGTCCCCAAAACTTTGTTGCGGTCAACAGGATTCAAATAACATTCAACCTTGGAGTCTCAAGTAAGGAAAATCACCATTACAGGAAGTCGTCTTGCTCATGTTTCTGAAAATGCTATGATGATTAGTTAAACAGTTTTTGGGGTGATCATTAATTCTTTATTTGATATAATTAATTTCATATTAAATTTGGGGTTGTTACATATGGTCTCAGAGTGGGTTTCGACTTTAGGTGACCTCTAGGTAAAATTTAAAAATGATTTTGATTGTAACGATGAGCAAAGGGCTCGTATTTGGGTACTATAGTGATTATAAATTGAATACGATAAGTTTATTTATTATTAAAATATAAATTGGATTTTTTTTTTTTTTTTTACATGTAATTGTTTACATGCTCGTTCGTAAAGCTAAGATTTGAATTTTAAATTAAAACTATAATTACAAGTTTAAATTTAAAAAAAAATGTTTTACATGAATGTAATGATAGCAAGATATTGATGCATGTCCTAAAATCTACATGCAACTACAATATGCCCTTTCAAATCTTGGTGTTCTCAAACATATCTCCAATCTTGTGGAAAAATCTGACTCTCAAGATAAGTCAAAACAGTAGTCGAACCCTCGCCCTCACTCCACTGACCCTAAAATTCGAACTCCGGACCTGCTTTTGGCTCCTCTTCATGCACTAGATTATGGAATCAGCGGGTGACAAATGGCCACGACTAGACCAAAATATGGTGTGGTTCGAACTTGCGTTTCAACTAGAATGAGTACAATTCGAAATGGCAAAGAACAGGAGACTGCGCAACAGTCTCTCTCCAATGGCTCGATAAAATTAAAAGAATTATTATCTTTCCACTCAAGGTCAAAATTTGATCTACCGCGGGGTTGTATTTTTTTGTGGATCATTTCTCTGAAAGATTAAATCAGGTGGCTCCTTTTAAAATTTGTTTTTTTGCCCCTTTTATTTGACTTGGTTCAGGGTTTTAAAACCCTTTTGAAACTGAACCTGCGCTGGCACTCTCGCATGCAAAGGGAACCTGAAAGCTCTTTTTCATGCAATTTCTCATCACGACCCACCCAAAATTTCTCATCTCGTATGTAAATAGAATACAAATTACCAGATGCCATGTAGAGAAAGCTAAGTTGGAGTCGGGATTCATTTAGAATCTTATGCAATGAGAGAAAATAGCTGACAGCGATTTCTTGGTTCAAATCCTATCCACTCAGTGAGAGAAGTCTATAAATTTAGCGAACTGAACTACGACACATCGTTTTCTGTTTGTGTTTCTTTCCCAAATTACGGTATTTTATTTTTTTAAAACCTTGCAACTTTCGAAAGGTCGTACGCAACGAAGCCCTTGAAGTGGTTAATTCGAGTTTGATGGTTATTTTTGCATGTTTTTCATTATTTAACCATTCCAAAGTTTTTAATAACTACATCATTAATCGTGTTTTAAGTTCAACGTTCCATTTGAGTAAACCCTTTTCCTAGCATGCACGCTGCGAACTAGATCTTTCATGTTTCATGAACAACAGATACTCAACAGAACTCAATGTTCAAATATAGTCCACTACATGTCAAATAACACACACTTAAATTTTGATTATATCTAAGTAAAGAGCATGCACTCTGCTACCTAGATCTTTCATTTTTAGTGAACAACGGATACTACTGGACATAACTCAATATTAAAATATACTCCACTACATGTCAAATAACACTTAAATTTTAATTATATCCAGGGAATAAAAGATTCTAGCAAAAAGAAAATGATTATAATATAAAATCACCATAATGCAAAAAAAAATAATACATATTTTAACTAAGATATTAATAATTTCGTTCAAATATTACAAAATATTAACAATTTCAGTTATCCAATATAAAAGAGATAAAGTAAAAATATTTCAATTTTACTCATTCTAAATTGAAATATTTCAATTTTCATGTAAAATAACATGAACATGATTAAAGTAAGGAAAAAAATTATTGTAAAATCATTACTGATTAGCAAGTTTGAAAATTTGTTCTTTAGATTCCAACAATAATATATTAAATATTTTAACAACTACCCTCATTACATTAAGATAGTCCATATGGTATTTTTATTTTAAGTTATTAAAAGAAGTCAATTTGCTATTTTCATATACGAGTAGTTTTCAGTGCGAGTTTTTGAAGGTTATTTCGGTGGATTTTTCTGATATAATCTCTCTAAAATATGGCAAGAATTTATTGAAAACAGAAGCTTGATGGATAATCTTGCACAATAAAAGTGCCCTAGATGTTTTTTAAGATGTTGAATCCATATATACAGTCAAAAAAATCAATTTAAATAACATAAATCAAGATTTTACCTAAAAAAATTTAAGGCACCAAAAACTCCAAAAAGTTGCACTAAAGACAACTCTTTTTCATATATGTGTTTTTTAAGGCATGGATATGTGCGGGAAGTTTGGTCCATGGGTGTATTAGATAGTTGGTAAAAACATTCTTTTTTATAAAGAAGCTATGTAATATAAATAAGCTAATAATATTTGAAAATGAAAATGATTAAATATTAAGTATATTTTAAAAATATAAATTAGAATAAGAGGGTTATATAATGTTAAATAAAATAAGCGTTTTATATTGAGTTAAAGAAGATTATGACTTAAATTATGCAGAAAGAAAAGAAAAAAAATGAATTTGTTATCATATGCATTATTATTAAAAAGATGAAAGTTGTATTGATTTTTACTTGAGTGAATTAATAAGTTATAGGGTGAAAGTCATATCAATAATGAATTTGTTATCCTATGCATTATTATTAAAAAGATGAAAGTTGTATTGATTTTTACTTGAGTGAATTAATAAGTTATAGGGTGAAAGTCATATCAATAGGGTATAATTTTTATAATTTTTTTTGAATTTATATAAAAGTTATGTAAAAATATTTGTAAACAAATTAATTAGATGTATTTGTGTATTTTAAAAGAACATTATATTAATGGGATATTTTTAGGGTGAATTACACATACAATATATAATATATTATTTGAATAAAGTATGGTAATTCTTTTATATAATATTAGCATTGGTAAGTTATTATTTATTAACAATTTGTGTTGATACTAAATCATATCAAAATTCATATTATTATTTACAACATTTTTGAATATCTGATTTTGAGCAAATAAGAAATTGGAAGTTAAAAAAGAAAAAGAAAAGGTTATCTATTGGGAACAGGTAGGATAAACTTTGGAAATTTTGTTTTGTGTTTTGTGTTTTTATTCTTGTCACAATGAATTGAAATTTTACCCAGTTTAAAAAGCTTAACCTAGAAAATTAAGATTTAATAAGGAGTTGAATTGTATGGCTGACCATAGTGTGTTTTTATGGTCATAAATCTAGCATGAAGATGCATGACATCAACCATTTTTGAAAGTAAAGTCAAGTCAACATATGGTTTAAAATAGTGTGCGTAATTTTATTTCATTGCATTTTTGTTGTACACAACATTAACACATTGTCTTGTATAATAAGATGTTTTAAAATGGATAGTAGTAATTGTAAATTAATACAATGTGTTACTCAAGGGATACATTGTGAATGTTTATATTAACAACTCATTATATGAGAATAATTTTTTGTAGGGTGATTATAAATAGTGTATAAATTAATATAATTATTAAGGGTTAGGGAATGGTATGCATAAACATGGATCATATAATGCATGTTTATCGGTGAAATTGGATTTAGTTAAATCTTCATTACATATCAAAGAATTTTATAGCTTATTTGAATTTGATGAGTAAGGGTTATAATGTTGACCCATACAATTTAAACAAGAGAAAGATGGGAATTTATGAACCAAAATGCTCATAAAGGTGTAAGTTGACAAGTGGTAGACTAAGAAAATATTTATAGGTAAATTTTAAAGATATTAATTGTATATCATTGATAAGGGAGGTACATTTTGTGATAAGTTGAGGTTTAAAGGCTAATGGAAAAATAATTAATGTGAAGAGTAAGAAGTTAGCATGCCATTGATGAGTTATGTATTTGGATTAGATTAGTCAATGTATTGGAAATGAAATAATGATACTAGTAACAACTTAAATAATATTAAGGCTTTAGATGGTGAAACATGCAAGCGAAGATACTATATCAAAATTGTAGCATACCAATAGTATGATTATGCCTATATTGTAAATTGGGAACATTCTTATTGAAAGACGAGAAAATGATTATTGGAAGCAATTTCCATCTTGTTTAAAACAAAACACTAGCATTGTTGATGAGATAACACAGATCCTAGGTGGATGTCGAATAATCTTAGTTCATAGTAGGTATTCAATGTTTATACAAACGAATGAAATTGATTTTCGGATGAATCATGATAAGAATGCTTATAGTGTATTATTGTACTATATTTGATAAGTATTGATATGATTCTCATATTGATGATGAATATGATATGCATAGGGATTATGATGTTATGATTTGAGGCAATATTGACACATGGTTAGTTTATTATGTAATGTCATGATATATATTTGATGCAAATGTGATGATGTTATAACTTATGATGGTATTTCATAAGGTGAAGCATGAGGATGAAATTCCTTACTATTTAGAATGTGGTTATTAACAATGATGTTATATTATCATGATGAAATGTAAGGGCTAGGATGTGGATTATTTTCTATGATGTTATGATTATAACTAATGCATTGGATGCATGTTGAGATGTGGTGATTGAAAGGAAATCCATAAATGATTCGAGAGGGCCAAGTTATTTGATGATCTCGCGGGAGCCCATGCCTACGAGGGAGAATAAGTAATATCATATGGGCTGGGGACAAACTCAATCAACACTACATATGCCAATGGTTCCTTTGTATTGTATCGCTCTTGAAGGGTTGTGGGACCATCTTGAGGAGGCCAAGTGCCTGGTATTGGATGGGGATGCCTAAGTCTAGAAGTGGGTGTAAGACTTCGATGCCTGGGGCTGTGCACCTTAAGGGGCTGTGGAGGGAGTGGGTTAGCCTTGTGAGATGCCTGGAGTACTATTGCATGGAGTATTGAGCCAGGTGCCTACCATGGGGCAGATGAGGTCTGAGCCAGGCGCGAGCCTTGGGGCTAGCCTTGGATATGGACAAACCAGGGAGGCTTATGCCTGGTTCCGAAAGTGGGAAAAAGGACAGAGATTCCTTGAATTTTCCCGGGTGCTGTGAAGAACTTTCGAAGCCTGCTGGTTATACTAGTTCAGTAGAGGGTGTTGATCACACGTGAAGTAATAAATAATATAATATCATTAAATACTTAACTTCAAACCGAAGTTCCTCGAAGAGGGGGAGTATGTAATGTCCCCTAATAATTATAAAATAATAAATAATATATAAATAATATAATATAATTAAATAAATAAGTAAATAAATAATAAGTCAAGGGAATAATAAAAATAATAAACAAAACATTAAACAATAACTGGAGTTCTAAATAAATTAGTAAATAATAAACTGGAGTCCTAAAACAGTAAACAATAAGTAAATTTAAGAGTTATTTAAGAAAGAGTTAATCAACAAAAGTAAATAAATTAACAAAGAGTTAAACTAAGAAACTATAAAAATTAGTAAAGTTAACAAAAAATAAATAAAACTAAGAGAAACACTAAATTAAGTAAAGCTAACAAAAAGTAAGTTAAACTAAGAGAACACTAAATTAAGTAAAACTTAAGTTGCATGTTGACATAGTGAATGTGTGCATGTGGTTCCCATTCCATTGTTTGGTCTATTTAATAGACATTAAGGAAGGTTCAAAGATAATTCTTTCATCCATGCTCTAGAGAGAAAGGTATGGTGAGGCAAAGGATACCCTGACAGTAGTACGTTGATTGAGGGCTCGGGGGTGGCCAACTATGGAAGGATTACATCTAGCTGAGCCTACGGTTGGGTAGAGAGTTGTCCCCAAAACTGTGTTGTGGTCAGCAGGATTCAGATATCATTCAACCTTGGAGTCTCAAGTAAGGAAAATCACCATTACATGTAAGTCGTCTTGCTCGTGTTTCTGAAAATGATATTATGATTAGTTAAACAATTTTTAGGGTGATCATTAATTTTTTATTTGATATAATTAATTTCATGTTAAATTTGAGGTTGTTACAACTTGATCGGATTGAATCTATTGATATACATATGTTTGTATAATTTCTACATGGGGTGAAATAAGTAAAAATTTCACATTTTGGTTGTTTTGTGTTTTTCATTTTTTTATTTACATCCAAGACTAACTATCTGAAATAATCATGTAGATGTGGACCCGGAAAGACTACAAGCATTATGACACTTTCACAGGCAGGGTGATCAACCAACAGCTCTTGTGTTACCAAACCCTAATGCAGCATAAGCTTTGACTGAGCTTGAGCACAACCTAGAGAGGCTGACTCTAAACATCCTAGACACTGTGATTCATGATTTTCCTCTCTGTTACCAAAGGAATTTCGTGGGAGTTCCTGGGTCGATCAGTCACTTGCTACATTGAGTAACTCATGCCATTATTTGCTACCATTATCAACATGCTTAGTTGCTAGTTAGAGGGAGAGATTTTGTTTTTTGTTATATTGACATGTTCAAATAATAAAGGCCACAACGTCTCATATGCTTTGGATGGAATTTTGTAAAGGAATCCTTTTTACAAACATTGGGATTAATGGAAACTACTACTATTATATCATTTTATCTTGTTCAATATGTGGATGGATATTTTTGTTTCTTTCTCACAGATGTTACAAATGTTGATTTAACACATAATTAGCCAATGCATCAGTTAATGTGTTTAAATTTCTTGGAATGTGTTGATATTTTTTGTAATCAAACTCTCTCTCCAAGAGACGAACCCACAAAAACATTCTTGTCATTGTAGAATTTCTTACTGAATAGACATCGTTTAATTGTAATACTATGAGTTGAGAATCTAACCTAAGGATCAATCGATGAATGCCAAATGAAATGGCATCAGATAATAACTCAATATTAAATGCATTATACTTGGCAATGTTATTCATTTTTTGACCAAGGCACACTCCATGCATACTAAATAACTCATTAGTGGGTGAATAGATAACTTGAGCTGCGAAATACAAATTCTGAGTATTATGACTAGCGCCATCGACAAAGACAATGTGAGTTTTAGGAGGCGTAGACATCTGTGAATCCATTGTAAGACAAAATAAGCATAAGAAGTAGCAAAAAATTGTAAAAGTATGCTAAAATTACTGCACACTCATAAAAATATGACACGGTAGTGTACAAAATCTTCACTGAGTGAATCAATCATAGTATTTCTTTAGGTAAAGACCATTTTTGGGATTTCCTAAAGGATTTTCGTCATAATAAACTAGCTCATAAGCCCCTTTTTCCAGTACATGTTTTACAATATAAGGACCATGCCACATGGGCTCGAATTTACCAATACCTAATTTATCATGCTCTTGATCATAAACTAATTCTAGGTCACATTTTGAATATGAATGGGGATTCACGTTTTGATGAAAATTTGCCTTAACCTTTTTCTTATTAGTCTCACTAGCTAATGCAACATCGCTTCAAGTCTCATCTAGTCGTACTAAGTATAAAAAAAATTCCTCCTCTGCAGAAGTGGTAGGTAATAATTCAATTTTCAATTTCAAAGACAAAATTTCACATTCAATAGGCGAGCCGACTTCCAGATCGTAAACTAGCTGGAAGGGAGTAAAATCGATCGAAGTTTCTGCTGAGGTACGATATGCCCACAAGGTTGGAAAATGAATGAGATGCCAATTTCATTTATGAATTCTAATAACATGTTTAATCATGGTAGTCAAAACCTTGTTAATGACTTCCACTTTTCCATTAGCTTTCGGGTAATATGGAGTAGAACTATCATGACACAAGCCTAGCTTTACAAAAATTTCAGTCATCATAAAGTTTCGAAAATGGCTAACATGGTCTATGACGATGGATTGTGGAACACCGAACCTGGAAATCACATATTGAATATGAAAATGGCAGCAGTTTCACCATCATCCTTATCTTCACGCATCGTCTCAACCCATTTTGTAAAAAAATCCATTGTTAGGATAATATACCCATGCCCCCCTGTCGAGTGAGGGTTGCATGTAATGAAATCGATGCCCCATTTGGAAAAAGGACCGAAAACAATGATGGGGTGAAGAGGATCTATAAGCACACACATTTTATGATGGTAAACTTGGATATTATGGCACTTCTGAACCATGGTTATACAATATTTGAACATCGAAGGCCATAAATACCCAACACAAAATATTTTTTAGGCAGTGGAAAATCTGAGGATATGATTGCCACAAGCTATAGAATGATAGACATTCAATGCATTTTCAGCTTCCTCATGAATCAAACATTGTCTAAGGATAGAATCAACACCATGACGATAAAGTGTATCGCTGAAAATATTATATTGCTATGATTGGTACTAAATACGACGAAAATCAGTTCGATACAATTTTGGCTGAAAATTTTGAGTTTGAAGATACACAATAATATCTTCGTACCAGGGGTCTAAAGTATTGATAAGAAAAAGTGATTCATCTGGAAGAGAATCCTCTGCCATGGTTTTTGTCTCAGTATAGGGAAGTTCACATAACAACTCGACAAATATCAATGATTTCTCAGAATTATATTTTTCGAATTCTAAATCAGATTCTTGCAGGATAACTATCCATTTAGAATATTTCTCCCCTAAAAATTGTCTGGTAAGAATGTACATCATAGGGTTGTAATTGGAATTTACTATTGTTTTGCGTAAGAGGATGTAGTGACAAAATCGTTGGAAAAGTTGAACGACTTCCAAGGCCAATTTATCCACATGAGTGTATTTAACCTTAGTTTTTATGAGATTTATACTCAAATAATATATCACATGTTCATCGTTGGACTTATCTTCCTAAACTAAAACCATGCCAAAGGTGACATCGGATGCAGCTAATTACAAAAATTAGTCTCAATGATAATCAGTCGGATGCAACAATGGTGTATAAGTTAACGCCTGTTTGAGTGCATCAAAATATTTTTGATCAACTTCGTCCCATGTAAATGAGATGCCCTTTAACAACAGTCGAGTAAAACCTTTAGGTAACTCAGCGTAGTTTGGTATGAATCGACGTAAAAAAAATTCTTTCCCTTGCAAACTTTGGAGTTGGCAGAGGTTGGAAGGAGAAGGAAAATTCAGAATAGCCTCTACCTTGAGTGGATCAACATGAATTCCTTCCTTTGACATGAAAATCCCAGAAATAGACCAAATTGTACACAAAAAACTATTTGTGAGGATTCAAGTGAATATTTTAATGTATACATCTGATAAAGATAACTCTTAAATGCATTGGATGATCTTCCAGTTTCAGTGAATGAAATGGTAAATCATCCAAGCAGGGTTGTACAATATGCTTGATATCATGAAACACGTAATAAATGGCCCGTTGAAAGGTTGCGCCGACGTTCTTCAATCCAAATGGTAGTTTCCGATAAGAAAAGGTTCTTCATGGACAAATGAACACAATTTTATGCTAATCAATAGGGAGTATATTGATTTGGTTGTATCCGGAAAATCCGTCCATGAAAGAAAAGATTTCGTTACTGTCACAATCGTCAATGATTTGGTCAATATAATGAGTCGGATAGTTGTCTTTGGGAAAATAATTTTTTGATATCCCTATAATCTACGCATACTTTGATGGTCCCTTATTTTGTTTTTAACTGGAAAAATATTGGAAACCCAATAAATCAAGGGAACAAGATAAATAAAACCTACTTTAAGTAGTTTTTCAACCTCAACTTTAATAGCAAAAGCATTTCGTGGATGCACTAGACAAAATCTCTGTTTAACAGTTTTATCATCCGGGTAAGTCTTGATTTCATGAACAACAATTCTAGGGTCAATCCCTGGCATTTCTCATAGGAACATGGAAAAATGTCACAAAATTCTTGAAATAGGGCTTTGTACGTTTGGATATCTTCAAGTGAGCATGAAGCACCTATGTGAATGTTCTCGATGATTCCAAATTTGATTGAGATGTCGATTGGGATGCTTGTAGATATGTTTCTTAAATTCTTCTCATATTTAGAATGAAGAATTTATATAGGACATTTATGATTTTCTATGATCTCAGGCAAAAATATGGTAGAAAAATCATTCTTGATTTTCTCATGGTTAGGTAGAAAAGATGAACAATGATGATAATTGCCTCATATAATTTCATCCAAAGTCATTATTTCCATGATAATTTCATTTGTTGGAAACATTTTATCGAAGGGATCAGGAAATGATATCGGTTCTAACCAATATAATTGAGAATAATCATTAGCAATCACATTCACCTGATCAATTTCATAAGGTAGTGGATCGTAAAATGTTTGAACTACCTGATAAACTAATTCAAATGGGCTTAAAGGAATCTCATTGCCATACGAGGTCAATTCAGACTCTAAAGGAAAAAATCATAGATCTGAAGATTCCATTGTACTTGATGTTATCATATTAAACTAGGCTATGTTAGAAGAAAATTTTGGTGTAGGGAGAGCAAAAGCTCCCATGAGTGACAAATCATTGAGAAAACTGATACCAACATCTTCATAGTGAGTGATCGTTTTCCACACAAAAGGTATGCTACTTGTAGAGTTAGGTTATGAAGTATAGTAAGATAACTAGACCACTTTTACTATTTTCCCCTGATGAGGAAATAGTATCATGCGAAAGAGGGATAAAACCACTGCAAACATAGCGTAGGTCCAAATTTGACCTAGTAAAAGGTTATAATTGAGTTGAGCATCAAAGAATTCAACTTCAATCACAATCGTATTACCTTCTAACTCTATGGGTAAATATTTTAAACTATCGCAAGGACAAAAACCTCTTCCATCAAAGGCTTTCAGAGTGGTAGGAGATTTATTGATAGTTGGAGAACCCAAGGCTTTCCAACAAGAAATAGACATAATACACGTAGAATCTCCTTCATCAATTACTGTGCGGAAGACTCGTTTAGTTTTGATGAAAATCAATATTTGGAATTCCAGTTGATGTGGGAGTCTAGGTATATGACTTTCAAGATCAAAGATGATAAGGTTAGAATCCTGAGGATAAATAGATCTGATAGCTGACAATAGAAATTTCCTTTATGTTGGACATGTTTTCAGCACCTCAAGAGTCAACATCGTTGAAGGAGACATCACCAGGTCTTCAACAATGTTGTAGTTATGAGAAGCTCTAGCATGTGGGTTAAAATCCAATTTTCGAACAACACATTTAGGAGGCGGTCAAATTACCATGTCAGAATTTGGTTTTTAATCTGTAATGGTTCAGAAGGAGGAGGAATTGAAGTGGAAGGTTGACTAGATGGACTAGTATCATTTCCATTTTTTATAGGATCCTTAGATCTGTAATATTTATATCTTGTGGCTACCATCGCTTGCAAAGACAACATCGTGATATATGCCAATGTGGAAATTATGGATTGTGTGAAATTATTTTATTTTCTTGAGAGGGAAAATGATCTTTCAAAACAACAGTAGTAACCTTTTACGGATTTGGTAACCTCTGTCCGTTGTGGGCATTCCTTGGTGTAACGATCTTCATCACAAATCATGTAAGGATGACGAGGCTTCTTCCTTTTGTTAGAGGGTTCATTTTTATTTGGTTTCTTTTTCCGATAAGCTTTTTTTTCTTTACCTTTCCCCTTCTTTTTACCTCTGGATGGTTGATTCTTTCCAGTGGATGAGTCTACAGCATTAATTTCAGAAGTAATTTAGGGAGAAAATTTTTCACTACGTGAATCTTGTATAGCCAAAGTCTAAGTGTGTTTGGAATTATTATTTTTACCCTTAGACTGATGGTTAATAGAACCAATCACACCATCAACACCATGAGATCTTGTAGGGGTTGAGTCTGGTTGATTTGAAATTGTTGGGCGAGGTAGATTTGGGATTTTGTCATAAAAAGTGCCAGGCTATGTATAAAAAAGGTATAGGTACTATGCACAAGATCCTTGGTAACGACATGAAGTAATGCTTTTGTGAACCATTCAACAAAATTTGATGTGGAATAAAAACTTTGATGAAATGATGTCTACGCCTCCATTCATTTGTATGATCTGAAATGTGGGTAGATTTGGATTGTTTTAGGGAAGTAAAAATTTCATTGCTAGTGTCATTTCAGATTGGTAGCTGAAAATGTCTCAAAAATGTTGTTGACAAGGAGTTGAAATTATGGAAAGAGGCTCGTGGTAACTCAATACACCATTTTTCTGTTGAACCTCTTAAGGTTAGTTGGAAAAGGTGTAATCTAATGGAATCATCGATTAATGAATTCGACGCACACCAAAGATGATATGTCATAACATGGTTTGATGGGTCCTCTCCTGATTTACCTTCAAACTTCGTTATATAACTAGGCAACTTAGTAGGAATTTCTAGCTAAAACAGATAATAGTAAATAGGATCATTAGATAGCTGAGATAAATCTCACAAATCTAAAATTGCGATGAACAGTAACTGTTAGTTGGGGCCTTGTTGTGAATATTGATAACCTTGATGGTTAAGTCCAGTCCCTGGAAGAGAATACCCATGATACCCAAGAATAGCTTGTGTGATTGGTATTTGGTAAATAGGGTGAGACATACCAGGTTGTGCTTGAAATGGAATTTGAAAAGTAGTATTCCCCCTGTAAAGGTTGAATTTGAAAAGGTTTACCTTGAAAGAATTGAATCTGGAAAGAGTGGCCTTGAAAAGCTTGACCTTGATATAGTGTATGAATAATCCCTATACTAGGTTGTCCCACAGGAATCTGTGTTGTATATTAGAATATAGGACCAATTTAATAAGCAGATGTTTGAGGGATGGCCTGTGTAGGTTTTTGAACCAGTATTTGAGACGTAACTTGGACCATTGTTTTTGATACTCTTGGAATAGGTGTTTGGAGTGAAATTGGAACCATTTGTTGAACATATGTTTGAACAATAGACTGAATAGGTGTTTGAGGACTACCATGGACAGGTCACTGAACTGGTGTTTGTGGAGTTCCTTAGACAAGTTGTTGGACAGGTGTTTGTGAAATACCCTGTACAAGTTGCTAGACTTGTATTGGAATACCTTGAACAAGTATTTATGGAATAGTTTGTCCAATAGTCTGAATAAGTTGATATACTAGCACTTACGAAGAAAATTGAATAGGTTTTTGAAAAAAATAAGGGTTCCAAATAGTATTCATCCTTGGGTAAGGAGTACTAACCAAGGGTTGAGACCCAACAGATTTACCTGGACCAACCTGAGGTATATTACCATAATTTGCATATTTTTTGGAAAAATATTTCCTTCCAATCGTAGGATATGACCCGACAAAATATTTTCCTACATGTGGAGGATAAGGTGGTTGCCCCCTAGGCAGATAATAAACACCAGTTGGGGTTACTTGAGAATTACCGAAATTATTGGACACCATGTTAATATATTGGTCTGATGTCAAAGGTATTTCAGGCATGGAAGTCATGCTCTGAATAGTAGAAGTAGATACACCAGATGAAAAGGTAGAAGTTTGAGGGGAAGGAGAGGCTCTTGAAAAAGTTCCAGAAAGTGATTGGTGCCCAAAAGGAATCGACAGAAAACCATATAATAATGACTCCGAAGAGCTGGTAAAGATAGACGTATCAGTAGGTATACTCCCAAAAGGAATTCCCAACACGTTTCATTTCAGTGTAAAGTAATAAGGAGTGTGGTAACATGGAATAGCTTGACCTAAATATTTCAAAGGTGTGAAATACCAAGGATCTGGTCGGAAAGGGTCAAAAGGAAGTCTTGGAAAAACTATTGGTTCACTTGTAGAAACATGAGTATGCGGTGATTCTTCCTCCTTTTCTCCAGTAATATCTTAAATACTAAGGAGACCAGGAGGTAGAACAGTTGCAATTATAAGTTTCCTTCGCGGTGAAGGTGGTGCAGGAGTAGGGGCCATAGCAGCTGAAGGTGATTCAGTTATCTAGATATTTTACTTCGAGGATGCATACAAAATTTCACTTAAAAGAGCAGGTAACCAAGTAACATAAACACATAAAAGATGCAGAAATTAAAAGCAACCATGAGATCAAAGGCACAAGCCAATTTGACAACAGAGTTCACCCAATGTGGGCTGTGTCTCTAGGCCCTACTCAATGTGGGGAGGCCTCTCTCATTAAATGACAACATAAAAAAATTACAAGAATTTAAAAAATGACACCTTATACCTCCACTTCTAGGGATGGTATGAAAATGTAGACCTCTATTGGAGAAATAGGTTGCATAGTTGTATTTTTGGCGAAAAATCGTGAAAAATGACTATAAATTTGACCACATTCTGACATCGGCACTTCTGGACCCCCAAGGAATATTTCTCGGTATCAAAAGATACCCCTACGTCAAGGTTCCACTCTTGGAACTCAGCGTCAGGGTTCTATCGGTCGTGGTTCCGCCTAGTTGGAACCCCGCTCCACTCCTCCGTCGGTCGAGCGAATGTTTAAGTGTTATATAAAATTGTGTGGGAGGAATTACCAATGAAGGTTGAATGACCTATTGGTTGGTGGAATTGAAATTAGTCGTTGTTGGTTGGAAGGTCCCGAGTTCGAAACTGCATGACTCCTGTTTTAGTTCCTTCATTATTTAAACTTGGCGCAACATTTCTTTTTACAGTTTCGACATTTCAAAATTGGGTCTGCAAGTTGGTAGGCCAACCACCATGCTTCAGGGTTCGAACCCCACCGGCCTCCATATATGTGTCACAGTATTGAATGGTGATTTGGGTGGGTCTGCTGGTGGGTGGCCCGCTCATCACATAATATTAAACATACGTCGTTGGGGGCTGGCAGACCACCACCCCAATATATATATTATTTTTCATTTTATAATAATATTTAAAATATCGGTGGTGGTGTTTTTAAGGGTCATTGGATAAATTAAATAAGCAGAAAATTCACCCGTTACGGTGGCTAGATTTCGTGCGCTGAGACTTTGCCAAATTTTTTCCTCGTTAGTGACTGCCACTAGGCCTAGTTTGACAAAAATCTTTCACATACAAACTCCAATTGCGGTATCATTCACACCATTGGAAAGATTGAAACGAAATCTTAGATTTGACATTGGTTCCACTTCAATCCAATGACTTTGATTTTTGAGCTTTTTTTAAGGCCACTTCTATTTCTGGAGCCACCTACATCATTCCTCCTCACTAATGAGATTTTGGGCCTCCAAAATCTTTATTAGTCAATTGGAAAGTGAGGGAATTTATCCCTCATTTTCTCTTTTTCAATCCAATAAGCATTAATTAGATGCATTCCCTTGAAACCAATATGAATATACTCCATGTCTCCCCATCGTGAAGTCCTAATCCTCCTGTCAAGAATGATATCCTCGAGTAGTTTTTCCAAGTATTTAGGCGCAAATTCGTCCACTGTAGGAACTTTTCCAATCTCTTCAATGTCCATGATCAAAGGAGGCTCATAAAGCTTTAAGTTTTCAATGTTCATCACTGAGTAAATTTGCACGTATGCTAGAAAATCGAGATGAAAAGCATTGTCTCCAATATTTTCCAATATGGTGAAAGGGACATATCTGATTGGTCTCAACTTATTTCATTCCCCTTTCATCATGTCTATGTCGATGTGGATCCACACCCTGTCTCCAACCTGGAATTGGTGATCAACCTGGTGCTTGTCATGTTGAGATTTGTATCGAGCTTAACTTTTCTCCAACTGTTATTGTACTGCCTAGTGAATCATATGACTTCGTTGAATGAACTTCTGTGCCTTGTGCCTGTCATATTTCCCACTAGAATAGTCATCTCTCCCAAATACCATGTCTAAGGTATTATTTGGAAAATATCCAAAGCATTTATTGAACGGTGAACTTTGAGTGGATGAATGCACTATCTGATTGTATGCATGTTGTACATAAGGAAGTTGGTCGTCCCACAACTTGGGATGCTTGCCACAATAGCCTCGGAGTAAATGTATCACTGCGCGGTTGACAACCTTTTTTTTTTTTTTTTGCCGTCGATCTGTGGATGAAATGTTGTGCTCTTCTTCAACTTAGTGTCCATCATTCTCCAAAAACTTGTCCAAAACTCTCCAAGGAAACGAGAGTCTCGATCAGACACAATGGATGTGGGTAGCCCAAAGCGGATCCATACAAATTGGAGGAAGAGATGAGAAGTATGCTCTGCAGTGATCTTCTTTTTACAAGGCATTAAGAAACACATTTTTCTAAATCGATCCACAACAACATACAAATAGTCATGACCTTTCCTAGACATAGGCAAACCACCAACAACATCCATTGACACACTTTCCCATGGATGACTCGGAATAGGGAATGGTGTGTAAAGCCCCAATTTTATATCAGAGGCATTGCAAACTGAACACACCACACATCCCTTTACATATTGAGTCACAATATTTTTCATGTGAGGCCAATAACAAAACCTCTGAAAATGACACAAAGTTTTTCCTACACCAAAATGACCGAACACAAGAGAGATATGTGCCTCTTTGATTACATGTATCCTTTCATTGGTTGGAATACAATGTTTTCCAAGATGGTACAAAAATTTTCCTTGCAGATGGTACAACAATTTTCCCTGCATAAACCTCTTTAAAATATTCATCATCAACACATTATTCAACATAAATTTCAAAATACAAGAAATCATTTTGTAAAACTATAAATGCAGATATAAGAGGGAGAGAAATTGTATCTTCCACTTTGGTGTTGGTTCCCTTCTTGTATTTGATTACCAGGTGAAACTGCTGGAGGATTCCCATCCATCAGAAATGACGAGCTTGTTTAAGCTTGGTTTGTGACTATAAGTATTGCAAGGACTGCTGATTTGTGTGAATGATGGTATCCTTGCCGATCAAATAGTGCTTCCACTTTTTCACGCGTTGAACCAAGCATACAACTCCTTGTCATATGTGGGATATTTCACAAAATCTTGGGAGAATTTATTTGAAGGGTAACATACATGTTTCCTTTGTTGCATCAATACTGCTCGCATGACATACCCACTGGCATCGGTCCCAATCTCAAAAGGATGTTGGAGGTCTGGTAAGGCCAAAAATGGTTTAGTGATAATATTTTCTTTCAGTGTATCAAATGATTTATGTTGCTTTCCTCCCCACTAAAAGGCCTTCTTCACACTTGTCAATGAATGTAAGGGGGATGCAATGATAGAGAAGTTGAAAATTAACCCTCTCTAGTATTGTACTGCACCAAAAAATCTACAAACCTCTGTAACATTGGTAGGTTTAGGCCATTTTACAATCACATCAATTTTAGAAGGATATATTTTTAATTTTCCACTTTAAACAATGTGACCTAAGTAAACCAAAGAGGCCTTTCCAAACTCACACTTAGACATTTTGACATACAATTTTTCCTTTTGCAAAACATCAAGCACCTTTTTAACATGACTCGCATGATCTTTCCATGTCCTACTGTAAACAAGAATGTCATCAAGATACAAAATTATGAAATCATCAAGAAAATACATAAATATATCATTCATCACCCTCATGAATGTGGTCGGAGCATTGCATAGTCCAAATAACATCACCAGCCATTCAAACAACCCCTTTTTTTTCTTGACTGCAGCCTTTCATACATCCTATTCTGCAATTTTGAATTGATGATAGCCACAACACAAGTACAATTTTGTGAAATAGGCAACCTTTTTAAATTGATCTAATAAATCATCAATGCAAGGGAGAGGGTATAAATTCTTCATTGTTATTTTGTTGATTGTTCTGTAGTTCATGAACATCCTCCATGTGCCACCCTTCTTTGGCACCAACACAATAGATGAACCGCATGGAGAAGAACTTGCTCTTATGACCCCTTGGTTTAGAAATTCCTGCACCTTCTTATTTATCTCCTCCATCTCAATGGTTGACAACTTGTACATACCAATATTTGGTAAAGGAGCATCTTGTTGTAAATGGATCTCATGTTCGATTTCACTCTTTTGAGGAAACCCACTTGGTTCCTGAAAAAACTCATTATAGTTAGAAACAATTTCATACAATTATTTTTTATGAGTGGGATCACAACAAGTTTTCCACTTTAGTATGTTTCATCACAACTCTAATGTGGAAAAATTTAGTCATATTTCGTTCATTAACAAGAAACTCATTTGAAGTACTTGTACTTGCATGTATTTCATAATTTTCATTAGCATGAAGAGAAATGTTACCTTGTATTCCCATTTTTGTGATCTTTGTTTCATCGCCAAAATCGCATCCAAGGTTATGCCGCACAATTGCTACCGTATTTTCCTTTCCCTTTCCACCAAATCTCTTTGGATTCAATTTCAGATGCAACTTCCAACAATGTTCATCATCATGGCCTTCCTTCTTGCAATGTGTGCAAGATGGATTTTATCCTTCTTCTTTCTTGGTTGTAGCTGCCTTATTGTCCTTTCCCTTACCTTTCCCTTTGAACTTGCCATTATGGGGTTTGAAAGATGATTTATTTGATTGATCCTCTCTGTCATTATTTCCCCTAATTTTAAGTTGAATGGCCTTCAAACTAGCCACATCAATAGTATTAGGCTAAAAAAATAACAAATAATTCCTTATGTAACTATGAAAAGCACCAATATTTTATTACAGTTTCTGGTGAGTCAAGTGGAATGTTCAAATTCAAAGCTTGTTTCCTAAATTATTCTGTGAAGCTTTGTACGTTTTGACCCTTTCCTTGTCTCAAATATTTCCATTCCATTAAATAATTTTGTAGATAACCCAAAGGATAAAATTGATCTTTCAATGTAAAAACAAAATTGGGTCAAAAAAAAAGGAGATTACCCAATTTTTTGCTACCTTTCTGCAACTTGCTCTCCCACCAAACAAGAGCAGTGCCACTCAACCGAAGAGATTATAGTTGTATTTTGGCCTCATCTTCCTTGATCTGTTGAATCTATAAATATACCTCGATCTGTATGATACAATTATTTAATTCTCGAACCTACATTCTCCATTGTATGTAGGAAAATAAAACTTTACGTCTATCTTAAAAAATGGCTTCTTAGATGTATTTTTATGGTGCATGCTAGAATGATGAGAAGAGGAAGAAGAATAACTCTCACTAGTGGATGGAGAGGGAGGAGGCTCTTCTCCTCCACCTCCATGGTGTATCGAGACATGATCATCAGGCTCTTTATTCTCATGCTTGATTTTCTTCTCATATTCTGCAAACAACTTGTCAACTTTATCTGCCATGGTGAATAATATCTTGCGATAATTTCTCTCTTCTTCTACTTGTGCATACTCATCTTCCATGTTTCGTCTTCGTGCTACATGCCTCTCTTCAGGATCAAAGGATTTTATTTTTCCTTCTCCTCTTTGGAGCTTGTTCCTAGTTAGCATTCACTCATGCAACTCACATCAATAATACCTGCTCTGATTCCAAACTTGATCCATATATTTTACTTTCAGGATTCATATAAAATTGCAATTAAAAGAGTAGGTAAGCAATTAATATAAACACTTAAAATATGTGGAAATTAAAAGCAACCATGAGATTAAAGGCGCAAGACAATTTGATAACGAAGTTCACCCAATGTGGCCTACGTATCTGGGCCCTGCTCAATGCAGGGAGACCTCTTTCATTAAATGGAAACAAAAATAAATTACAAGAAATTACAAAATGACACCTTATACCTCCACTTCCGAGGATGGATTGAAAATGTAGACCTATACTGGAGAAACGAGTTGCACGGTTTGATTCCTGGCGAAAAATCATGAAAATTGACTATAAATTTGAGCACATTACGACATCAACACTTCTGTACCCCTAAGGAATATTTATTAGCATTAAAAGATACCCCTGGATCAAGGTTCCTCTCTTGGAACCTGACATCAAGGTTCTGCCAATCATGGTTTTTCTTGGTTGGTACTTCGCTCCGCTTTGCTCCTCCGTCAGTCGAGCGAATGTTTAAGTATTATATAAAATTGTGTGGGCAGAATTACCAACTAAGGTCGAAAGGCTTGTTGGTGGGCGGAATTGAAAATATTTGTTGTGGATTGGGAGGTCCCATATTCAAAACCACAGGACTCCCATTTTAGTGCCTTCTTTGTTTAAAATTTACACGAAAATTTATTTTAAGGTTTTGGCGTTTCAAAATTGGGATTGTCCGTTGGCGAGCCATCCCACATGGGTCGTGCAGGTTCAAAGTTTGTCGACCTCCATACATGTGTTGTTGTATTAAATGGTGGGTTGGGCGGGTCCGCTGGTGGGTGGCCTGCCCGCCATATATATTAAACATATGCCATTGGGGGATGGCGGCCCACCACCCCTTATATATAAAATCTCAGTGGCGGTTTTTTTAAGGGTCACTAGACAAATTAAAGAGCCAAAAAATTCGCCCGTTCTGGTGGCCGGATTCCGTATGCCGAGACTTTTCCAAATTTTTTCCTCCTTAGTGATTGCCACTTGGCCTAGTTTGACTAAAAATTTGATTGGCCATAACTTTCACATACGAACTGAGTCAGATTGAGGTGTCTTTCATGTCGTTCAAAAGCTTGCAACTAGATCTTTGAGCTGACCCTGGTTCCACTTCAATCCAATGACTTTGTTTTTTCAGATTTTTTCAAGGAAACTTCTATTTCTAGAGCCACATAGATCA
This sequence comes from Pinus albicaulis, assembly GCA_034641835.2. Lineage (NCBI taxonomy): Eukaryota > Viridiplantae > Streptophyta > Pinopsida > Pinales > Pinaceae > Pinus > Pinus albicaulis. Next base: position 24,454,836 of record MU968480.1, read on the forward strand.
TTCAGACTTAGAAATATTAGATTCAGTTTCTTCAATGTCTGGTAAGTGAATTTTGTATCTGAAACTTCGACGGTATCAGATTCTCATTAAACAATTTTGGTAATTTCTGGCCCAAATTGAACTAAGCCTGATTATATGTCTCAAGGTTGAAGCACTTCAGTTTATACTATCTCGGATTCTACAATGGTATATGTTTTAGGTCAATCTGAGGTCCCAGATCTTGTTCATTTTAACTTCTCAGTTTTAATATTTTCCCTTTGACTCGGTGTATATTCAGGGGACAAACCCCGCATTCTACGCAAATGCCTCGGTAAATCAATCACGATGAGTTTTTATTAAGAGTTAAAATAATATTCACAATTCACACCTAAGGTATGTAAAAAGTAAAAAATAATAATTAACACACGGTAGTAAGAGTCAAACCATGCAAACAAATGTTTCACAACGAAATCACTAGTTGGTGATGAAATCCAATGTCGCAGAGATCAATGTAAAAAATGAATAAATATAGAGCGGGTGGAACTAGTTACCCTGACAACCTGCTTAATGAACATGATTTGGTGCAATTAACTCCAATTATGCCATCTTGAGTGAAGAGTACCCTCCAAAAAGGTCCAAGTGAGTCTAGATAACATTTTTTCTAGGTACAACAAAGACTTCCCCTTTGCCATCACCTTGGGTATAGCTCTAAGATTATGGTATTTAAGGTTACCACTTACAACAATTTAACCTGGGGGTATCTTCATAGATCATATGTACACGCAAGGGCAGAGTAACAAAGCTCAATCCCCTTGAAAGTTCCTCAAGATGGTTAATTTGAGGTTTAATTTCAAGTGACCCCCAAGTACCTTTCGACATTGTTTTTAATGCGTGAAAATCACTCTACCACAACCAATGAAGTGGGGTCGGTAACTCCATTGGGTTTGATATGATATCGTGCTTAACTCCCTTGTTAGAGGAGATTCCCAGATCCAAACTGTAATAAATGGATTTACTCCATATCACAAGATTCTAGTGTTTGTTTGCAACTTTGGAAAGTTAACTCACTTCTAGATTCCAAAGCCCTACAATGGGATCTAATGTAGGTGAAAAGAGCCCTAAACATATAAAAATTCTAGTTGATTTTAGTAGCGATGTGTTTTAAAGTTGTTATTTACTCAATGGGTAAATATATTTGAAACTGATGATATTATGACCTCACCCAAAACTTTAATGCAATCGAACATGATATTATGATCTTTCATTTCGATGAATTTCTAATTATGGGAAGGAAAGAGTCTTTTCAAAGAAAATGTAATAACTCTTAATTTCACCTTATCTCTTTTTTCAAACACAAATTTTTACTTTGAAATGACCCAAATGCATAAATTAACCTACAAAATTTCAATTCGTTCAACAATTAAAAAAACCATAAAACTTTCCTTTGACAATTAACTACTCAAAATTTCCAAAATGCATAGAGAAACCAATCAAATCCTTAAAAATGAATTTCCTCAACCGAACATTATGATATCAATGTTGTCTAAAGTGTAATTCTTAAAAACTTAAGCATTGAAAGAAAAAATGACCTTTCGTTTCAAGTTCAATAAAGGAAGCACTTCTCATCAAAACACTTATTCTTGAAAAACCCTACCTTTCATTAATGAAAATATTTTTCACAAATAAGCAAGATAAACACTAAATATGATATGTTTGAGAGAAAAAAATAGGAAGGCAGTAAACCAAGATCAACCAATCCTTCTTTTGATGGATCTACAAAACATGAGATGAAACTCTTAACCTAATTCATGAAAACAAGAAATTTTCAAGAAGACTCCTTCACAATATTCAAATTAACTACAGAGACTCTTTGAAGGTGCAAACAAGTATAATGAAGCATAAAAAACCAAAATTTTAAACTTAAGTGAAAGGAAACTTCAAATTTTCAAAAATTCTGGGCATGTGTGCAGGCAAGCAGTATGATTCAGTACACATCCACACGGTTGCTAAGGGCACTATGCACAAATCTATGCTATGTTGCTAAATATGAACCACGTTCTTCGAGAAAATTTTAGAAAAAATAAAAATTCAACCAAACAATTCACAAAATCCAAAATTTCACTATCTTGCAGACACTCAGACAAGGATATAAGAAAAGGTTCTAAAGTCAAAACAAGGACACAATGAATAACAAGACATTCCCTAGTGGAGTCGCCAATTTGTTATGGCAGAATAATTGCTAATGCAGACAGAAACAATCTCCCTAGATTCAATGACTGAGTCTAGTAACAAACAAAAAAACATATTTCTGTGAGTTTATTTCTATTGAATCATAAACAAAAATGGTAAGAGATGGAATCCATACCTTTTGACCAAAATGCCTAATGAAGATCCCCACTATGATTTAATGCAGTCCTCAATGCTTATAAACCAAACCTACAAGCATTAAAACATCAAAAGAGAAAAGGAATATGAAGGGTGAATGACTCAATACAACTCATACTAGTGATTAAGGAATATCGTACCTAATACCATTATTAATGGAAATATAGAAGCAAATGCACAATATATAAATTCCATTGAACAATATAGTGGGAAGAAAAACTCTTTGTATTAATCTCAAGAATAAAGGAGCTACATAACCTAAGCCTTGATGAAGCATGTATCCTTCCAATGATCCCCAATATACTCCTTGGATGAAAATCCTTTTAGCCTTATTTAAGCATCATAAGTTTACCTTTAGTTGTCCTCTCTAACCCTCTCATTTGTGTTTGATTTATAGGCCAAGACAAGGAGGTTTGAGATTCCTCAAATGATGGGTTAGGGTTCCATAAAGAATGAGAATTATCTCCATGAATAGAGGGATCAAGCTCGAATAAGCATCACCTCGAAGCTTTCAGTTGGGAAATATTCACCTAACAAAGCTTATAGATTTTACTTTTGTTGAGTCATGTGCATAGTTTATAGTGGAGGAAAAAACACCCTTTTGCACTGGCTTTAATGGTTAAAACTTTGTATGCACAAAAGTTAGCTAGGAAACTGCACACGTGACTAAAAGGAGGTTTTTAGATCATGAAATTAGGAATGCTCATCCTCATTAGGATTGTTTAAAATTATAACCTTGCAGGATAATGCTTTGGAACACATTGATGGATAGCGAAAGATCCAGACTGATGGTCATTTTCCATGGTGACAAAATGACGTGTAACAATCTGAGAGATAGTATGATGACAGAGCAAAGGAGTTCTATGAGTTGAAGATGGGATCTATGACTGATGAGGAGTATACTAGCATGTTCCTAGAGTTATTGAGGTATGTGCCTTATCTTAAGGAGGATAAAGCAAAGATTCAGAGATTCGTCAGTGTTTTGTCGGTAGCATTCAAAGACATGATCGAGTGAGCCTAGATCATTGGAGGAAGCCATGAGAAAGTTGAAGCACTGATATGATCAATCAAAGCGCAGGTCTGAGACTAAGCAGGATTGGAAAGGTAATGACAAGAATAAGGGAAAGTGGGATAAGAAGCGAGGAAGATTACTAAAGACAAGCAACAAAGATAATTCAATGCAACATAAGAAGTTCAATATAGTTGATAGAGGATAGGGATTTCAGTCTAAGGAGCAGAACAAGGGTGATGAAGGAATCCTTTGCAACGTTGGACTTGTGGTGGAGATCAACGCAGGAGAGATTGTCCACAACATTAGTGTGGTAGACCAAAGATTTAAAGTGCTCAAGAGGCACAAATAGTGGGGGTTTTTGGATAGAGTATTCATCATATTTATGGAGGTTTGGATAGTAGGGAGGCTAATAATCAGGCATCTATTATCGAGATGGAAGGTAAGCTTTGTGATCAAGTTATTTTATATTATGATTGACCCTATATCTAACTATAGTTATATCTGTTCTTACCTAGTTGATAAGTGTGGTTTGAATAAATAAGTGCATGCAGAGTCTTGGTTAGTGCAGTTGGCTACATGTACAAATAAAAGAGTTCATCTTTGGGTAAGATCTTGTGCATTCAAGCTTAACGGCATGTCTACGTCAGCGCATCTAAATGTGCTTCTGTTGGGATCATACAATATGCTATTGGATATGGATTGGTTGTAGATTCACGGGACTAAGGTAGTGCAAAGGGAGCAATGGAGAGATAGTGAGGGAGAGAGGAGAGAGAGAGAAGGAGAGAAGGGGAAGTTAGAGGGAGAGGAAGAGGGAGAGAGTGTGTATGTTTTGGGGTGACATAAAGGGAGGGAATAATAAATAGACACATAGATACAAATATAGATATTATTTAGTATTATATAACCAACCTAGATCCATCCTAACCCCAGATCTATCAAGCCTCAAGAGGGATCAAATCTCTGGAGGTGCAAACCTTTCCTCAAGTTTCACACTCAAAAAAGAGGTTTTCACCTTGAGAGATTGGATCACTCTCGACCCTTGATAGTTTCAAGGTTAAGTTGGATCTAGACTAGTTTATACAAATTAATGTCAAGTAAGGGTAGAGTAAGTAGTTGAGGTGGGTTGTTAACTCCCTCACCTCCCATGTTTGATTTTTAGCTCTTGCTTAGTCACTGGGTTATTATTGCCAAATTTTTTTCACTAAATATAATACTTAACCATATTTCAATGAAAAAAAACCAAAAATTTTTAAATATGCCACAATTTTTCATTGATGAAAATTTTCAAAAAATCTAATCCTTCTTAGTGTTTGAATCTTTTTTTATGGTGGATATCAAAAACCCCGACGACCCAAAATCTATCCTTAAATTTCAAGGCTGCAACCCAAATTTCCAAAAATGTTTACCATTTTTTTAAAAATCATACTGAAATTTTCATTATTTTTGAGACAAAATTGTATCCTCGTTAAACCACTACATTGTGATTTGGTATGACAATATGTTGAGACATCATATTTGGTATGATAGGATATTGCTAATGAAATGAAATTTTAACATCCACGAGACTAAAAATAGTCTATGGGACTATGAGTTCCCTATTTTTCACTTTTTGTATTTCAGTTATTTTCTTATTCAAATTGATGATGAGCTGGCCCAACCTTCCAACAATCTCATCGCTGAAAAGACAATGCCAAGAAATCGATGCTAACATGTTCCCATAACTTTCTTTGATGTCTTTCAACGCATCACATTCCAAAATGAAATTTTTTTCCGATTCCACTGCCCTTGACGTGCAAAATGTACACACTCGTTCTTCCCAAGCTTCTTTAGGCCTTTTCCACCTTCCTGTTTCACACCGAAGATGATGCGAGTTGGTTCTTAATTGAGAAATAAGAACCTTTGCCCTCCACTGAATGTTAGCTCCAATGTACTCTTTTTGTTGCAGATCATACATAGGGTTGAATTCTTCAATGTAGTATTTCTTCTTTCTACCCAACTCTTTTCCCCATACCTGTTTACGAAACTTCTCCATAACAAAATTCTTTAGCTCCTTGCTATTTGTGGGACAAGCATTGAGGTAGATATTCCATTTTTGCATCCATGTGTAGTTTTGTATCATCCATGTTTTCTTTCTTTCACTCATGTCTTCCTTGAAGATAACATTAGGCCATCTACCTACTCCCATTTGCTCAATTCTTTTTAGATATCTTATGAACCGCACCATAGCAATTGCTTCGATGGGAGTTGCTCCTGTTTAACTCAAAATTATCTCATAAGGTACAAATTTTTTTATTTTGAACTTGCTCATGATCAAGTGTTTTTGGATTTTCTCAATTTGCTTCCATTTTGAGACAGGGGTGCTACTAGCCCACAATTCACACCCATATAAAATAATTGGATAAATTAGGAGTCCAAAAAGCACTTTAATCGTTTTCCAATCCCATAACTCTACTTCTCTACATCTATTTGGAAGAACATATAATTCTTTCCACCCTCCTAAGATTCTCTTCTTTCTACAGTCCTCCCAATTAAGTTTGTTGTTGAAATCGATCTCGAGGTATTTGTACTCATTTACTTCTTCAAGAATGTTTCCTTCAAAGAAGAACGTATGCTGACTTTGCTTCCTTTTATTAGAGAAAATAATTATCTTGGTTTTGTTAATATTGACTTGCATCCCCACTACTCTACAAAAATTCTCAAGGGCATATAGGTGCATCTGCAATCCATTTTCCGATTTAGAAATCTATACAAGATCATCAGCATATAAAAGAAGATTTATCACAAACTCCCCCAACCGAACACCATCCCCACCTTGCAAATTTAGCCACTCTTCTAGTTTATGAATATGTAAACCAAAAAGAGTAGGGGATAGAGGGCAACCTTGCTTGACTCCAATGTCACTTCTAAAGCTTTCTGAAATATCTATTGAGGTTCTGATTTTGACTTTCACCTCTTCATAAAGTCTATGGAAAATAGCTCTATAATGTAAAGGAATTTCAAATTATTCCATTCTATGCCACAACTTATCTCTAGGGACTGTGTCAAATGCATTTTTGAAGTCAACAAAACAAAAAAATACTTCTTCTTTACCCCCACAAACCTTTTCAATAATGTGTCTCAACGTGATGCCGTGATCCACTTTGGAATGCTTTGGCCTAAAACTCGATTTTCCTTTTGCCCTCTTTATTTTTACTTCTGCCCACTTACTGATTATATTTTCTACCATGTTGTTGAAAAGCTTTGCAAACATAGGATTGATCATAATAGTTCTATAATTGGATGGATTATTAATGTCTCCACTTTTAAAAAGGGGTATTTCTAGGCTATTTGTCCAGTCTCTTGGGAATCCTTATTGAATGATGTTATTGAATATTTCCATGATGTACAGTGCCAAAGTGTTCCTTCCCCATTTTAGATACTCTGCTTGAAGTTCAACCAAGTCTATTGCCTTTCCTATTTTCAACTTTTTAATTCCAATCTCCACCTCCTGTAATGTGAAGAGCTTTATAGTTGTGTTGAGCCCCGGGGGAGGCTCAATCTCTGATTATTTCTCATAGAGTTGTCTTGCATATTAAAACCATTGATTAACTGTAATATTATTTTCTATTTTCTTCTTCCTTGGTTGAAGTTCCTACCATAAATTTTTTGGGTTATTCTTGCCTAGATATATTAACTCTTCTCGCCTTGTTTGCATGAACTCATCTTTTTTCCTTTTTAGTATCTTCTTATATAACTTTACATTCATCTTCTCCTTCCCTGTATTTTTCAAGGTTCTCCTTGCCATTTTGCATTCCTCATCAAACCAAACGTTTATAGGAAAACAATTTGATTATGATTTCCTATTTTTTCTCTTTTGCATTTTTCAAGTGCCATTTGAATTATATTTGTTAACTCATGACTATTGAAGCTTTGGAAACTAGTTTTCTCTTTATGAATTAATCTCTCCAGCATTTTCTTGAAGACAATACAATTTTCTTGTGTTAGAAGAATTTTTCCCCTTGGTAGTGATTGCCAAGAGCATTGGGTTTTTCTCTTATGCTGCATTTCTTCTACCCATGATAACTTCATATAAATGGGGTTATGGTCTTATTTTAAGTCCCAATTATGCTCTCCAATCTTAACTTCATCTATCTTTTCTTTGAAGTTTTGTGAACAAATCACATAATCAACAACACTTGCCCCATTGTATGTGTTGCAAGTGAAGTTCCCAAACCTTTTCCATCTATCCAGACCATTGCAAATAATTAAGTTGAAATCCCCACACAGTGTAAGTAATTCCTCTCCAAAATTATTGCTAAATTTTTCATCTTCTAAACATCTCACCCATTGGGGATTTTACTCTTTAGTGAGCTAAATAGGATTTTGGTCCTCTTTGGAACAAAGAATACTAGCTTGCTGATTTTTTGTTATAGCATTAAAATCACCCACTAAAAGCACTTCTCCCTGCTGATAGTACACAAAAATATCTTGCTTTAAAGTTGCATACAGATCCTTGCTATCTAGCCCCTTATTTTTGTAAGTTTTTGAGACTTGAGGGGCAAAATAGCATGCTACAATTCTTATGTGATTCTCATTCTCTGATATTTTGAACCATAAATATTGTTTATTTTCATCTTCTTTCATCAACTGAATGTGATGGCCTTCGTTTTCTTTCACTAAAACTAGTATTCTCCCATACCCTTTGCCATTTTCTGCTACCTTGTTCCAAACTGCTAACTTCAGATAACCGTCAAACATAGGAGTTTTGAAACCATCATGTTCATGAGTTTCCATGAGAAAAATTGTGTCTCTATCTTCTGCAATAGGCCCTAACCCAAGTCTCCTCCTCCAAGGGTAGCCTCTACAATTCCAACAAACTAAAATTAGGTAGACCTGGGTAGGATTTGACTACTACGTAGTTTGACACATAAGACTCAAATTTGAGTCTTTGCCCCTTTCCATCCATGTTGCTCTTATTGTTTTCCTCCCTATTATCGAATTCCCTATTTTTTCTTTACTGTCATCTTATTGCCCTATTTTTTCCTAAGTCCCAAACACTGCAATAACTGCTTTACCATTGTACAACCATGCTCTTTTCCCTTCATTTCTTACTGCCCTAATTTTCTTCACTTCTTCCCTTCTCTCCTCTTGTTGTTTGCTGGTTAAATCTTCATCTAGGAAGAAGTGTGAGCATTTCAAGAGTTTAATTTTGCTCAAGAGATGGTGTTTGTTTTGCATGGTTTCCATGGTGAATTTTATGGGATGAGGCCTCTCTTCACATATCTTCCCCACCCTCCTTGCTTGGCTAATTTTCCCTTTCCATTTTATTTTCTCTTTTATAAAGTCCCTTGTAAAATTGAGAGTACTTTCATTCCTCCCATAATCTCTTATTCCCCTAATAATAAAGTTTGTTTCCATGTCTTTTCTTTCTTTTTATTCTCTTTCTTATGCTCTACAAGCACTTGCATCTTCTTCTTTCCCTGTCCTTATGTAACCATTAGTGTCTTCAACTCTATCTTTGATTTCTTTTGGACCGCCATCCATATTGTTCTTTTTTGTCTTCTCTTTTTAAATCTTTGTTTGTTGAGATACTTGTGTATCTACCTGAGTTTCTATACAAATTATCACATCCTTGGTTGCTGCCCTTGGTCCTGTCATGGTTTGCCACGCTGTCTTCATGCTTTGCCATTATTGTTTTCCTGTCTCTAGAGCCTCTTGTAACATTGTTACCTGTTCTTTTAAAATTCTATTACCTTCCATTAAACACCGATTTACAAATGTGATCTCTGAAATTTTGCAGTCCCTTTCATGTTCTTTGGCTTCCAAAATCTCTAGCCTTGTATTGACCTCATAAGTTCTTCGACATAGAGATCTTATGACCAAGTGAGAGGTGTGGATGTGGGACTGTAAATGCTTGGATCTTTTTTTATTTTCTTTCTCTGGCATTGTTTTCTTTTTCTTTGTCTTTTTCCTTGTTCCCATTTGAGGCGAGCAAGCCTACGCCTTAAGATGCACCAATATTGCTTTGCATTTATCCAAATCCACTTCCCTGTTTTGTCTGTTGAAACAATTTTGACTTGACCTAAATGATTGGTTTCCACATAAATTGACATTTCCTTGCCATTCTCAACCATTGCTATTGATTTTCTTTCCATTTTAAAATGAGAAAATCCCCTGCTTCTAATCTGCTCTCTGTCCCTCAGATATAGTGCTGCTCTGTGTGCTCTTGCTTCACTGCTCTCAGAACCCAGAACTGCTCTCAGAACTGTTTGGGATATCACTTCTCTCAGAACTGATCGGGATATCATGCTGCCCTGTCAATGCTGTAGTGACTTAATCGTGACCTAAAAATCTACACTGTTAAAATATATAATTACTTCCCGCATGCAGAGTTAGACAATCATTTAAGTGAGTTAGTTGAGTTGAGTGATAGATATATTTAGTGAGTGAGTTTATTGAGAGTTGATCAAGTTGAGTTATGTGATATTGTGTGCATGTCAATTAGGTTAAATACCCTTCACCAGGTTCATTGTATTCAGATTGTGATTTAGAGAGGTTGAAGATTAATTGAAGAGTCACAACTCATTGTTGTGTGTGTGAAATACTTGTGTTATTGTGTTATTGAATCCTCTGCCTATCCAACAAATTGGTATTAGAGCTAAGGAAGGATCAGAAGATCCGTGGGCGAGCAGAGCTAGAGAAGGAGGCCAAGAGTAGACAACCGACATTTTTTTTTTTAAATTTTGCAAACGCGGAGGTCTGCACATTTTTAGTGTATTGAAAGCGAAGGTCTACAACTTCTCCTTTGAAAACCTGCAGAGATTTCATTAAACTTATGTTTGATTGAAAAACTGGTTTATTTTGTGATTTTCTGTATTGATCGCATGTGACCATCGAAGTAAGACCAAAAGCCGACAAAATTCACGGTTTAATTTTGGTACGTTAGAGCCTTTGAAAAGGGTTTCGTACTTTTTTAAATTTCGAAGTCACGTGGCTGGCTGGTTTGTTTTTTTGGGAAATCAAAAACCCACTACATGGATGAGAGCCTTTTCATATCTTAAAAGGTTTTACATAAGTTCGAATTATTATACCTCAAGGAGCATTTGAATTGCAAGGGTTTTATTCATAAGTAATTTTTTTTAAGATTGTTTTTATATAAAGTTTTTTCTTATAAAGATTTTATATATAAAAAAAAATAAAATGAAAAAATCAATAAATCAAAGGTTTTTTTTTTTTTTATAAACTTTTACAAAAACAAAAAAAGGGATTTTTTTTAAGGAGATTTGCAAAGGCTTCATAAAAAATAAGAAGAGAAATTTAGGGTTTTTGTTAGAGAATATTTCTTTTGGAGGCACGATGTCCACATCAAGTTTTCAGCCACAACTTCCTTCTTTCACTGGGGAATATTACAATGTGTGGTATATGAAAATGGAGACCATGTTAAAAGCGCATGATGTATGGGATCATGTCAAGTTTGGGTTTGCAGAACCTCAGAACGACGCAGAAGAACGAGCCCTCAGTATTGCAGACAAAGAGCAATGGAAGAAAGACAAGCGGAAGAATGTACAAGCGTTGCTTCTTATCTAGCAGGGAGTGGACTGAGAAGTGTTCCAGAAGATGACGATAACTTCTTCAACAAAGGAGGCATGGGAAAATTTGGCAACAAGCTATCATGGTATGGCCAAAGTTAATATTGTTAAATTACAGAATAATATGAGAGATTTTGAAAGTCTGCAGATGAAGGAGACAAAGGACATTGATTCCTTCATGAATAGGGTTACGTCTGTCATCAATCAGTTAAAAATCTATGGTGAAGATATTAAATATCGAACAATGATTGGGAAGGTTCTTCGAACTTTTTCTACCAAGTTTGATGTTGTGGTAGTAGCCATAGAAGAAGTGAAGGATTTAGAAAAACTAACAGTTGATGAGTTGATGGGATCCCTTCTATCGCATGAGGCGAGGATAGACATAATTAAGGACTCCACTTTAGAAATTGCCTTCAAAAGTCAAGTTTATATTTCAAGAGGTCGAGGCAGAGGTCGATCGAGAGGCAGAGGATGAGGCAGAAACTATGGTGGTCATAGAGACGGACGAGAAGAGCATGAGCATCAAAGTGGAAGCAACAACAACAGAAGCTTTCACAACAATCAAAGGTTTGACAAATCAAAGGTGAAATGTTATTATTGCAATATATTTGGTCATTATGCTTGTGATTGTAGGAAGAAGATAGCTGAGCAAGGAAATCAGAGAACTAATGTTAGTACAGAGAATACTGACACCATGTTCCTGGCATGCAACACCATGTATGAACTGTCTGATAAGGTCTGGCTATTAGACAGTTGTTGCAGTAACCACATGACGTGCAACAAGAATTTGGTTGCAAATTTGGATGCATATGTGAATATAGAGGTAAAGTTGGGGACTAACAAGACTATGGATGTAGATGGCAAAGGAGCGGCCAGCATTGTGACCAAGCAGGGGGAGTCAAAGAACACATCAAAGGTATATTGTGTCCCTGGACTCAAACACAATTTGATAAGTGTTGATCAATTGACGCAGAAATGATGCAAAGTTATATTTTAGGGGAAGCAATGTGTTATTAACGACAAATCCCCAAGCAAGCAATTGATTGCAAAGGTGTAGATGACGAGGAAAAAACTCTTTCCTCTAATTATGAACTACAATGATTAGGTTAGTTCTTTTACAACTACATGTTTTGATGATTACTGGTTATGGCACTTTTGGTTTGGACATTTTCATTTTTCCAGTTTAATATTGTTGCAGCAGAAATTGACGGTCAAAGGTTTACCTCCCATCAAAGAACCTGCTAGCACTTCTGAGTGTTGCATCTTGGCAAAGCAACACCGTGAAAGTTTTCAAAATGGAGTTTCTTACAGTGCAAAGAAACCACTTGAGTTGGTGCATACCGACCTGTGTGGACCTATGAGGACACAATAGAATGGTGGAAGTTGTTACTTCCTCTCTTTTATTGATGACTATAGTAGAAAGACTTGGATTTACTTTTTGAAGCATAAGTCTAAAAATTTTGCAAAGTTCAAAGAGTTCAAAGCCTTAGTGGAGAACCAAAGTGATCGACAGATCAAGGTATTGAGATCAGATCATGGTGGAGAATATGATTCGAAGGCATTCCATGAGTACTGCAAACAACATGGAATCAGAAGACAATTTACAACCAAATACACACCGCAGCAGAATGGTGTAGCAGAGATAAAGAACCGAACAATCATGAACATGACAAGGAGCATGTTGAAATCAAGACACTTGTCTAATGAGTATTGGGCAGAAGCCGTTGCATTTTATGTTTATGTGATAAAAAGATCTCCTACAAAGAGTGTGATGAAAAAAGTTCCAGAAGAAGCATGGTTAGGTATGTCATGCAGTGTATCTCATTTCAGAGTTTTTGGATGTGTATCCTATGCACATGTACCTAAGCAGATAAGAGGTAAATTAGATGATCAAAGTGAAAAATGTATATTTACTGGTTATATTGAGAAATCCGAAGCTTACAAACTGTATAACCCTGTCACCAAGAAGACAATCATTAGCAGAAATGTTGTGTTCAAAGAATAAGAGTAATGGAATGGGACTGTAGACACACTAATCGATGCACAAAAACCATTGATGGAGGAGGATGATGTAGAAGAAAAGGAGTAGAAAGAATCAAGAGAGAAGACACCAAACAGAGTCACACCAGCAAGGAATCCAAGATTTTTGGAACAACATGGATCTTCAAGCAGATCAACAGAACAGAATTATCCAAGCAGCTAATCAGGTAATGAATCAAGTGATGGTAAGAAAAAGATGAGAACATGGAAAAATTTAGGGGCGAATTTTAGCCCAAGGGCGAAATTTAAGGGGTTTTAGATTTTAGAGGGGCAAATTTTTTATATAAAACCTCTTTTGTAAATTTTTGTATAATTAGCCCCAAAATGCTGGATTCGCCTTCAATTTTACTGTTCTGGACAATTTTGGTTGGTATTCGCCCCAATTTTCTAGGCTGGAGGGTTTTGGAACTGCTTTCGCCCCCAATATCCAGTATGTCTGCAGGGTAAAGCATGCATCTAGATTGGAGTCGACAATGGAGTCTTCTTCTGGGTCTGGATAAGAGGCGTCTGGTGAATAGGGTTTCTAGGGCTATGTTTTTTTGGAGGTTATTGGTCATATGGGTGGAATTTTCCAAACCCAACATGGAATTCCGCTGTTGCTGCTCTTGCCCCTGGTTTGCCCCTGGTTGGCCCGGTTTGTCTTGGCCCATGGTTCTTGGATCTTAATTTACTCCTCCTCCTTCCAGATGGGGGCCTGGACCATGGGTTTCAAGACCCTAGGCCGCTGCCGCTGCCACCACTGCTTCTATTAACCCCGCTGCTGCGGATTCTGGTTCTCCTACTCTGATTCAGACATGGTGTGAAGACAGTAGCGGTGTTGACAGTTAGATCTTGCCCTTTATATTTTTTACTGCTTCTAATAACCTCGCTGCTGCGGATTCTGGTTCTCCTACTCTGATTCAGACATGGTGTGAAGACAGTAACGAGTTTGAAGTTTATATATTTTTATTGTTAGATCCTATTGAAACTGTGTATTTTAATTTTCATTTATATATTCTTTGCCTTTGTCAACTGAAGTTTCCTTTTTCCTTTTGTCTATCCAAATGAAAAAAAATCTAATGGTGTTTTCTAGTTGGAAGGTTTAATCGCTTTCTCTGTAACGGAATTTCAAAATGAAATATGGTAGTGCTCATTTTAAGAACTCGAATACCATTCTTTTGCCCCTGACTTCGTCTTTTCTTTTTCTTTTATGTTGCAACTCACAACTTACCTCACATCATCTCAATTGCTTCAGAGGACATGTCCCTATCATTTAATGTAAATTCCTTTGATATATGTACTTGTAGATATAATCAATTTTTTTATAGTAATGGCAGGAATCGATTTTGGATACCACTGATCAAACACATAATGTAAGCATTGTAGAGCTAATTTCAGTATGGTGTTTATGTAATAAATATAATCAAAAACTTTTGGCATTAGTCAGCCTAAAATCTATCATATCTAATCATATTTATCATTATGTCCATAGAAAATATAAAACAACATTTGTGATCTGCGAGCATAAGTAACATATGCAACATACTATAGAGTTTGCATCTATTGATACACATCTTTAATAATTAGACATTGAATAACTCAGCTGCTGGATGCCTTTGGTTATTTTGTTTAAGAAATGCGTTAAGTATGGTCATTCTCAATCCTCTCAAAGCATATACACACTATGCACAAACTGCATAATGGTTATACTGGAAAATCAATGTTAACATATTTTTATAGGAAACTCAAACCTCTCAGAGCATATACAAACTATGCACAAACTTCATAATGATTATACTGGCAAATCAATGTTAACATATTTTTATAGGAAACTCAAAGCTCTCTAATAATTGAGGTTGCATAAATCAATTTATGTTTCGTGTTCTATTTTTATCATATAAGATAAGATAAGACTAGATATATAATTTTGCCCATGTCCACAAATGATGGAAAAAGTGGGTCAGTGGGACTGAAATGTACAAATGGTAACAATATATTGTGGGAATGCCATGCTGAAAACTAAAGAATAAAGATATCAGCAAGAAAGTACAATTTAATAACAAAAAGAGAAATTACTATTCATCATTAGGTAATACATTAGAATTAGAGGAGATGAAAGAAGGTTTTGCTGCCACCTCGCTTGCTGAGGTGAAATTGCACTACCTGAAAATGTCATTAGGGGAGTACCCAAGGCTGAGATGGCCTGGCTGTGTGATCCTCAGAGGAAATTGGAAGTACTTAGTGGAAGTTCTAACATTTTTTGTTGCCAAGAAGAAGCTAGTAATACAAGTTTCGTGCCAGATGAGGGCTGGTTTTCCAATTGGCACTGGAAACTGGCAATCATCTGTGGCTAGCTTTTTGTATATGATCATTTCCAATCCCCTTTGAGCACATGCAAAAAATTAGATAGACTTATTGCAAATTATTATGGACTAGAAGTGGAATTTGTTTTGGATAGCTTCAACCATATCCTAGCCTAGGATGTTGCAGGTGCAGCTAGGCATGGTCATACCCTTGTGCGTTATGCCCATATCTACTTTTGGTTGTTTGGTGTAAAGCATATCTACAGATGTTTTAATATGTAAACTGGCACATTCTCCTGGAAGATTTGGGATACATGCTTTCCTCCACTGAAGGATGACAAGATGCAAGTCACTTCTGTCCAGCCATAGTTAAGCATTACACTCAAATTTAAAACTAGATTATCAGATAGCACTTTGGCTAAATTGTGCTATGCAAAATCAAAACAGAGCTGATAATAGTATCAAACAACAAAATCAAACCTGCTTGGGTCTAGTTGCTCAGGGAAGAGTTGTCCATGCACCAAAGTCCAGATTTTTGGATAGGTCCTAAAGCCTAGTTTTTTTAATTGATCTGCAACTGCTACTTGGACTCTGCCATACTCTATATTCATATTGAGGGAAATTAAGGTTTCTAACTCTCTAAGTCAATGTAATATACAACTTAATGAACTGGGCTTTGGTTGTCTATGGTCTTACTCTTTGTCTACACTCTAATGTCTTCAGCCATCTTCCTCTGTCCTCGTCATCTACAAGAAGAAGCTTGCTGTGTTAAAAAAAAATGAACTGTTAATTTTGTAATTGGTAAATGCAAACATAAAAGAAGAGAAGAAACGTTTGTATAAAAATCGTTAATATTAGAAGGCTTTGTGTAATGGAAAATAGGGATATTATATTTTCAACTTGTAGAGAAGAAAAACAGAGCACCACAGAATCAACTGGGGAATTCTTAGATGGTTAAGCCATTTTGCAAGTACCATAGTTTTAAAAATTGGCTCAGACTGAACTGGAGCCGATCAAACTGGCCAGTTGGATAGGGCCAGGGGTCAAACTGGCCACCAACCTGGACTGGTGGACTGGTTTGGTACCAAACTAGTACAAATCAGTCCAATTTGGTCTGAACCGGTCAGTTCCATCTTGAACCGATCATGTCGTAAAAGTCTAACTCCTAAACCCTAAATGAGAAACCTAACTCCTAAACCCTAGAAATTTTGGCAATCAATGATAATATTTGCTTTTATCCTTTTTATCCTTTCTATCCCCACCAATTCATATAAGCTCACACAATCTCATCAATCCAAAGCAAATAACATTTCTAAGCATCTCCATTGTAACCCTGATAAGTTATTGTGGAATAACCATCTAAAAGTTCAAGAATTCATATGGAAGAGGGATAATCTTTCTGTATCTAAAACAGTCTGAAATGTCAACACTCAAAACTACTGAAGTAGAATTATACTTTTAATACGATTATTTTGTGTGGTCTTTGTAAGGTTAGCAACAGGTCCAAGGTGTTAATGGAATACTAAAATTCAATATTTGGGCCAAATGGATCTGTGTGCATAATTGATTTAACATTGTTATATTTCCACTATGAAAAGTGCTTGTAATTGAGTAACTTCAGTGTGTTTATGATCTGGTATAGACATAGACCAGATCTGGGATATAAGGAAAATTAAACAATATGGAAGATAACACTAAAATCAAGAACAGATGGATCATTGAACCCATTCATTTGACCTTGGGACTAATGTAGTTGGTGAC
The DNA here is from genome assembly GCA_034641835.2 of Pinus albicaulis. Lineage (NCBI taxonomy): Eukaryota > Viridiplantae > Streptophyta > Pinopsida > Pinales > Pinaceae > Pinus > Pinus albicaulis. Next base: position 24,471,863 of record MU968480.1, read on the forward strand.
ATTTCCATATATGAAACAGGAAAACACTCTTATTATATGCTTCAAGATCAAAAAATAAGTGCACAATAATAACTGAGTGCTGAAGATGTGTTGAATGACAAGAAAATGTTCAGGATGGGCATAGTTTCCATTATCAAAAAACAAGAAGAAATACTCTGCTGAGATTGTCTAAAAAGCATGTGTAGCAAGATATTTGAAAGGAAGTGTCACAGATTTGGAGCACATGATTTTTCTCTCATCAGTAGAAGTTTATTATTTTGTGTGGTATTTGTAAGGTTAGCAACATGTCAGAGGAAAACATTGTAGAAAAATCTATAATAAGCCTAATAATGAATCATTCTTTCGCTTAGCCCTGCTATGGTTTTATGAACCTTTTGCCTGTAATTTTTATAACCAAATCAATGTTCCCCTGACCCTGGAATCTTTGGGATTGCTTTAGCTTGAGAAATTGCATATCTCCTTAGTATCCTTTCCTCTCAGATTAACTACCACTTAATACCATTTCTGACCCTTCTCTGTAACGTCCTGTACAGTCCCATCAATGGCCTTTTGATGGATCTAATTTATCATATAAAATAGGTTCTTCAAGTTTGGTAACTTAGTGATAGGTTTCTTTGGAGTCACTCCTCTCATTTAGCATATAACATAGGTTCTTTGAGTCTGCTAACTCTTAATAACATGTTTTTTCTGAGTTGCTTACCTTTTTCTCTCTACTCAGTTTTGATCCACAATTGTGGTGATGATATGTCAAAGATCCGCACTAGATCATCGAACAGTTACTATTCCAAACTGCTTTAGGGGGCAATCAGAGAATAGGGATATTTTGGCTGCCCTGTTTTTTGTAAGGAATGTCACAGGGACAGTTCCTAGGCAATAAATGGATGACCAGGGATGCTTTCTAGGTGTCTTCTTATCTCCAATGAAAAGAAGGGTATGTGTTCCCTTTCATACAGGGGATGTGTTCCTTTTCATACTGGTGAATCTGGATCCTTCTTAATTCACTAACAATAAGTGTTTTAATGGCTTCAGTTAATTACTGTAGGTGTGCAGATTTTCAGCTTTCACATTGGGACTAATTCTGACCTGAATAATGTCATGAACATAATGACTGTAGTATATCCAGAAAGAAATAATTTCTTCAAAATTGATGATATATTTTTCTTCAATCATGCTTAGAAGGTTGCTATAATCATAATTTGTCGTTTGATGTATATTTTACCTTTTATTGGATCTACTAATGAATCATAATGATAGGGACAAATGACCTTTTTGTCTTTAGACTCTGTTTTTTCTGCTATAAGGCTGTATCTAGTCTTTGAAAGTTTGATTGAGATATTATTTGTTAACTGTTTAAAAGCACAGAACGTCCAGTAGAATTTTTTCATTAACTTATTTAATTAAGAACTGATAAATACTCAGCCTTCTATGGTTAAAGCAAAGCATGAAATATGACAAGGTTTTATTATATGTTAATTCATTTAAACTTTAAAGTTTATGTCAACGGTTATGTGCACATTTTAAGTGATATGCAGAAAATATTTCCTGTAAAAAAGTTGCTTATATATTTCCCATAATATCATTATGTAACTTGTGACTGCCCAATGGCACGTTATCTAAACACAGACTCTGAGTTAAGACTTTGTAAGCCTCGTTTTATAATCTATTGGTATACGTGATTGAAGATTTTGTTGTTTGAGCTATTGATGGTCATAATTTTTGTTTAATTATTTTCTAATCATAAATTTGCTGTATTTTGACTCTCCTCTTTCCTTTGTATGTCCTTTTTATCTTCAAGAAAAGAGATTTTCAGTGTTGCATTTGATAGTCTCCTTTCTTTAAGAGAAGGAAAAAGAGATTAACTTGGACTATTATACTGTAAAGCCTTTTAGACCTCTTGTATTTAAGAAATAAATAGTATTATTATTTTGTCTGTTGTTTTACAAATTCCATGTTTCCAAAGGAGCTGGGCATTTCTGAATTTATGTAATATGCAGGGTGTGAATTTGGAGCAACAACACACCATGAGATGTTAACTTATTTCTATGGCACCTCTGTGTTGATAAATTCTTGTCAGGTGCCAGATAATCACCTTTGCATGAACTTACGCCTGCAAATGGCCACCTTTGCATGAACTTACGCCTGCAAATGGCCACCTTTGCATGAACATACGCCTTGCAAATGGCCAAGATATCTGAAAGACAACCATTTTCTTTTACAACTCCATATTCCTATAATTTCTTAATAATATGTCTCCAAGCCATGAGATTTTCCCTTGTAACGTAGTTGTGAAGTCTCTGACTTTTTCTCAACTTGTATCTGAACTTTCGAAGGCTTAAGGTCTCACATTTTTTAGGTACAGGTACAGTTCCTACATTGCATTTGGAGTATCATGAAGGATAATCTCAAATTTTCTTATGAATCCAAAGTGTTCTCCTGGTTTTTTCATGTTTTTTGTACTTGGGGAATCATACACACACACACACACATATATATATATATTTCAGTGTATTCATGCATTCTCTTGTAATTTTATAGAACAGTCATTTTGGGATTTGGAAGCGTTCTTTATTACTTTATAGATTGATAAAATGGTTGCAAATCATTGCCGTTGTTTTCCAGAGAATCACTTGGTGAGAACTGATATTACTATTCTCTTTTTTGTGGTTGAGAAAAGTTCCCAGTAGTAAAGTGTTTTGTTTGTGGAAGCAACATTTATGTTAATATGATTACATATGGTAGTGTTCTTTAATTGTTTGTACTGATAAATAGAGGCCTCCGTCGAGAAGAGAGGTAATCTCAAGAGGCATTTGATGTCGGCCGTACCCTTCTAGCTTGGATACGAGCAATGGTAACACCCGACAATTTAGTTGCACATTTCAGTCTTTTGTAAGGTCTTGAGTTACATGAGATTTATTTCCAGAGTTTTTTTCAATATTATTTGAATATGCTATATGGACCAATATCAAATAATTATCTATTTATACATTTAAACCTTGTTCGGGCATTCTTTGGCCAATCTTTGTGCCTTGTAGGTCCGCTGCAGGGATTATGTTGGGCACGATTGTTTTGATCCTGGAAGGTCTAAATAGCTTATAGCGTGTTGGCACAATCTTTGTAAAAGTGGTTAGATGGACGCATATTTAGAGCGTAAATAAAAGTTCTCTCTGGAATTTGCTAGGTTAAGGATTGATTTGCAATTTTCTTCTGGTGATTTTAACAATTCTCTTAGAGTATCAAGAAGGGTAATGTAAAAGCTCTCGTGCACACATATGAACCCTCTCGGGGTACATTAATTTTATAAAAGTTGCTGAATTGAAAGCATATGCTTTTAGTGCATTTCATATATATATATATATATATATATATATATGAAATGCACTAAAAGCATATGCTTAATATATATGTTTGCTCTGATATTTTCCTTGTAGGTTATGGATTTTTTTGCAATTTTCTTTTGGTCCAGAGGTACCAAGAAGGAAATATAAATAGTTGTTGGGCAATTACAAGCAAAACATTTGTAAAAGGCAAAGAGTATGATGTCAAGCTTGTGATTTGTTCCCAGTGTGACAGCATTATATATGGCAGGTGGCATTACAAAGACGAGGATGACTGCGGTGAAAAAAATCGACTAAAAAGGATTCATGTAACTGCCATGATGCCCCGGGAGTTTATAAAATTTTCATAGTAATGTTGTTGCATATAGAGAATATATTATTGATCTATGGATCTTGTATCTAAGAGTAGCAAAACCTGATCTATCAGGCAAGGGTGAATATTTTAGGTATATATTTCAAGGAGAGTTACTTTTCACTTTAAAGTTGTTTTTAATTGAAATTACTTTGACTCAGTACCTGGTAGTATGCTGGCCTGGACCATAAAAGCTTAGTTGCATAATATTTAATTTGAGAGTTCAAGTGATCTTTGGTTTTTAATTAATAGGATCTTTTGATCAGATTGCCAAAGCTATTATAACTTTTGTTTCTTAACTAAATTTAAGTTTGATTGAAAATCAATTCAGTGAATACTTTTCATTTGAAGTTATCGATTTTGTTTTTTGAATTTAATTATTTAATGTAAATCAAGGATTTCCATGATTTCATGATTTCCATTACTTTAAGAGAGTATATTGCTTCACGGTTTTTGGCCTCAATTTTACTAGATAAAATTTATTGGCCAACGGAGGCATGCCTAATTACAAAGTGTATTGCCAGAGAGACAACCTACAAACCATAATCGACACACATTGCTAAAAAACAAACCACACGAGCAAACAACAGAAATACATTAATTATCATTCTAATTTAGCGGGATTGGATGTTTTGGAGCTGAACCCGAAGGAGACGGGGGTTTGACCTTGCAATGGATGTGACACTCTTATTATATGCTTCAAGATCAAAAAATAAGTGCACAACAATAACTGAGTGCTGAAGATGTGTTGAATGACAAGAAAATGTTTGGGATGGGCACAATTTCCATTATCAAAAAACAAGAAGAAATACTCTGCCAAGATTGTCTAGAAAGCATGTGTAGTAGGATATTTGAAAGGAAGTGTCACATATTTGGAGCACATGATTTTTCTCTCATCAGTAGAAGTTTATTGTTTTGTGTGGTCTTTGTAAGGTTAGCAATAGGTCAAAGGAAAACATTCTAGAAAAATCTATAATAAGCCTAATAATGAAAAAAAGTTGGAGGTGGCAGTTAATCTAGATACAACTAAAAACAACACTAAAGATATTGAAGAATACAACTGTGGCCATGTAATATCCATTTATCTATATCTGTGCCTAAAATAGAGCAATGGTAATTCATTGTACTTTGATGGACCACCTGTTTGTGCTGGTGAGCATCATGATGAAAGGGTGTTTTATAAAAATGTCATGGAATGAACTACAACACCAGTCACCAGATGAGAGAAAATGTGAAGAGATGTTTTTTCGTGGGAAGTGGAATCTCATTTTTAGGACAATTTATCCAACTACCATGGTGAGGAACAAAAGATGGATCATTGAACCCATTCATTTGACCTTAGGACTAATGTAGTTGGTGACATTGCCATATATGCAGCAGGAAAACACTCTTATCATATGCTTCAAGATCAAAAAATAATTGCACAACAATAATTGGGTGTTGAATATGTGTTGAATGACAAGAAAATGTTCGGGATGGGCAAATTTTCCATTATCAAAAAACAGGAAGAAATACTCTGCCGAGATTTTCTATAAAGCATGTGTAGCAAGATAATTGAAAGGAAGTGTCACAGATTTGGAGCACAGGATTTTTCTCTCATCAGTAGAAGTTTATTATTTTGTGTGGTCTTTGTAAGGTTAGCAACACGTCCAAGGAAAAAATTCTAGAAAAATCTATAATAAGCCTAATAATGAAAAAAAGTTGGAGGTGGCAGTTAATCTAGATACAACTAAAAACAAAAATTTTGTGGGACCTCATAGTTGGTGGGTGGGATGTTTCCTATTGGTCAGAGTTTGTGCTGAGTGCACAGGGAAGCTATTCAACTCTAATTGACGAGAACAAAAATTTGCCTTCATCTGGTGAGTCAATTTGCAATTCCTTCAAGGCATTAGAGGCAGGGAAGGTAGTTCTGATAATATACAACTCCTCTTCAAACAAGAAGAAGGCTGTAGCCTATAGATACATGGTAAAAAAGAACATGGTCTAGGAGTTCGAGCCTCGCAGTAGATTAGATGTACTTAGAAAGCTTTCTTACATTCAACAATTAGAAATGTTAGTAGTTAAGAATGTGCCATCATGTTGGAGAAGCAAGTTTTTCTCTTTGGAAGCTGGAAATTTTATCTACATTGTGTTTCCAGAGCAGATCATCACTGTGAATTCCATAGCTTTTCATGTTTGTGATTGATAGGTATATGATATACATGGTAAAGCAAGTATAAATAAAATTTATAAATATTGACCGCCCCAACGCTAGTTAAATTTTTTATTTATTGTTTACTCCATACACAAATCTATATAAATAATATTTTTAGTTCGAAAAATGAATATTGTATTAAATTCCTCATCACTAAAAATGTTCTTCAAGGAATGGTCTACATTCAGAGAGTTACCTATATCTAAATGAAACCAGTCTGTTGCCTTTGGCTACATCTTTTCTAAAAGCTCAAACTTATCTTAAAATAGAACCGATTGTTTTCTTTGTCTTTTTGGTTACTATATAGTAAGTATATCATGAATTCAAGACCAATGCAACCCAGAGAAGCCAAATGAAGGGGAGAAATACTATATTTGAGGGTGAAGCACTTTGTATTATACATATGAACATATTCTAATTTAAGATAATGCAACCAAGTGTATTTAAATGAATGGGATACGAAAGGTGACGGATTTGGATAATAGATAGAAATTTGGTCAATTATGCTTTGATGTATATATTTGTTTAATTAAATTTTTATTTTATTATGTTAAAGAGCTGTGACCAATTTTATTTCATGGAAATGATAATATTTAGATAAATATAAAAAATTTAAGATTAGGGAGGAGTTGAAGTTGTTCACTATCTTATACTTTCAGTTTATTATATTTTAAACAAAGATTAATGCTCCTCTCATGAACTAGGTACATATTCTGTAGAGGTCATTGAATATGCATTTTTTGGATAGTTTTTTTGAAGGTTTCAAAGGTAGGAATGAAGAGAACAAAGAAATTTTCAAGATAACTCACAAAAGTTGATAAACAAACCACCCATTCTTCCAAAACATTTTGTATTGCCTCCAACTTTATCACCTACATCACCTTTATCTTGCAAGGAAGATGTATCCCCACTCCTCGACGTTACTTTGCACCTCTCGGTGCAAATGCTATTATTACTTGATTTTCCATGCTTATGTGGAACATGGTCAAGAGAAGGAACTATAACAACAATGGATTTGCATGAAAGCTTTATAATATTTTCAAACATGAAAGTTGTGATCCGTTAATAAGTTTATTCATTATTTTATAGATCAATACACGTTAAACCGACTTTACTCCTTGAATGGCATTGCATTCAACATTGTGCACAAGTATGTTTTAAATGTATCAATCAAAGGTATGATTTTATCTATATTTGATAATGCAAGTTGAATACATCATACAATACATAGGAGCGCTATGGCTATGAAGTTCAATATGAAATAATCTATTGATTGCTACTATTACTATTATATAAGGGTGCTCTTCCAATGGCCATTTATTAGCTATGTTAAGAAGGCTTTGTGGAATTTTTATTTACTATAAGATTATGTTAGTTGAGTTGCGGAAAACTAAGCAGAATTTGGTAGGAAGTTTGGAGTATGTGTAATTCACAATGATCTTGTCTTCTCTTCATTGATGATTTTTCAATGTGTGAGTTTTGACCTAAGCCATTGCATTATCAATGTGTCAAGGCTCACAACTCGACCTATATGCCAACTACTTCTTATGATCGTTCCTAGGAACATGAATCCTAATTTTTGTAGGTTTAAAATTTATAACAAGTTTTCTCTATTATGGTCGAATTTGTGGTGGTTATCTCAAAATTTATTTAAGGTACCATGGATCTAAATTTCTTATGAACTTTCAACACTATAACAAACTTTGGTGAAAATTGTTGATCAATTCTCACTTGGTTAGGGTTATAGATGTTAATGAAAATTTTGTGTGCGTGCATGAGAGTTGGGTGAAAATGCACAATGTTTTGTAGCATTAGTGTGAAAAATATGGGATACTGCAAAGCGTAGTTTTTAAGATTAGTCTAAGTTGACTTGTACCTAATCAACTCAGTCAAGTTGATTGTTGGTTGAATGGTTAATTGTTGGTTCAATGGACATAAGATATTGTAGGCACAAATACCAAAGGGAAAAATGGATCCCATCATGGGGTACTCTTTGTAATTCTCCACCACTGCTACCTTCCATGCTTCCTCAAACTCATCTCCAACCTCAATATCAGTGGTAGTAGTAGCATGAGCAACAACACTACGCTTAGCAGAACTAGAAGAACGCATTTTCCAAACTGCACGAGAACTACTTCCCTCACGAGTCACCATATGCCATGCTTGGTCTCGGTGGTTCTCTTCCTTCAACTCCTAGTTCAACTACCATATCTTCATTGGAACCAACACCCCGAACTCCACTAGACAACGATTCACCATTTTGTAGTAGTGATTCGCCATGATTTTACAAGATAATATAATCTCATGAGAGATTTGCCAAAAAATTATCTATACATATTATATTATTAATAAAATCGCCTTCCATTTTTCTTATGTATCATGGGGATTCGCCCATTTATTATATATATAAATTTAGGGGGGTTCTTAAAATTTTCCCTGGATGAGAAGTCTAAAAGATATTTATGATGATTTGGATGTTAGTTCAAATTTTTCATTGTTGGCATTCCAACCTTCTTCATTTGAAGAAGCAATCAGAGATGAAAATTGGGTGCAAGCTGTGGATGAAGAGATGAATTCAATTGAAAATAATGATACATGGGATTTGGTTGATTTACGAAACGATAAAAATCTCATTGATGTGAAGTGGGTGTACAAGACAAAGGTGAGATTGACAAATTTAAAGCAAGAATTGTAGCAAAAGGATCCTCGTAGCAATCGGGAATATAATTTGGGGAGATATTTTCTCCCGTAGCCAGATTGGATACTGTAAGAGCAGTTCTAGCAACAACATCTCAGAACAAGTGGAAAGTATATTAGATGGATGTCAAATCAACCTTCTTGAATGGTATTCTAGAAGAAGAAATTTATGTGCAGCAGCCTCCAAGATATGAAGTTGAAGGTAAAGAAGATAAATTTTACAGATTGAAGAAAACACTCTATGGACTGAAGCAAGCACCTAGAGCATGGTATAGCAGAATTGACAGTTACATGATCAAGAATGTATTTTTTAGAAGCAACATTGAGCCTACCTTATACACAAAGGTAAATGAGCATGGACAGATTTTGATTGTTTGCTTATCTGTTGATGATATGATTTTTACAGGTAATCTTGAGTTAGATGAATTTAAAGCAGCCATGATGAAAGAATTTGAGATGACAGATCTTGGTCTCATGAAATATTTTCTTGGCATTGAATTTGAGCAATCTAAAAAAGGAATTTTTATTTGCCAAAATAAGTATTCTAGAGATTTGTTGAAAAGATTCAGGATGGATAATTGCAAACCTGTACCTACACCAGTTGCAACAGGTACAAAGTTAAGTAAGGATGATGAAGGAGCAGATGTCAATCCAACTATATTCAAAATTAGTACAATTATTTCGGTAATAATCACATGCAATGGAACGTGGTCGACGTGTTTCGAACCAACCAGTGTGGTTCATCATCTATTCAAAATATTGGTTGGCAGCCTCATGTATCTCATAGCTACAAGACGAGATATTATGCAAGGAGTAAGTTTTATTTCTATATTTATGGAGACTAAAAGACACACATTGGAGTGTTGGAAAAAGAATTCTGAGATACATATCAGGAACCAGAGATTATGGCATAATGTATGCAAGTACAGAAAAGAAAGAACTGATTAGATACACAGATAATGATTTTTCAAGAAGTTTGGATGATCGGAAGAGCACATCCGGTTATGTTTTTCATATTGGTTCAGGAGTGATAGCATGGGCATCTAAGAAGCAACCTATTGTGACACTATCATCAACAGAAGCAGAATATGTAGCAACAACTTCAACAGCATGTCAAGCAATATGGTTAAGAAGAGTATTGGATGGACTCAAGAAATAACAAAAAAGGTTCAACAACGATATACTGTGAAAACACATCAATGATTGCACTATCTAAGAATAGTGTGTTTCATCAAAATAGCAAGCATATTGATACTATATATCACTTTATTCGAGAACTTGTGAGCAATGCAGAAGTTCACTTGAAGCCTTGTAAATCAAGTGATCAATTGGCTGATATATTTACAAAGCCATTAGCAATAGATTTGTTTGAGTTTCACAAAAAAAACTTGGGTGTTGTAAGCCTAGCTGAGGCATAGACCAACATGCATGTTTGAGTTGTCATGAGTTATGTTTTAGTTCAACGGTCGTAATTAAGGGGGAGTGCTAAAATATATAATTACTTCCCGCATGCAGAGTTAGACAATCAGTTAAGTGAGTTAGTTGAGTTGAGTAATAGATATATTTGGTGAGTGAGTTAATTGAGAGTTTATCAAATTGAGTTATGTGAGAGTGTGTGCATATCAATTAGGTTAAATACCCTTCGTCGGGTTCATTTTATTCAGATTGTGATTTAGAGAGATTGAAGATTAACTGAAGAGTCACAACTCATTGTTATGTGTATGAAATACTTGTCTTATTGTGTGATTGAATCCTCTGCCTATTGATTTTCTTTCCATTTTAAAATGAGAAAATCCCCTGCTTCTAATCTGCTCTCTATCCCTCAGATATAGTGCTGCTCTGTGTGCTCCTGCTTCACTTCTCTCAGAACTGTTCAGGATATCACTTCTCTCAGAACTGATCAGGATATCATGTTGCCCTATCAATGCCGCAGTGACTTAATTGTGACCTGAAAATTTGCACTAATAAAAAGATCTTTATCGAACACTTGTTGTGCAGTAGTTTCTTCAAACATTTAGCTAACGAACACTTTGCCATGCACTTTTTGGTACGCTGGTTGCAAAATATAAGTACCAAAACTGCGCTAGTGACTGCCCATGTCCAAATATAGATCCAATAGGGTTTGATCCCTCAATGGACACTATTGAATCTCCTTCTTCTCGTGTTACGTGGGTAATTGGCATTGTCACTCTAGAACTTACTTGGAAACTCTCTTGTGTGGGTATTCGGTCTCACGGTCTTACCCATTTGGAGTGAACAATATTTAAAGAATGTCGTACCATATTTACAAGTGTAACGTCAACTTTAATGAGTATGTGCCAAGGTGGCGAAAGCGGCGGCGAAACCAATCATATGCACTTTCAATGTTGGTATAATGTCTAGCTGTAGTCTAAAAAAGTAACAGAATGGCCCAGAATCCGGCAGAGATTTTGAAAAAATCTGGCAAAGATTTTATTAGAATCTTGTTTACAGTTGTTAAACTTCAGTGTTTTGGGTGTCCTAACGATTTTTGATAGTGCTGAATCCATTTCCACTCTCAAAAATGGATTCCAAACACTGAAACTACCTCATTTTTTGAATTTTACTGAACCGGATTCTAGCAAAAACTGCCATCCAGGCTATTCTGTTGCCTGGGTAGACAACTTCTAATGTCGACCTTTAAAAAATAGCAAACATTAAATGATAAATTGCGTGAATTTAACATCGGAATCAGACCACCACCGATGCATATGCTCGCTTAAATCACCATTATGACGTGACCAACTGGAAATTAATTCATCGTCATCACAAGAATATGGAATGCAACATTAGCAAACTAGTCTAAGCTTTCCTTCTGTGCCGTTGAAACTTCTTTCATTCATTTCTACCTCTTCTTATGTCTTCATTTTCCCTCCATTCATTTACCTTCACCGTTGTTGGCATTTGCAAATTATCATCATGCCCGTTGTTGCAGATATGCTTTCCACACTTCTAGAGCCATTGCTTGGTCTCATCCTTTCATATTCGGTCTTTCTAATTGAATATCTGGTTGATGGTAATATTTCTAGATTGCGGTTGGATTTGCGTGAGAAGCCAATTTTAGCGCACAGATTTCTTGAGATGGTTGGTACCTTCAAAACATTGAAGGCTCTCTCCATCATTTACTGGCGGATGGTTGATTTCTTTCACAAGCTGCTCGAGAGGTTTCCTGCACTTGAGCGACTAGGATTGGAAGCCATATTTGAATGGTAAGAAAAACAAATATACTATTTCACTTGCACTTTTAAGCTCGCTTACCTTCTGCTAATGCATCTTTCAATGGTAATGGCTTTGCTTCTACAACGGGTTCGTGGATCAGTGAGGTCGAATAACAATCTATTAAACAATAAAGGTATGAAGAATTTTATAAATATATTTTTCTTTTGTATTTTAATGTTATAATATTGATTAGATAAATGTTTTTTTGGATTAATCACATCATTAGGATTTTGTGACGTTTCTAACCAATTAATGTGGCATTCTCAAGACAAGGTAAAAAGCCAATTGATATTTTAATCAACTAATTAACTAAATCAATTACTGCTAGTTTTTAAATGACTAGTCTTAAACAACTAGTTTTTAACGACTAATTTTTTGAGGCTAATTCTGGCCGATGATGCATCCACACTATTTATTGAATAAGATCAATTGGCTTTTTACCTTGTTCTGAGGATGAACCACATTAGTTGGTTTGAAACATCAACCAAATCCTAATGATGTGATTAATCCAAAAATACATTTATCCAATCTATAAATCACAAAAGTCTCAGATCTAACATTGATTAGTAATAATTAGTTATAAATATTATAACATAACTTAACATTGATTAGTAATAATTAGTTATAAATATTATAACATAACTTTTATAATAGATTAATTATATGATAGATTAAGAAAATAATAATTCTACTTACAAAACATTTATTCAAAAATTTCATTAATACCAATTTTTGGTATATATCACTCTATACAGAGTGAAATGTTGAAAATTTATATTTTATAAAGCTTTAATCACCTCTAAGTTCTAACCAGTCGTTGAGATGTAAGGTGTTTGGTCCCAATGTAATTTATTTTCAAATTATCTTTCACCAGAATTTAATTGCCCATTGAAGCAAAATAATATATTAAAAACAATTTTAAATAAAAGTTATTAATATAAAATCCTAAATAATTTTTCTATCTTCAATTTATATTGCCGGCTTCTCTAAGCACAAAGATAAGACATCTTCCTAGTGAACAGAAAATTCGTTCGGTCGTATTCTTCATTTAATGATAATATTATCTTATATTGTTGGAAAAGTTGGGGGTGTTTAGTACTCTTTAAGCCTTTTAAACCCTATGGGGCCGAATATGTCCGTTTTTGGGAACCGAGAGAGGGTGAAAGGAATAACATTTAAGTATCCCAATCACCCCCACAGGTTAAGAGGAATAACATTTAACTATCCCAATCACAAGATAACATTTTTGGTTTAGGCAAATTATTTTTCAATCTAAAATGGGTACTTATCTTATCATATACGTAAGAGAAGAAGAAATTCTCAATATAACTTAAACATTCCTATAAATTCAAAATAGGTTATAAATTCCTATTAATTCATAACAAATTATTTATAAGATATTATTGACACTATGGCTTTTTTCGTTAGTAATCACATAAAATCATAATATCTATTTATTGATATACAAATGAAATTCTAATACAACGAGTGTGTTTTTAACGAGTGATGAGTGTAAATCCTGCGAAATAAGCTTGAATTTAAATATATGCTAATTTTCACAAGGACTAATAACAAATGGGTTATTAAAAATAGAATAACCATTTATAAAAAAATAAAATGCTACAAGAAGAAAATAATTATAATTATTACACTAGTATTAATTACTAATTATAGTTTCTATATATATATATATATATTAAATAAGGTAATTTGTATTAATATTTCAAAAAGTTATATTGCTTTTGGTTTATTCAGTAGGAATCAAAGTATAGGCTTAGATTTAAAGTTTTGAGGTGATTTTTTTCACTGGAAGGGGTTCTCTTGTCTTTGTTGTTCCTACTTAATAAATACTCCATACATATTGGTGGTGACATGTTGCTGTAGGAACAAATTAGTGGCGTCTTTTTGCTATATGGAGGTACTTGCCCGAGAAGCTTTACCAATGTTTGTGTTGCTAAACTTTTCATTGATATTTAACGTGGAAAAGGTGTGAATTTGCTCCCCTGGGTCTTCTAGATCCTGGTCCTTGGAGTTTTGGGGTTGAGGAATCTCAAGGCTAGGAGGATTGGCTCCCTGAGTTCTAGAGTTTGAATTGTCCAAAGGAGTTGACGAGTTAGGAGAGCTTGGAGGTGGCAGAGGGGGAGGGAATTGAATTCCCAAAGCTCCTAACGGAGCCCTCAAAGCAGAGCGGGTCTGTATAAGATGAAAGTCCATATCAACAATTTTCCTCTCCACCAATCATATGACCTCTTCCTAGTCCCATAGGTGGTGGCCCAACAGGTTCCAGACAACCAAGTGACCATTACCAGTGTTCCTAAGCTCTTGAGCTTCCATGGTGGCCACCAAGAGCCCAATGTGTTGAGACATGTCTTCATTGTATTATTCCATCCCTGGGATATGCCAAGTTGGGGGTGACATACCATGCCCTCCTCCATGCCCACCACACATGGCTTGACCTCTTTCACGTACCATGTCTATGTCAGAGGAGATATTTTTGGGATTTTTCACCTCTCACTGTTGCCTTTGGTTCCCAATAATTGTCACGAAGAAAAAATACCAAATTTTGTGTACGTGGCTGTGGCCATTGAGCAAGGCTGATAGAGCCAATATTGGATTACAAACAATAGAGATTATTTGATGAGCAATGGAGTGGTAGGGAAAGGTCGCAACTTGTTGTGGCAAAGGAAAATGGGTGGAGTTGAGGCCCACTTCCAAGGTCAAGCAAAATTGTGGATATTTGCAAGAGATACTAGTAGAGACGACCAAGTTGAGCATTACGAATGGGAGACTGATTGTTCCCCTTTATTTTAACTACTAAATTTGTGTCCTGGTCCTGGTGCAATTTCCTTAACATTGTCGATTCATCACCTTGGCTAGTGCATTGATTGTAACCTGCATGGAGATTTGGTCGCAATCACCACCTAGCCTAAACCATAAATGAGCTAAGGTGCGTTGGCATGGGATACAATTGTGGGCACATAGAGTGAGGGATCACCGAGATTTGAGGAAAATTAGTATGAATATTGAAATGGTAAAAGACTTAATTTATTTACCAATATATATTTATTTAAATATATTTATATATGTTAAACACTAAACATTGTATAAACCAAAGTCAATTTAAAAATAAAACCTTTTATCATAATAGTTAAAATTTTTAGTTTTATTTATAAGATAAAAACTTACAATAATTGTCATCTAACATTTTGATGTGGTACCCTATAATATAGACATGTATATGTATAACCTTTGCGTGACGAATTATTGTGGATGACGTGGTGCCTATATTTTACATTTCTCTCCCTTATAGAACTTTTCAACTTTGGTTATGGAAATTCTACATTTTCTTGAGCATCTTTAATATTTACTACTTCTTTATCATCAAAAGCTTCTTCTTTCTTCCTTATGTTTTTAAATGGTTAGGTACCTAACTGAATTTGGTGATTTAATGGTACATGTTCTTGTTTCAAATTAGTTTCTACTCTATTTGATCTAATAAGAAGAGATTCATCAAATGTTACATCTATTCAAATGATGATTTTGTGGGAAGTAAGATCCCATATTATATGTCCCTTAGCCATATCATCACAACCAACAAAGGCATATTTCTTCGATATGGGGTCTAAATTAGAATGTTGAGAGTCTTGGTCTTAGTAAGAGCATGAGCTCTACAACCATTTTTTTTCAAATTTTAATAATTGTAGGGATGACCTAATCATACCTCTTCATTGATCTTACAACTTTTTACAACATATAGTGATTGATTTAGAATATTACAAGCTATAGTGACTATTTCTATCCACAACTTTAATTGAAAATTGACATTATTGTGCATGCTCCTTTATCTTTCTATAAGAGTCATGTTCATGTGTTCTTCTATGCCATTTTGGTAGGCAGTATATACAATGGTTTTTTGTCTTACGATCATAGTTTTCTTGCAATACTTTTCAAATTATATTGAGACTCACCTCCATTATCCATTCTTAAACATTTGATTGTTTTGTTAGTTTTCTTTTCTACCATAACCCTTAATTGTTTAAATATATTAAATATATCAACTTTTGTTTTCAAGACACAGACTCACACTTTTTTAGACAAATCATATGTAAATGATACAAAATATGACAATTACCTGAAAGAACTTGTAGGAGATGGCCCCCAAACATCTAAATAGATATAATCTAGAATATCATTTGTAATATGATAGTCTACATGAAACTTTTGTCTATATTGATTTCCAAAAATAATAATGTTTGCAGAAATTCAAATTCATAGATGTTAAATTTGGAATTATTTTTGTGGTTTATTATTACCTATAGCCCTTTCTTAAAAATTTGTGGTGAAATCTTGATTTTTGTTATTTAAACTGATTTTTTGATTATATATATGGATTAAACACCCTCTAAAACCCGTTGCACTTTTATTGTGCAGATTTCTCCCATCAAATGTGTGATTTCAATGAATTCCTAGTGGATAAACTGGAAAACTTTTCAAAAAGTCACACTTAAAAACAACTCTTTTTTGAATTAATTTTGTTGTAAACTTAATAGAAATTTGTGACACTTACAAGTTGAGTTATATAATGGCCACAAATTTTCCCTCATGGACCTAGAAAATTTTCAAAAAATCTAATCCTCGAAGTGTTTGAATCATTTTTTTATGGTATAAATGGATTCAAAATCATCAAGAACCATGGACACCCAAAATTCTTAAGCTTGATAGCTGTAAACCATATTTTCCAAAAATGTCTACCAAATTTTCCCAAAACCATGCCGAAATTTTCATTGTTTTACTGACAAAATTGTGCCCACCTTAGACTAAGGAATTACGATTTAGTATGATAGGATATTGGGAACGATGTCCTTCTATTTCGTCTCACGGTCTCACCCATTTGGAGAGGGAAGTGTCTTCCATTCTACGAAATGGAGCCCGCTCCGGTGACGATTCCAGTGATGGGACACTTTCGAGCCCCGTCCGACGACCTTCGACGCCTGGTGGACTCCCCTATTCCCCTCTGCCGGCTACCTCTGCCACCCTGCTCCCCTCTACTCTGTCGTCCCCTCAGCTCCGTCGTCTCACTACGCTCAAACTCTACAATTACATTCTCACCTCTCTTCCAACACATTTCTCCGAATTCAACCTTCTCATGAGCTGCACCTTCGTGGGAATGGAGTTCACAGATGACTCTTTATCCAACTTTCTCTCTCGTACCTTATTTCAATATGTTGGCATAAAAAAGTCTATAATATAGGCTCCCAATCTAATCATTCTGTTTTTTTGCCTTAAAAATCATGGAAATTTTGGCAAGATTTTCAATAAAATCCGGTATAGATTTTTGTAAATCCAGATTATAGTTATTGAACTTTAAGATTTGGTTGTCCTTGAGGTTTTTGATAGTGTTGAATCCATTTCCACCATAAAAAATATGATTCAAACATTACTACTGCAAGATTTCTTAATTTTTTTTGCAAAAATTCTGAACCACTTTTAGCTATCCGAACAATTCCTCCTTCCATAGGGAACTCCTAAACATTTATATATAGGTCGGTTGGAATTGGAAGTGTTGACGATAAACTGTCCGAAGCTTAGGAAACTGCATTTGTTGGCTAATAGGGAGCGTTTTGGCAAGAAATTGGTTATGATACATGATCTGCGAGTAAATGGCGTGTTGTTTCATGAATTTTCATATTCGGTCTTTCTCATTGAATATCTAGTTGATGGTAATATTGCTGGATTGTGGTTGGATTTGCGTGAGAAGCCAATTTCGGCGCACAGGTTGCTTGAGATAGTTGGTAGTAGGTACCTTCAAAACATTGAAGGCTCTCTCCGTCATTTACCGGCCGCTGCTGGAAAGGGAAAGCCAGATGGTTGATTTCTTTCACAAGCTGCTGGGATTCGAAGCCATATTTTAACTGGCGAGGAAAACAAAATATACTGTTTCACTTGCATTTTTAAGCTCGCTTACTTTCTGCTAATGCATCTTTCAATGATAATGGCTTTGCTTCTGCAACTGTGTGTCAGTGGATACGGGTAACTTAGTTTTTTTTGGTCTTTCAGACATCAATGTTATTAACATTGATTTGTATTCGAAATTCATCACATAAATGTTATAACATTATAACATTAATGAGTTATACATTAATAGTTATATGATTGCTAATTAGAGACTTAGATTTGTTTTGTTTTTTCAAACGTAAATGTTATTAACATTGATTTGTATTCCAATTTCATCACATAAATGTTACAACATTAACTAATTATACACTAATAGTTATATAATCCTATAATCCTATTCACAAAACCAAGTTCATTCAAATGTTTCATTAATACCAAGATTAAATTCGTGTATATTAGTCCGTCAACAGTGAAATGTTGAAAATGAATATTCTAGAAATCTTTAATCACCTCTAACTAGTTGTTGAGATGTAAGGTGTTTGGTCCCAAAGTAATTTATTTTGAAATTATCTTTAACAAGAATTTAATTGCCCATTGAAACAAAATAATATATTAAGAACAATTTTAAATAAACGTTTTTTTTTTGGTAAATTAAGTGGGTCTATTCACATTCATTAGAAAAACATAGATTACATCATAGGCTTGGTGAGGCGAAAACACTGATAAGCGAGAAGATGTTGAAGTTCAGCTGACTGACGCACTTGAGTCTTTCCCTCTGAGAAAGGAAATACAGGGAGAGGCACAGAGGGGAGAGTATTGCTAACAAAACCATGAAAATATAATACATTGCAGCTCTGGAAAAAAGTCCAGAAGGCCTCGAACACATGTAGTAAAACATAGAGTCAAAAGGAGGGCAAACCCGATGAGCAGGAGAATTAGAGGCTTGGAGAATGTTGCGCCTCTGTGTCTTCATTCAGGGAGTCATCCACACTGATAGTGTAATATTCCCAATTAGCCTTGCTAATTGGAATATTTCATTTTTGCTTTATTTTGCCGCTTTAGCTAGACATAATAAATAAAGTGAGAAATAAGAGTGGTCACCTCACTTTAGTCATCTCACTTTATAAATAAAGTGTTCTTTTCCTAGTAGATGAACGTTGTAACTTAAAGAGGGGGCCTTGGGGGTCCACGTGATTATGATGGTGGGGAGGCATCAGGCTGACCCAAGGTAAACTGCGCAGGTCAGAGAAGAGTAAGGGAGCAGTTAAATTTTGGAGGGAATTTGGCATTATAAAAAGAGAGGTTCTCACCTCATTTGGATCATTCATGATTTGATATTATTCGTGATAGTTGGACTTTTGTCTGCTTCAGCACGCCGGTTGTTTAGTCGGTCTGCAGCACTGTTTAGTGCACGAGTGTCTCCGGTCGGAGATCTCACCCTTAGCCTCGGGGGACTTCGAGTGCCGGCCCTGGTAAGGTTTTCTGGTTTCACCCTTAGCTTCGGGGGACGTCGAGTGCCCGCCCTAGTAAGGTTTTTCTGAGTTCCATCTTTCAGTTCCAGCAGCAGAGCAGCAGCAGTTTCTGAAGCATATCTGAGGAGGAGAAAGCCCTCTTGTGGTTGCGCAGAGCAAGAGAAGGAAGGACGCTGATTCTTGAAGGAGAAGGACGCTGTCTCATCTGGAGAGAGGACGCTGATCCTTGCAGGAGAGGAAGGACGCTGTCCAAGGAGGACGCAGTTCAGGATTGGCAGAGAAAACGCTATTTTGGGAGGCAGAAGGACGCCGTCTAGCCCTAGAGTGAGGACGCCGTCCATTTCGCCGAAGGTAAGGGTTGGCAGATCTCATGCTTATTGTTAGATCCAAATGCTGGGGAAGGGTAGATCTTGCAGATCTAGTCCCGTATGTAGCAGATCTAGCCTGTATGTTGCAGATCTGGGTTTTGCACTAGATCCAGCTGGGGAGATTGCAGATCTGAGGAGGTATTGGCAGATCTAGCCTAGATCTGAAGAGATAACATCAGATCCAGCCTTGGAGGTTGCAGATCTGAAGAGATATTGTCAGATCCAGCATAGATCTGAAAGGTCAGTAGCAGATCTGGCCAAGGAGAACGCAGATCAGGAGGGATAGGACGCAGATCCGGTTTGGAGGCTTCAGATCCAGCAGATCTGAGCATTCAGGAGGCAGATCCACCAGATAGGACGCTGATCTAAGGAGCAGGCTTATGTGAGATGGGCTCAACAGCGTTTTCTAGCCGTGGCTGACCGCTTGTCCGAGGGTTTCCCGCGCCGTCACTAGCAGACAACGTTTCTATTTGTGGAGGGTTTGCGCTCTTCACCCAAGACTTCAAGAGCTTCATCTTTCAAATTTTTGCAGAGTGCCTAGGACGCGTCTCAATGCAATGCATTTGTCCGCGTTGGAGAGGGTCTCCACTTGCCTAGGGCAAGGATAGGTGCACTTGCTCTGATTTATTGTACTCCTCTCTCTGTACTTTCTGATTAATAAAATGGCTCAGTTTCTGGTGTTCCATGTGCTATGATTCAGTGATCTGGTTCATTATTATATTTTCTATATCTGCATTGGTGTATTTCTGTTTATTACTGGTTATTCCCCTTTGGGGATATTACAGTGGTATCAGAGCATAATTCTGGCTCAGCCTGTGGTATGTGACATCAGAAAAGAGATCATACAGAGCAATAGCACATAACCTTAAACGTAGCTAAAAAGGGCCAAAATAAAAAGGGTCAAATTTTGAAGTTTGGAATTAGGAAAAACGTTTTCTGGTTTTTCGGTTTTTGGGCGAGATCATCTCCCAAATTCTCGGAATTGTCTCAATAGTTTTCATGGATAAATCGAGGTCAAGTTAAGCAACAAGAGGAGCCATAGCCAGCTCGTGCAATTTCGAGAACCCGTAGACACATAGCGTAAAGAGCTGATAAGGTGCGATGTGGATCGAGGAGATTTAGGAGACAAAACAAATGGAATCCAATGGAGGACATGCTTGCAGGTTACGAGAAGTTGACGAAAAAGATGATCTAGAAGATGGATACATTCATGCAGATGTAACCAAAAAGATTTCTGAGAAGGGTCCCCTAGGGTTCTCCAGGTGGGAGAAGGATCGGGCGTGTCTCGCTACATACCAGACGCTAGTCCCATTGTGACAGCGCAGAGACCCTATATGCCCACATTCACATCCGAAGACACAGAGACAGGAGTGCGGAGAGGTGCACAGAGGGATAATCTAGCTCAACATGCGGCTATGTTTGCAGATTGGCGGAGCATGGGACAGGAATTCAGGGATGCTTTCCCTTTTGGTCAATATATCCAGTTCCGATGTGGTATCAAACCCCCTGAGCAGCACCAGCACAAAGGGCACGGATACCACCGTGATGACCACCGCACAGCTAGTAGAGATTATGTTCAGCCCCAGCATGATAGTAGACCTCACGACTTTCACAGAGGGAACAAGCCCTCACATGATCAGGGCTTACAGCGCAGAGAGGACAGATTCCATCTACCGACATTTGACGGGTCATCCAGGCGCTCAGG